>OZ025219.1:8276387-8741387 GCA_964019055.1 Anthopleura xanthogrammica | reverse complement strand
TGGGAGACAATGGGAAGCCATTTCAATGTTACGGCATGTCGTACCATGTATGTGCTGTAAGTCAGTACCACATGTTTCCCTCTCATACGAAAACGATTCTAATTTCACGCTGACTACAGTTACGAAAGGCTGATAAAAGTTCAGGAACAGCTCGAAACTTTACTGACACGTGATAGCGAGCCAACAAATCGAACCCGAGACCCCAGAGATGAGAGGCAATACAATACGTGCACAAAGGTTATGCAACCCAGTTCCAAGGTTGATACTTAAATCCAGAAAAAAATTATATCAAGCAAATTTCTCAAACGAGCCACTAATTAGATATTTTTAAACCGTTTTTTCGTATGTGATTAATAACTGAATTTTGTAAGTGATAAATAAAGAAACAAGCAAACAAAAACTACAAACAGACAAATAAATAAATAGATAAATAAATAAGTGATAGAAAACATTAGTAAAAACTTCTGTGACACGTGCCAAAAAGCGCGGGAAAACCAGCGACGCATGAGCAGTACTCTCCTCTCGAAGGAAGGTTTTCTTTCTTCTTCCATTTTATTTGTGCAAAAGAAATATCCCTCAGTTCTTCTCTAATTATTCTCCGTAAGTATTAACCTAACCTGGAATGTTAGTATCTCGTCAGCTAGCTCTTCATAACCGCCATTTGAAGCTATTTCATTTGGTTTCATCCCTCGACAGTTCTTCATCTTGGACGCCTCGGAGATTCCAGGACACTGAAGAAGACAATCTTTGGTTAAACGAGAGAGGCCAAACGCTGCAGCAAAGTGGAGTAATGTTGGATGAAGAGAATCAGCAGGCTCTATGCAGGATAGAACGGTAAATAGAAACGATTAATTACTTAATAATTTAAGTTAAATAAGCTTAAGTCTCGTAAGAATTTTTGGGTTGTTAATTCATTTTTCTGTTCTGGAAACCAAAATTTATCATTATTAAAATAGTCAAAAAAAGTTGAACGAGAAAAGAAGTGACACTTTTTGCACAAAATTTAGGTAAACTTTCTGTAGAACTTTAACTTTATTTTGCGCGCCATCTTGCATAAATTATGAGTCATCAAATAAATTTTCACAGGGGAGGGGAGGGACTGAACAGACTATTCTTAACTCAACATCTTTCAACATCAATAAAAAAAAAATGATTTAATTATTTAGTTTATTGTACCTGATAATTTACATTTTGCAAATAATTTGAATAATATAACATTATTTAGAAAATTAATTAAGAGGGTATGTGGTTTTTCCTCATAAACAGTCAACATTATCATGCGATCATCATTATCATCGATCATCGTCATCGTCATGTCATCATCATCATCACTAATGTCAACAACAAAGCAAGCTTAAATTTTACACTTTGAAAAAATTCCCTCTCACCTCTTCCGATACTGTCATTATGAAGGCCTAGTAGACTGAAGCCTTTTGGCATATTTCGTTTAAATGTTACTGCCAATGCATCATCCAGCACAGAGATATCTGACGGCGATATCCCTAGTGACTCACACATAAATGTCACTGGGTCTCCTGTGTAGTCTTGTAAAATGTCGGCAAGAATCTCTTCTCTTGATAGAAATTTAAATGGTATACTTCCTACGATTCTGGACCCTTCAAATGTTCTGTGTCGCACATGTATTTTGACGTGTTCGACTGGATGGTAAACTAGAACAAAAGCAAGAGAGAAACTCTGATATATAGACCTATAGTCTAAAAAATAGCTTTAAAAAACTTATTTCGCTCGTACTTGATTGCTCAAAGAGTATTAATAATATAATTTGAATATAATTTGTAGTCCTGATTTTAAATTATGTTTTGTCAAGCTAATCCAAGGTACACTGGCAGGATTTAAACCTGTGACCTGGCGAACAGGTCACAGGTTCAAATCCCACTGGGAGCTCAGATACCCCCTCCCTCCCAAATTAACTTTATTAGAATAATTTACGAATCAATCTTAATAATTTACCAAGCACAAAAACACCTTATAATTAAATTCTTCAAAATTCTACATACTTGGAGCTTCAACAACTAATGTACAACTGTTAATTTTGTTTGCTTTGACATCCATCTTGGTACGCTTGCATCCTTTGAATTCTGCATGGTAGCTTCCTTTGTCAGACAGGTTGGTGTTGAAAATGAGAACTATTTTTTCTTTGGACTAAAAATAATAATAATATGTGTTTTTAAAATCAACATTATAAAAAGGTATAAGGGTGTATAAGACTACTTATCAAAAATTTAAATTAATTCATAGTTAATAATATTTATCATTTTTTTCTGGTCTGGTATCCTAAAAATTGTGTGCTCTGATTGGCTGTTTGAGCAGGTGGTATTTTCTCAGTGTTTGTCCTTGGTTTGGTATCCTGATGTCATCACTGTATGCGCATGAGATAACGGATGCAAAACAAGTAGAAAAGTTATTAGGACGAAAATAGATAAATAATTTACTGTCCTAAAGTGGGTCTGGATAGGGAAAAACTGTGCCCTTGGCCTTGCAAATGAATCTCTGCCTAATGGCCTCGGTCCGTATATTCAAGACCTTGGGCACAGTTTTTCCTTGTCTGGACCTCCTGGTCGCGCGGCCAGTAAATAATATAAATGTGATTTATAAATAACTAATATTTTACTTACATTATACTGTGCCTTGTTTGGAATTACTGTTAACAATTTCAGTTCTAAATATAAATTTTAAAAAATTGAGATAAAATGGAAAAAAAGAAAGATTCAAAATGTAACAACATCAGGGTGATGAAGGTACAACATCACAGAAACTACTCATAATCCCAACAGTGAGTTAACAATTGCCACTTGGTTCAAGTCTAACTTATGAACACATATTTTTTTGTTCCTCAATGTTAAATTAAATATAGAACTTTGACAGTAGATGGATCAGTTTTTGTCTTATTTAAGGTGCATCTTAGGAAAAATGCATCTTATTTTCTCCCAATCATGTAAATTACCCTATTGTGTTTATTACCTTGTCCTTCATGATCTGTATCAATTCCAGATTCTGATGAATACATACTGTAGAAATGAAAATAATTATTAATAAATAATTACATTCATCTATCATGCATCTATAGTCTCCTTTGCAGCCGTTCTTAGTGTCGGTCTCAAAATCCCTCCCCACTAACGGCTGCTTACTGCAGCCAGACATTCCTTTCCAACGGCTTAGCCAATCATGGATCTAGTTCTAAAATCGAGAACTGAATAATTTTTTCTGAATGTTAGAGAAAAGCTGTCGGCTTATTATTTATTATATTTGGCAAGAAATCAACAGGGCGGCCTGTCACAGGCCTTTCTCTTGATTGGTTAAATCGAACAATTGGAAAGGAATGTCTGGCTGCCGTCAGTGGGGAGGAATTTTTAGACTGACGCTAAGAACAGCTGCAAAGGAGACTATCATGCATCACATATATATCAACTTAACATTGGCTGATATTTTCTGAACATTGACCTCTGTCAGTCAATTTTCCTTTTTTTGTCATTTCTGAAATATCTTTTTCTTTTCCTTTCCTCCTTTCTCTTTTCCTTTCTCTTTCTTTATAATAATAATAGCACTTTATTTTTTAGAAACAATTAATTACAATATAACAAAAATATATTTCAATAATAATTAATTTATTTGTATATACATTATTTAAGAAAATCTAAGAAATTAGTAATAACGAATTAGATATTATTAAAAAACTATGCTTAAAGCATAATATTTACTCGTAACCACTAATCTGTCAACCATAATATTTACTAGAGAACTAATGACTAATAATTTCTCATTCCAATTTAAGGAACTAATTTTTTTAATTTTTTTGCTTTTTTATCCTATTATCTATTAACTTCCCTATCCTCCTTTTATTTTCATTTTTCTCTTTCCTATTGTGTAATATCTATTACATCATGACGTGTGTCTTTCTGTAATGATTTCCTGTATATATATATATAGGAATGAATAGCTTCACACAATTTGGGAAAATCCCCTCTAATGATCATGAGAGGATCTATATTTAAAGGTTGAGGGCTCAAAATAACAGCCTGTCAATGGTTAATTGCCCAGCTAAATTTGGTATTTGACCAGTCAAATACGAAAAAAATAAAAAATAAATTATATACTGGTCATTTTGAACGGAAATCTTGACCAATCATATTTGAAAAAAATAAAATAAAAAATGTATATGCCAGACATTTTGACCGGCATACGTATTGTAAAGAAAGGTTGTACGTATGACTTGCCGTTATTTTGAGCCCTGACGTACATAAGATTGAGGTCAGCTCCCATCCCCTCTGATTCACTCATTTATTGATCACTCGCTCACTAGTAAATATTATGATTGACAGATTTGTGGTTGCAAGTAAATAATATTATGCTTTAAGAATAATTTTCTTGATTTCTCTAGAAAAATCCAAAGTTAAAAATACACATTATTATAAGTATAACATGAAAGTATAAAGTGAAATAATCAAGACTTAGTATAATGAAAGATCAAAATAAAAACAAAAAAATTTTATGTAAATATCCAAATATCCAGTGTGTTATATTTTTATAACTTAAACACAAATAAAATAATTCAAATCAAATGTTCATTCTTTAATAAATTTGCTAAACGAACTTGATCAAATCATACAAAAAATTAGAAAATTCTATTGATCACAATGCATACAAAATAATTCTTAAATTTCATTGGCAGTTCTTTTGTTCTCCTACTGGCAAAATTTGCAGTAAAAATTAAATATTTAAGGTCCTTTAAAATAATTTTTATTACTGGTAATATTACTGATAATAATGAAGTTATTATTCAAACTTTCAAAATAAAGAAACAACAACTTCAAGGAAGTTTAAAAATGTCCAAAATAACCAACTTTTGAGATTAAATATAGTTTCTATGCTAAAAATAATTTTTCTTGAAATTGCATCCAAGATTACAATTTGTTTAGGTCATTTCAAAAGGCTATCCAATCATACAGAATTACAATAAGAAACTTTTAAAACAAGAGAATATGTGATTTACTGAGAAGAAATTTAACGAAAAAACACATGAATGTTCTGGAGCATCGCACTAAAGAAATGTATTGCTGTTATACTTTTCATTCCCGGTATGAGCTCTGTCATTGACAATATAATGATGGCGGTCAAGCATCCAGATGTATATCATTTATTGTTTATGGATTATATGCAAACCATGTATCTTTTATCTGTTAACTTATGTTACAACTTCCTGTTCCTGTTTTAAAATTGTGACCTTGCGTGTCTGATTCTGTGCTAACAGCAAAAGTGTGACATATCATCTCTGACACAAACTTCTATGATCTAATGAGCCAGCAAATTGTATTTAGTTGAAAGGGAAAGACTGTATCAAGTTACATCAAATATCAAATACCATTGTTAACACTGAAATTGCTGCTGATAAATAGTTTTTCTTTGGGTTCTCTAACTTTCCTTGACCCTAAAACTTATCATATTGATGCTAAATTCTAATTTGATCCCTGAATTTGCAAGGCCTGACTTAGATAGAAAGCCAAGAGGTTGAATTGTTTCACAGGGTTGGATAAAATTGAAGATTAACTATTCATACATGCTTTTAATTATCTATCAATCATTAATTCAATTACTAAGGTTAATTCCTAGAGGAAATACTAATACTTAAATCAGCAGTTTTTAGTAACAATCTACATTTCCATTTTTAGTGCTTATCCTCTCCATCCCCTCCTCCCCCTCGTCTAACAGTCTCCTTATTCCCACTTAATCTCGTATGACTGATATTATGTTACGAAAGAATGCATTTCATCAGCAAAAAATATCATAAGAAAGGAAAGATGACTAAAAGTCCCCAATAAACAGGCCGATAGCAGGGGGAGGGGTCTGGGGGGGCCCACGTCCCCCCAATATTTTCGGTTGTTGGTATATATTGAACACTGGAAATTTTAGGACTGTTACTAGCTAATACATATAGGGCATTTTAGAATAAGGCCCCCCCCCCCCCCCCCCCCATGTTTTTGACTTTAATGGCCTGCCAATATATTTGGCCTTGCTAAATTTGATTGAAACAAATGAACAGTCTTGTATTCTGGAATCTAATGCAAAAAATCTTTGACAGCCGATTGATAGAAAATAGATAGGCAAATTATGAATATTTCAATTTTGAATCAAAGTGAAGATAGAATTTAATCTTTGTACGAAAGGAAAGAAATCATCATTTCTAGCTTGCATTTAGAAAGTGGCAAAGACTAATCTGTATCATAGTTTATAAATACCCTAAACTTTCCACTTCTACTTTGGAATGAGCTTCTAGGATGACATATTTTTGTTAATTTTATTTCCAAGAATTACTTAATGTACCAGCCTGCTGCCAAGCCCTACAGAGGGGCAGAAAAATAACTTGTTCACAGGATATACTTAATCATGACTTGTTATTCTACTTCTTGAGCAATAAAGCAGTAATATACATACTTATACAATGAAAATCATGCCAGAATTTGATCAAATGCAAACATTTATTTTACTTATGAAAGGAAGTTTAAGGGAATCATTTCCAGTGCTGATCATGTGATAAAACAAACTTCATACAATTCAAAGTCTTAAATATTTTTTTAGTTTTCCATTGTCCTATATAGAATATTTATTCTCCATACAAATATGAATTATATAAGATTGAGTAAGGATCATCTGTAATTCTTTAATATTTTTATAGTCGTATTCATATACATAAGTAAACATCTTAACAATAAGCATTATTGGCGACATCGATGTGGAAATATTCCAATATATCGTGACTACTCTTCAAGATTACTCGCTAGTCCCATTAGGTTTCACTTCAGTTTGACATAAAAAATCATGATCACGATTTTGACATCTTTCAAAGACGTCACCTCTAACGTTACACTCGAGCTACAAGTCCAACCTCGTAGTCTGTCACTTCTCACCACTTTTTACAAAAATAAAATCATCTTATAAGACACAAATCACGAGCAGTATAGTTGACTAAAGGAACAAAGTTTTGAAGCTTAAATTTTTGACTAAATGCAGTGACTTGACAAGGAAATGTAAATAAATTTGCAATGGTATTTATTTTACTTCCGGGTACTCGATTTCATTAGCTAATTTGATAAATGCTTTCGCAACTTGACAATGAATAGGCCCAAAAACAAAGCATTTCAAAACATTACAGTACAGTATATTAAGTAGAGCCAATAGTTTTTGGTTCAGAACCTTGTTTAAAGTTTTCGAGCTCGTAAATTTTCAATTCTTGTCAAGGGGTCTTGTTTAAGACACGCCAGGGCAGAGTTTGCGAGCTGGTCGTCGAGACCCTTGTTCGTTGGAATTTCGTCTTATACCAAATTTTAGAAAGAACTAAAATGCATTCTTTGTAAACCACGATATGAAAGCGCAACTTGAAGTACCTCTCAGACATTCCACAAGACGGTCAACAAAAATATAGCGTCTGTGTTCCTTGGGATTTATGAAAAGAGCAGAGATGGCGCTTACCTTCAAACTTCGGAACAACAGACCTTGGTTCAAAGCTTCAAAAACTCGTAAAACAATCTCTAGCTCCTGAAAATTGAATTGGTTTAGGAATCCCAAGTTAGGAAACCATGTCTTTGGAGTTTCATAAGCCGCTTTGAAGGTGGAACGTTGGAACGGGCTGAATCTGTCGAACCTGACCAGCTAGGAATGATCGCTGAAGATATTGTTTACCCACTACCTTATTTGGGAGTATGACATATTTCTAAGGGATGTTCCCAGTTTTTTTGCTTAATGGTTCTATTTTAAAAACGGTTGGTAAAGTATTTCCTGAACACTAGACCCTGGCAGTGAAATAGGTCCTTTTCAGCAAGAAGAAATTTGTTAAATACATTAGAATTTCTTGTGAAGACTAATTTTATCGTGATGTCACGCAACTAGTTTCAAATAGAATTGCGTTACCAAATGTCACGCTGGAAATATCATCGTCCCCGAGCAAAATACGTAAACTCAGGACTCGACAGATTTTACATTGATAACCGTTGGAGAGTAAGAAATTCGTATCCGTGTAATAAATACATGATTTGTCATACCTGCAACTGCACGTCACGCAGATTTGAGGAATCGGACAAAAAATGGGAAATTATTCATGTCATTCCAGTTACTTACTTACTTACTTACTTACGTTACTTATTTCGACTTGTTATTAGAGCACAATCTCTATCCGAGTTCGGCCACTATAGGTACTATACTGTACTCTACGACATCAAGTCAATGTTGTTCCCAGGATATCCGGAACCAGTGATGAAACAGTTACAACGAAAACTAATTGACGCGGTCTATCTTATTTCAAGAAGTGGCATTACATGTGAGTAAGTTTTTTGTCTCTCCCTTGATTCGAGGATTTTTCTACAGGTTCTCTGGTTTTCCTCTCTCCTCAGAACTTAAGCAGTGCCCTGACTATTTAGATCAGCTCAGGGGTTATCGATAAAATTCGAAGGTTTTGAAGTAGTAGTCTAGGACACCTATGCCTACCGGTCACTCGAATCTGTTGTTGCGCAATTTGTTATTTCAGGAATATCTCTACCATCAGGGTCCATGTCATGTAACATGTTCTTGCAGACATCCAAGTAGAATTAAGGACGAATTACTAAAATTCTTTACTTTGCTTGCTTTCAAAACTTTTATAGCTTAATTACTATCACGTTTTCTTGCTCAACGTGTGAAACAGTGACGTAGTCAGAGAACAGTATAGGCAGGTATTGCAAAGGATGAACAGAGCCGCAAGAGTGCATGAGTACTGTCATGCTGTTACAAGTAGTTCCCGGTGACGGAATGTTAGCCTTTAAAAACCGTAATCAGTCTCCTTTTAAATTCACTAGATATCTTTAAAATGACATGACTGTACAGATATGACATTTAGAATTCGGCTTCCTTGCGCGCTTTGGAAACCAGCTAAATGGCCGCGCGCATCCTAAAGAAGGATTTTATGTTAAGCACTGACGCAAGGCCCCATTGGGTTTGGGTGTCAGCTATTTCAAAAAATCTCGAATATCGAAAACTGGAACCCGTTGGCGAAAATCGCGTTACGGGACACATGAGAGGGAACTAATATAGAAATATTTGGTATTACAGCTAGAGATATCAGATTGTTGGACCAAGGTCCGTTTAAAACGCATACGTTTTACATACAAAATGTGGCCTGGCGCGTTAATAATATTCGTGCTTGATTGCACACGGGACCGGAAGTCGATTGGTAAATCATCCGTATCATAATTGATGTCGAAAAAACGTCACAGATTAGGCAACGAAAAATATGCGTGAAATTTTTCAGGCCTCTCCAGTAACAAAGGAAGTACAAAGTTGTTTTTATTCAGATCGACGACTGAATCTGAATCAAACTTGGCAGTGAAAAGTATTGCTTTGGATGTTTGCTGACGCAGAGATTGATCGATGCTAGAACGACGATCCGTGAACACCGAGGGTAGGGTGGCTGGGGGAAATTGTTCCATAGATTTACCAGGTAGATACAAGCTTAAACGAGAACTACTATCACCTTACTCAATAAGTGCATTATTGGGAAGGAGGTTGGATGAGAAAAATGCATTTTTTTCTACAAACCCCAATTAGCATGCCCAATTTTTTGGGAATCCTGGTTTATTTCCAACATTTTGTAGATTCATCAATTTTTTCGATGCTGTTCCTTTCAAGGTCACTAAAATTTCAAGCCCTCATTTTCTCACCCACCCCCCTCCTCCTAGAAATAACAGTCCCAAGGCCCAGTTCAAATGTTGACCTTCACATGAGCCAAACTCACTTTGATGTCATTATAGGTTCAGCTCATGAGAAGATCAGCATTTGAATAGTGCAGGATCGATTGCAACATAGGACAAACAGGTGAAAATTATTTTTTATCACACGAAAGATCCTCAAACTTTTCAAACTCTTCGGAAGTATTTTAAAACATGTTCAAAGAGATACATAGACTAAATTTGAAAATGTGCTTGTTTTTTTAATGCCCAGCAGATAATAAGAATGACAAATGGAATATAATGGACAATGGAATCTCTACCACTATGAATGAATATATCATGCAATTCACATCATTTCTCTAGCAACTATGGTACAGTACCCCCTGACCCACCCAACTGCAGTAATATCTTGAGAAGCAGTGTTTCTTAGGCATAAATATTTGATTTTTCAATAACTTTTGTTTTCTACTGAATGGATAAAGACTATAAAAACAGGAAGCCATTTCAATGTTATGGCATAAATTCATTATCCCTTATCAATGGGAAAATGACAAGGAATTTGAGGTAACAGTAATCCGAGTATCACTATTAGGCCATTATTTACACAGCGTTACAAGGTTGCTGGTCATTATTTATCACCTAGGTGGGTCGCAGGATTTAAGTGAGGAACAGGGGTTTCATTAGAAGGTGGCTACCGGCGGTCGATAGCCGGGTACTTAACTTTATACCGCCAGGTATTTTACGAATCAGTCTCAATAAATAAGAAGTAAAATTATTGGAAACAGACTCCTACATTTGAATCCCATCCATCTACTTCAAATATTGAAACCCCTGGAGGAGTACCAATGGGGGAGGGGGCATTATACAAAAATGAAATAGTAGCAACCACTGGTAAAATTATAAAAAAAAGGAGTGTCTCGCGAGAGGGCCAGTTAATCTTTACGTAACAATGAAAATTCTCACAACACCTCACACCCCAGGCGATAAATAATGACCTGTCCCTAAATCATATTAACAATTCGCAGACTAACATCGTTCTGTAATAGCAGTTTCTGGTTCAGTGTATATAAACAAGTTAAGGTGCACATGCAAACAGCTACTACTATTCACTCGATTACCAGCAGCTGGTAGTGAATAGTTAAGGTTATTTTCATAAACATGCAAACTCTGTAGTTGCGAGTTGCCCATTGGAATTTGGCTTTTCACTGTCTCCATTAAAATTTTTTTAAAGTACGACTGATTATTTTTGATTGGTGGAAGCGAAACACTAAATTTCAGCGTGCAGCTCACATCCATTGAGTTCAGATGTTTATGAAAATCTCAGTAAAACTAAGAAAAAAATGTAAAGCCTTTCAATGGCAAACAAGCTTTTTCATAAAAAGGAAAGTAATTTGACAAATATGTCAAATGTCAAGCGTGAACAAATGAATATAATTACTCAAACTTCATGTATCCAGTCCCAGATGGATAGCTAGAGCTATAGGTAGTGCTATCACTGCTAGTAACCCCATAGTTAGATGCAGTAGTGTATGAAGGATTGTCGGTAGTGTAACTGGAAGCGGTAGTGTATGTGGCAGCAGTGTTACCATTGTATGCTGTGAGGTAGCTGGATGCATAATTGGTAGGGGCTGCAACAGCAGGAGTTGGGGTTTTAGCAGTATAACTGGTGGTTCCGTAGCTTGGTGTGGAAGGGTAAGCCGTGCTACTGGAAGCCTGGTTACGATACCTTGCATTTTGTTCCAGAAGCACCTCATTAGTAGCCTTAAGATCAGACACTTGCTTTTGAAGATCACTGACCTGACGCCTCAAGGATTCATTCTCCTCCTTCAAGTGACCATAATCAGCATCTCCATATGAATCTCTGCGACGCTTCCTTGGATAATCATCATAACCACCATAACCACCTGGAGGGCCATATCCTCCCTGGCCCTTGTCCTCTTCAAAGCTGTGTCGAAATTTACAAGAAGACCCTCTGGTACATTTATTATTGAGAAAGTCTTTGCAGATAGGGTCTCCTCGATTCGCTCTTGTGGGATAGCCATATCCTGGCCCTCTCACTGGTGCTGGGGGTCGTCTCATTGGAAGCTGACCTGTGCGAAGGTAGACTTTTTCCTCCGTATTTGAAATATGCATGTACTTGCATGTTGAGCGGCTGCATTTTCCATTCTGGAAGTCACGACAAATCATGGGACCACTTTCTATTTCTTTACCCAAACCATCAGGATGGCTAAACTTGCACTTTCCTCCTCTATTGCACACACCACGTTGATAGTCTCGGCAGATTTGAGAATCATGTCCTTGTGCAGATCCAGGACTGGATTCATTTTCATTGTTATTTGTGTCGCTGAGCTGTTTTTCTTCTTCTATTGCTGCTGGTTCTGACATGACTTTATATAAGTAACTTCTATCTCTGAGCTGATAAATGAATGCGCTTCTTGGACTTGTTGAGGGGCTGCCGCTGCTGCGCTTCTTGCCGCAAAGATGTCTGCTGCTATCCTGATCTTAGCACGAGCTGCTGTTTGCCGCTTTGTCGCACGCCGCAATGGAAGCTGCACAGTACAAAGGCGCAAAATGAGTGTTAGCTTTGGCACAAAACAAAATAAAATTCTTAAAAATATACAATCAAATAAACTAAAAAAATCATCTAAATTTTACAGGAAGAAAATCAGACACCAACATCGATATCTACGTCTTCTAACAACTTCATTAAATTTGATAAAAGATAACATGAAATCAAAGGGCAAAAATGATAAGGAAAATTAGATAATGGAGTATTGAAAAGTGAAATTATAAATTCACTTCCTAAGTAACGGCACTCCCAAGAATAATATATTAGCTTATCAAGTCGAAATAGTTAAGTACACAAATAAAATAGATAAGGACATTTAAAGATATTAATTTGCTTCACAACTAGCCTAATATCTACCAAAATTTCGTGGCTTCAAATAAGTTTTTCAGCTAAATTTACCGAGACTCAAACGACATGGCAAACAATCGTCAAGCTTTCATAAGCGTTAGATTTCAATAAAGCAATGATTTTAAGCGAGAAAATCGCGCATACTTTGCCTGATTCCTTTGCTAACTGTTTTCGTTACTTCCTTTTTGTGTTTTTGTCAGGTTTTGACAACAAGAACACGCAAAACTGGTGGAATTTAAAGCGATATTTCCTCCTGAACTCCTAATGAGGATGACAAGATGGCCGCTTCATACACCGCACGCGGTTCGTGCGCATTCATTAACCAAATATGGTCTTCACAACCTTATACGGTTAAGGAGGCTCAAGACCTTATACACTGTTACTATAACAACCTTTATGTTTCTTTGTAAAACTTATAAAACGTCTACAGTATTAATATTCTCTTTATCAATATTTCTGGATAAAGTCCGTTTTGGGGAGCTAATTAATCAAAAACGAACCATGAAATCTTTCAGAAAGTAAAGCAGAATAAAAATTCTCAAACAACTCACGATGAAAATTATCTATAAAAAGTTGCGGCTAAAACCAGTAAAGAATAATTTACTAAATGAGTGTAATATGAAAAATGTTTTTTAATGAAATTTGAATGACTTTAATGAAGAGTTTTAAGAACTATTTGTTTTGTGGGGGAGGGGAGGGTGAAAGTCGTTTTACGGACCCTTGTCACGTGACACAACAGCATGTGGAAAACAAGACAGACAAGATGGCGGACGACAGTTCAGAAAAAACAGCCGAAATAACAATCGATAAACAAGAGATAACGGACAATTTAGAAAAAGAAAATGACGAATCTGAGAAAAAGAATGACGGTGGCGCATCAGAACCTAGCAATGATTTAGAAAAGCAAGATTTTGATGCCGAAAACGCGGCTGAAAACGAATGTATTTCTGAAGAAAGTCAAAGTCCTTCTGCTATAGAAAATAATGTTCCGATAAAAACCGGCTTTTTAAGATCTTTTATTGAAAAAAAGAAGGTACTTCAGGGTTCAGATGTCTTGGAAGTTTCTGAAGATAGCAATGGGTGAGTAATACGTTTTAAGTTTTATTCATCAGTTCTATAAATTAAAGTTGAAATTTTATGGTGTATGGCTGAAGCTATACCTTTAAAGAGGACGCTAATTAAATTAAGCTGCAGACACGCGACCCAAGAGGTTATTGTTTAAAATGAATGGATACTCCTTCGAAATGGAGTGTTGATGGAGAAAAGGGGGTGAACTACATAGATGGGATCACTATATAGTTGTAGTGAACTTTGTGACTTTCTTAGATAGTAACACAGATTTTGAAATGTCTAAATCTGAGGGTGGTTTTAGGGTTTACATCTAGAGTGGGGGTTGAAGGTGGGGAGGGGGGGGGGGGAGAAATGGAATTGTGAACAAGGAACCAGTCACTCACTCCAATGATTTATCATTAAGCACTGGTGGCGTACACTGTAGCGATGAGAGCGCTTGCCTCTCACCAAGGCGACCCCAGTTCGAGCCCCGCTAGGCTTGGTGTCATATGTGAGTAGAGTCGGTTTGTTGGTTCTCTCCTGTGCTTCGAGGCTTTTTCCGGGTTCTCCGGTTTTTCCTCCCTCCTCAAAAATCAACTTCTAAATTCCAATTGGAATGCAGTGGAGGAAGAGCCACTCGGTGGATTTTGCTGTTAATTCTCATTTATTTTATTTATTTTTATTTTTTATGATAACACTTGAATTTTGTGATTTTATGTTGATCTGTCAATTGTATGTTGTAGGTATTTGTTTAGCATATCAGTAAAATTGAACCTAAATGGTATATCTTTTTCATTCACACAGATCAAAAACAGATAAAACAGATGAAACCTCAAGTTACCAAGAAGAAACAGACAAAGCTACAAGTCTTTGTAAATGGCAAGGTTGCAGTACAACCATAATCTCACGATCTGAACTTTCACAACATGTGCATCAAAATCATGTCGAACCAATGGTGGTTCAAGATGTTTTTGTCTGTCTCTGGCAAGGATGTAAAGTATTCAATAAACCAAGCTGTTCTCATTCATGGCTTTCAAAACACATGAACAGTCACACTGGCGACAAGCCATTTAAATGCATGATTGATGGATGCACCATGTCGTTTTCATCATGCGAAGGACTCTCACGACATGTCGCAGGACATTTTAATGAACCTAAACCTCCCAAAAGACAAAGAGGTGAACAAAAAGAAACTCCTAAAAAGAATTTAAAAAAGAGAAGAATGAAAGTCGTAAGGAAGAGACTTCCTCCAGCAGAAGGTTAGAATATATTTGATAATTGTTTTGATTAGTTTACAGCATTTCTTAGTTTTCACCCATGATTCAAGCATAAACATCAGCATTTCAAGTCTTTCTTGGCCAATGATCTGTTGACATGCAGCCACAAATACATAATTAACAAATGGCTGACTGTTACAACAAGTTACTAAAAAAAGATAGTGGAAATTTCAAAAAAATAGCTGGTCATTGGACAATGTCTACCAGCTCAGTTGATCGACTTCCCCGAAAGGGATTATGGGTCACTATTTTTGGTTAGCATTTTTGGAGCATTTCCCGAGTATACAATGTAGACTTCTTGTTGTTGATTGAAATAGAATTCAGCCATGAGTTCGACTAGTGTTTACGATTATTTAAAGAAAGAAAGAAAGAAAGAAAGAACTCCTATTTCATAAATTCTCTTGGTAGAACTAAGGGTAAATGCTAATCAAAATACGATGTTGAATCCTCAATTCTGATTGGTTGACCTTGAGTTTTGTTCTGAAAGTCAACTTGGCTGGTGGCCAATGACACTTCTCTGGCCAAATGCTCATAGGCCTGGCTGGTTACGATTATGATTCAATCTTACAATCAGTCTCATAAGGCTGTTCCTGTCTGACCACTGAGTGGCCATTATATTTAGACCTGTGTGTATAATTCATTCTCTCTTCATTGATTTATTTAATCTGGCATGTATTTTCTTCCTTGTCTTTAGTGAAGGAAGACTTTGTAGATCCTCAGACTGTACAAAGCATTAAAAAGAAGCTCCCTCATATGATGCCTCTGTCATGTTATGAAATAGGAATCGATGGAACCAAGATTATGCTACACAGTAAAGTAAGTCTAATATCATTATACAAATACTTGAACTTTTGTTTAATATATACTGCTATTTCAAAAAGGCTGAAGAGGTGAATGGCAAATGGCCACCAGTGAATGGTCTTCACTGATGGTGCTGGCCATATGCCATTTGGTGTTCACCCATTCAACCATTTTTGAAATAGCTGTATATCTATAGTAATTTCAAGGAAAAGGAAACATTTGTCAGGGTTTGCGTTAACACAGAGATCGTGCCTTTTTATGCAAAAAGCTAACAGAAAATACATTTTGACAATTTGTTTGAGTCCCGGGAACTGAGAGCTTCGTTTCTTGCCATTGCTCTAAATTTCTTGCTTACGAAAGAATGCGATCTAGAATCCCATCAAATATGTTAGGGACCCCAATATGCCCAGACACATGGGTCCCAGGACACACATCACAAAATCCTAGCACAATCCCTGTTTGTGCTTGTTGAAATAGTTGGAAAATCATTATAGACAGACCTCATAATAACTCTTGTTTTATGAGAGCTGTGTTGGATATCTTTAGGTTTTCCCCTTGGATTCCCCTAAATTTATTAATTTTGTTTTATTTCATGTTAGATTTTTGGTAAAAGGATAAATGAGAAGAGTGGTGAAACAGATGTTTTGTTACGCTGGTCACCAGATGAACTGTAAGTAGAAAGAAAAACCCAACAGGATCACTATTCCCAATACCCTTGAATAAGTCAGGGTATGTTGCTGACTCACAGATCAAACCATGAAGCAACCTCTGGGCTGATCAAATTCAGGGAACCTGGCTAACTCACAGATCGAACCCTGAAACAACCTCTGGGCTGATCTAAGTCAGGGCATTGCTAACTCACAGATCGAACCCTGAAACAACCTCTTGGCTGATCAAATTCAGGGAACCTGGCTAACTCACAGATCGAACCCTGAAACAACCTCTGGGCTGATGTAAGTCAGGGCATAGCTAACTCACAGATCGAACCCTGAAACAACCTCTTGGCTGATCAAAGTCAGGGCATGGCTAACTCACAGATCGAACCCTGAAACAACCTCTGGGCTGATCTATGTCAGGGCACCTGGCTAACTCACAGACTGAGGGAGGAAATAAGAAATAAATACTGAGGGAGGAAAACCAGAGAACCTAAGAAAACCCTTGAATCAAGGGAGAGACCCAACAAACTCTAATCACCTGTGATGCTGAGTCTGGAAATTGAACCCAAGAACCCAGAGGTGAGGCAAGTGCATTACTGCTACACTACCCTTGATTACAATGATACTAAAAGCGATAGTGTTGCAACAGATTTGTCCAATTTGTGCTTATAATGTTCCCACTCAAAAAAGTTTTGTTTATATTTTTTTTTACCTATTTGTATACAGAATACCAGACGAATGGATTCCTTTAGAAGATTACGAGAAACATAAATCAAGGACAATAAATATATCTTCACTTCCTAACGATGTAGTGGCTGATTTAGATCCTGCATTCTACAGAAGAATGTCTTACAGGAAGCATCCAAGAAAATGAGATTTGTTGCTGCTTATAACAGCGACCATAACAGCTATACTACCTGATCTTCTGCTGTCATAGTTATAAATCTGTCCTACTTTGAGCATGATATCTGGCCTTACTCATTGCCAGTTCTGCCTAGTTACATGTGTCTTTCCTACTGTGGTTGTACTTTTGTGCGTCACGCTGTAAGATAGTTAATATAAACTGTATTTAAACCAAAACATTAATTTCTATCCATCTTGATTTCTAAAACTTTTGTACTATAATCTCTTCAGAAATATTTATTCACCCAAGCATCTATTAAATCTGTAGTTAACTGTATGTAGCTTGTATGAATGGGAGGGTAAAAGGGGCTGTTTAATATCATGTCCCCCCCCCCCCCCCCACTATTTATAATCAAGGAAAGCTAATGTGATATTCTATAAGTGGGTGGGGTTGGATTGTCATGTTGGGCCAAGTTTTAGGTCTTGTCTTTAATCTTCATTCTTATTACCAGATCTACCTCAGAGCAACTAAGTAAGTGACTCAACTCTGGTGCTGAGATACTTGAATTAGTTGTGTGCTTCTGTCTTGGTTTTCCTTCTTTCACAAAACCTAACACCTTTGTACCTTTGAAAAACTGTGCCAATTGTACTGATCAACAAACATCTAGTTGACCAAAACATCACGAATATTGTAAATGTTTTATAATGGTATAGGATTTATATGTTATCCTGAATTTTAATACCAATAAAACAAATATCAAAGCATTAAATTTTAAAGTGTTAACAATTATTTTCCATTTACAAAGCTGAACCTTCTGCTTAGCTCACAACATCTTGTCCGAATTTTAAAACAAAACCATGGGAAAATTTCTAACTCGACTTTTTTATGCGTTTGAAAACTTCAAATTTTACTGAACGATACCCTGAAACAATCTCTGGGCGGATCAAAGTAAGGCACCGCTAACTCACAGATCGAATTGGAATTTAGCATATTAGGCTTTAAGGATTGAGGGAAAAATTCTTTCATTTGAAGCGCTAATTTTAGTGTTAGCGCAATCGTGAGCTACACGTGTAAGTTGTGCATTCGACTTGATTTGCGCATTTGTGCAAACATGATCGTGACTGCGTTTTCTGCATGCTTCCTGGATTTGCGCCAAACTTCAGTTCCTACAAAACCTGCGCAATCACAAAAATAAAGGTTTCTGCCTCGAATTTTACGTTTCATCAAAAAATAATATTTGGGTATTACAATGCCTATGATGAATCATATCTTCGTTTCTTCGGTTCGTCGAGAATTTTGCAACTGTGTGTGCAAGCAATTGCGAGAAAAATTTATATTTCATCTTGCGTCGACCTGTCTCCAGACCGGTAGATATAAAGTACGAAACCATGTAGGAACGCTAATTTCTTGCACTATATATGATTGCGTGCGGCACCTAAGAGTACCGCACGCTACCAGTAGCTATCGGATGTATTTTCAACATTGAAGGACAGAATCTTGATAGAAGAGATAGAATATTGTGGCGGTATGTCTTTTTGGTACTTGCCGTTTCCTATCCCTTGAGCCATCCCGCACATCCTAAAAAAAACCTTGCAGTTTCGAGAGGACATATTTCGAAACGTCAAAAACCGAAACAGCGGATATTGATGCTAATACTATATACATTTGCATCTATTTTAAATTATATGTTCGTGAACACTTTTGTACGTATTTCATGCATTTTTTGTGTATTTTTTATGGGTGTTTTTTCTAGTGAATGGCAATGCAAGGGTCGACGATCTCCTTTTTTAATGACGGCGCTTTTGTGCACAAAATTTCTGATCATTTAAGTCATTCTCTTTTTCATGCGTAATAAACAGTTTATGAACACAACTAAAAATGTCTTTTCTTCAAAATGATTTGACGCACGCCCAGCTTTATTTCATATTTCAGGGATGATCCTGGTGCTAGGGGCAAGTACTATATCAGGGACACCTGCCCCCCACCCCCGACACCCACAAAAAGACACCCGTAACATTAGAACCACCCTATCTAGCTACTTGTAAACGGTCTTTTAGTTTGCGTATTGTTTATTTTGGAATCATTCTTCATCCTTTAGTTTTCAGGAGATTGTTCGTTTTTGGTAATATCTATAATGATAATAATAATAATGACTTTATTTTAAGAGGATAAAACACGTAATAGTGTAAATACACTAACAAACTTGTGGTCCTCTATACAATGAAACTATAAACCATAAAACTATTAGACTATAAAATATAATGAATCGTAAAAAGATAAAATATAAAACACAAGTTTTCTAGTCCGTTGAAATGTATGGCACCATCATCAAATTTATTAGCTTCGAATTTTGAAGGCAATTTTGAATGGTTATTGTGCGCACACACTCCTCGAGGGCTAAAGTCGAACGTTCCAAAGTAGGCAGCCACTTTAGATAAATAACGCATGTGATATCGGTTGTTTTCAGCTGAGAAAACCTGTAATCAAGTACAGACTCTTGCATTTTAGGGTAGTTGCAAACCCTGAAATAACCTCTGGGCTGATCTAAGTCAGGGCATGGCTAACTCACAGATTGAACCCTGAAACGACCTCTGGGCTGATCTAAGTCAGGGCATGGCTAAGTCACAGATTGAACCCTGAAACGACCTCTGGGCTGATCTAAGTCAAGGCATGGCTAACTCACAGATCGAAACCTGAAACAACCCCTGGGCTGACGGATCTAAGTCAGGGTATAGCTAACTCACAGATTAAATTGGAATGTAGCTTTTTACTTGTAGTACAATTACAGCCATTAAGTTTTAGTGGTACGTAAAAGTACTTTAAGTCAAGACCAAAGAGGCGTCTGCATGGTATCGCCACTAGACAGACTAAGTCACCCACTTAGGCGTAATGTTTTCTCATTTCCGACCAAGTGTCATTCCCTAGACTGATCATTCTAGATCTTTGTTTAATGGTTGAAAATGAGAAGACACATGACCATGGATACTACTCAAACAAAGTATATTTTTCTCAAGATAATGACACATGGTATGAAATGGGAAAACATTATACCCAAGGTTAAGAGGTATTTTAAGATCATCAGGCACGCAAAGCAAGTCTACATGCTATAGACGCATCAAGAGTTCCGCGCTGCTGCTCAATGCGCCGCATGCTCAGGGGATTAAAAAGTGGGATAATGTTTTGTATAATATGCAATTTTTCGGTATATTTGATTAAGAATTCGCTTAACGGTACGCGATCTTGAATATTTAGTGAAAATTGTACTTGACAAGAAAGATACAACTAAAATATAGCATATTTTACAAATTTTATCCCACTTTTTAATCCCCTGAGCATGCGCATTGAACAGTAGCGCGGAACTCTTGATACGTGTATATATACATGCAAGTCTGGATGATTTTTGTCGACCTTCGTAGCGGTTAAGCCATTTAAAGCTGTATAAACTATCTGTTATCTCTTAAGACTGCAATGTCTTTTTTTATCAAAACCACGTACTTTCGGATGAGATAACTGAACTGTAAATACGACACCGCTTTTTTAATTAAGTTTCTGACTAAATGTGTTATCAAACAGATAATGTAGGAACGCGTAAACAGAGATTACAAAAGCGCATAATATATTCGTTACTGCGTTAAATTCGGTTAATGTTCTTTGGAATAGTATGGCCACAGAACACGTTTCATTTCCTAGAGGATCATTTCTTTGTTTAACGATTGTACATGAGAAAACTCATGAATATGAATTCCTTATGAGGAGGCTCTAGCTCTTGCACGCCTTAACATGCTATCCGATCGCTGTCAAGAATTGACAGATGAGCTTTTTTCTACTATTTTTGAGTCACCTGACCATAGATTGCGGAAGCTGCTGCCGACGCTTAATTCGTGTACTCGCACTTTAAGGAAGAAGCATAGTTTTAAGCCTGTCTTTAAGACCAATAGATTTCGAAATAGCTTTATTACTCATAATGCCCTTAAGGCCTAAGTAAATCACGACCCTAGATTTCGTAGTATTAATTTAAAACTTTTATCAATTTAGCGTATATATCTTCATTTCCTTATTAGTATATATTTAATATTTTTTGCATATATTTGGTTTCTTATAGTTCTTATACTTGTAAATATTAGCGTAATTCAACCCTGTATGGTAGGTTGAATGCTCTTAGAAATAAACTATCTATCTATATACAACTCAAACTTGGGTTTACTAGTGCTGCAACATATTTCTTAGCGCGTAACAAACAAGTGTGATACAAGTCGCAACGTCTTTGGTGGCAGCACCTATAAACTAATGGCATAGGACAGGGGGAGGGGAGGGGAGGGGGTGGAGCAACGATCGTCCTCTCCTAAGATTCATCTTTCCATTTTATTCATTCTTTTTGGCACGGAAAAGTAAATGGAAAATATGAGAGACATTTTGTTTTGTTCCAGTTCTGAGGGGAGGGGAGGGGAGAAGGTTAGCTTCTTTCGTGCGGTATCTCTAATATGCCGTTCCAATGACCAATTAATACATCTTATCAACATCAAACATCAATTTTATCAAACCCTTAAATAACCTCTGGGCTGATATAAGTCAGGGTAAAGAAGTGACTCATTGGCATTTATATGCGCGTGTTAGCTTTTGCCGATCTCCCACTCACCAACTTTCAAAAATATATATAACAAAGAAATGTGTCGCCGATGTGCTTCACTACATGAGTCTATTCCAGTAACCGGATTACATTCCCATTTTTATTTCCAAAATGATAAAAGCGAGGCAATTCAATGAGATATACATACAGATCAAGATCAAGATTAAGATCTTTCTCAATTTAATATAAAAATAGCGTCAGATGCGCGCGTGCGCGCTAGATCATCGCCTGAATTTACTCAAGAACATCCTTAACGACGTTGAATTTCCTTTACGTTGTACAAAGATAAACCATAAACCATGAAAGGCTTGAACATACGCGCAGTATGACGAATGACATGTAAAGGTTATAGACCCCTTGCAGCACTTCGGAATGCAGTTCGATTTGGAGGAAAAAACAATAGGTTTCCAATTCTCTGAAGATTGAAATTCCTTTGTTTTGTCCTCCAAATTGAGCTGCTTTGACATCACTTGCAAGGGTTCTATACTTATTTCAATTAAGTTATAGTCACGAAAACTGTACATGCAAAGCTGAGAGCGCTGAGGATCATGAGAAACATTTCATATCCAACAAGTAAAGCTTTTTGACACAAATTTCAGCTAGAGGATGCTCACAGGAGGTGAAATTACGACTGGTAAAAGATATTTTCAAAATCCATCTATAGTGTAAAATGTATCTACCCATATTCCTTGCCGGTCTCAGCTTTGCAGCTTTTTAGGTGACTAACTTTATTGAAATAAGTATTTATAGACTCTTGAGAATCTAATTTCGAGTATAGTTTTGACCAAATAAATTGTAAAAAGCATTGAGATTGGAAGATAAATATGTCTAGCGTCTACCGCAATTCCCTTGAGCTAAAAATCGAATTTCCTCTTCCTTTAAAGCATAGTTATACATCATGAATTCATCTATAATTCCTCTAAGATACGTTTTCTCGTAAAAATGGTATCCAATACCAGCAAAATGTCCCCAGTCTTGAGATAAGTCCCCTGACGCAGACTTTCTCTTTTTCAGATCCCCATTGATATAAACCTTCGCCATCATTTCCGCCGAGTCGTACGTTACTACAATATTCGTCCATATCCGAGCTGGTATAACCGGTAATGTAACCAGATTGAAAACCTGTTTATCCTGTTCTTGATGGTGGTACCAGATGACTTTCCCTGTATCGACTGCAAAGTTATATTGATCGTGCTTGTGTTCTGATCTACTGCCAATGGTGTTGAAAATCTCATGATAACCCCTGGAAAGTAAGTAATAAAAAACGCATTATTGATATTTTGAATTTAATCTTAAAGTTCCAGACTTGCAATATAATTGATAACTATGATATATATAGAATATATTTATGTCTTTGTTAGTTACTTAGTATTTCTCACAAAAAGTGTTCCAAAAAAGGTTTCTCACAGAAGAGGTTTATAACAGAAAGCGCGCAACACAATAAAATATATATATTTTTATTTTATTTTATTAGCTTCGCCAAATAACTAATTATATATAACAAAACACAACAAGAACAATGTAAGGCAGGGTAACCGCAACAGCCGTGGTAGGCCAATTACTGCGGACCCGTACTATCACTAATAAAACGTATACCGAAACTATAAAATCCGTAGCAGCAGGTTAAGGGCAGTGTAATATATATATTAGTGAGTGCGTGCAACGCTGAGTTCACAAATCTGCTGTAGATCTTAAGTTGTTTTGACTTTCTGCCACCAAAATCGTGAAGCCATCTTAAAAATAAATTATTATGAAGAATTTTTTCCAGATTCTTGGAGACATGACATAATTGTCTCGGGGAACTCAGTGACGTCATTTGAAATTTTCGTTTAAATTAGTCATTTTGAGCGGCGTATTTAAGAAGCTCTTAATGCGCAAGCCAGCCTTTAGTGAATTCTCATTACTGAGAACAATCATGTAGAGGAAAGCTAGTTCTTGGTAAGTAACTCATTCGAATTTTTTTTGATCTTTTAATTGAAGTCTTTGCGCACTGATTTAACACCATAACAATTACAAGAGGTTCAAAATCTTTATACTAAAATGAATATTTTGTCTTTGAAAAAAGCAGCACAATAAAGCTTTTGTGCTGTATATAAAGCTATTAGTAATACCAATTAGATATGTTTAATAGTTTATGCCTTATTATCTTGGATATCAGAATGCTAGGAAGTGATTTTTTTAAAGCTATACTATTAATGGTCTTACTCGGGAAGAGAATTGCGCAAAGTATAAAGCAGAGAGCCGCGCCAAGGTTTTCACTTAAGAAATGAGTACATTTAAAACCTGATGTCTTTATTCCTCGCGATCGTAGGATAAACAGACTATAAAGAAAATAGCAACATTATAATTCTGATATTAGTATTGTTATAGTTATTATTATAGGTATAATTTTAAAAGCTGAAGTTATAGCCACTATTTCGTTGCCATAGACTGCGGTTAAGTGTTAAGTTTTTCTTTCTATAAAATTGTATGCCCTAAAATTATATTTACGTTGCACTTTTTAAAGCTTATCATTCTTTTATCCCGTACTTTCATCGTATGATACATCCCCTAGTGTTGGAATTAAGAAACCAAGTCGCATTCCGAATGTCGGGGAAATCAGCCACAAAAATAACCCTTAGAGCCTAATGCAGAAAAAAAAAAAAAAAAAAAAAAAAACAACCTTTACTCAAGTATCATTTTTATAATGATAACTCACATTCTTATTGCGCCATTTCTAATGCTTTTATAGTATTAATGTTTTTTTTATATTACCTAGGTTTTTGCTTAAACTACCCTTGTAGCTACTGTCAAAGCTAATATTTCTTTAATTATACTAGACGTCTAGCTTCCTTGTCGTGTTATTGTCTGTGAGTTAGCCGACTCAAGATTGCCAAAAACAATTTATTTCTACGAAATCAGTTAAGCGAAGAAGAGCGGTTTTCGTATAAGAAGGAAACGATATGGTAGCACGTAACCGTACCGTATCCCTAACTTTGTGCTGTGGAAACAATGGGAAGCCATTGCAGTGTTACTGCATACCGTTCCGTGTGCCTGCTTTAAGTCAGTAAGGTAATTTTCGCACACATTTGAAAATTATTCAATGTCAGTTGCATAGGTACGTCACGACATCTAGAAAACCATGTCTATTCTTAGCTTGTCAGTTCTTATTTGCGCGCTGGAATTCCTTTTCACATCGAAATAAGCTTACAAAACTAGTGTCGGCTTGCGCGCACCTTAAGCTGCAAAGATTTATTGATTAGATTGGCTGAAAAAACTTTGATGACTTCAGATAATGCGGTAATTAAATGATAACATACGATGACGCTCGTGTTATTTTCAGCTGTTCAAAGCCTCGGGGTAACACCGGCTAATCTCTTAATTATTTTCATAGAATCAGTAGACATTTTTTATTTCTTTTTTTCTTGAGAACAAATCATGATCATATAGAAGGATTAATATAGGAATTGCTGACAGAAGAAAAGGTTGATTACAGTGATTTGAAATATGAGTGAAAATGTCCTCAATTTTATCGAACCCTGAAACAACCTCTGAGCTGATCTAAGTCAGGGCATGTACGGTGAACTCATAAATAAATCAAACCCTGAAACAAACTCTGGACTGATCTAAGTCAGGGCACGGCTAACACATCAGTAAATCGAATTGGAATTATGCGTGTTAGGTTTTGCGGAGGGCGGAGGATAACGGAAAACCCGGAGAAAAACCCTTGAATTAAGAGGGAGACCTTACAAACTCTGCGCACAAGTGATACCTGGCCACCGGGCCCAGGGATTGAACCCGAGACCCCAGAAGAGAGGCGAGTGTGCTATCGTTACATCACCGGTTCTTGGTTCCAAAAAGGAATTTCTTGCGCAAATTTCTAAAGATAGGAAAATTTCTAATCGCCGCAAAAATATCGCATAACCTGACATAACTCCCCTTGAGTTTCTGACAGATTAGCTTTATAGGATTTAATGAAGTTCGACACACTTAAGCCAAAATTTAACTGGATTTTTCTAAAAATGTCATCCTTGATTACGTCTTCTAGTTAATGAAAGTTAATCGCCTTACATCTCTTTAAAACAATCTGTTATACGATTTCGCACCAGTAAAGGATGGACTAAAACCGCTGTAAAAATATCTGATCGTCGGTTGTTCATAATCGCAATCAGTCAGATGCGCTTGTAGTTGTTTCTTTAACTGGATATTTTCGCCTGATAAAGAAACAGTTCTTCCCGGCCGTTTCTATTCAAATCGGTAAGGTTTTTAATCTTAATATTTTTACCTTAAAATTTATATATGAAGATTTTTTACTGTTTTACCGTGTTAAAACCTAGATATGTTCACCTGATAAAAGCAATAATGACTTTTAAGTCCAACTTAACAATGTTTGATCTACTTATGAAACACGATGCCTACATGCCTTATATTGGAAAGAATCTTGGGCACCCAACTTGCTGCAACACTGGATGGGGAATACAGTGATGACTTGCCAAGTTTTAATACCTTTTAAGTTAGATTTTTAACTGTTTTACCCCTGCTAAAACATTGGATATTTAGTTCGTGTTTGAGAGCGAGTGCTTATTTGATTTGGTTATATAGAAAGCTAGGAAGATGAGAGAAAGGGCTATTTGCGCAAACAGAAATTTTACATGTTAGAGCCGTAAAACTGGTGTAGAGCAACATATGCGTGCGGTGATTGGTAACAGGAATCCATAAACTGTACAATTTTGAGATTATAGCCTTCATTTAAACAAGCTTACAATGAATGCCGTTTAGGATTTCAGTATTAAAGACAAGTAATTTTCAGATTTTTAAGAAAGGGGCTAAAATATACTATATTGGGAAAATATTGGTAGAAAGTGTGAGGACAATATACGACATACTTTTTGGGAGAGAGGCGTGTCGTAATTCTTGTTTAAGGGAATCAATGGCCGTGGTGCAGCAACAATGCACTCGCCTCTCACCTCTGGGGTCTCGGGTTCGATTCATGGACTCTGCATCACATGTGAGTAAAGTTTGTTAGATCTTTCCCTTGATTAAAGGGTTTTTCTTCGGTTCACCGTTTTTCCTCCCCCCGCAAAATACCTAAGACGCTAAATTACAATTCGATCTGTGAGTATATAAGGTAAGCCGTGCCTTTACTTTGATCAGCCCAAAGGGTTTTCCAGTTCTTGATAAAATTGAAGGATTTTTTTGTAGGGGTATTAGCCGTCAGAAAACGATCACATATATTTCACTATTCCTTAAATTGCAGTATTAGAATTTTGATTGGATTATACCCCACATAGACAAAACATAGCATAAACTGAAGAACTGAGAATGAGATTAATTTAATTTCCGGATATATTATTCATTGCTTTCTGACAAATCTGAATCTCTCGATACGACTTAATCCCTTAATTCCTGTCTCGTCTGCTTAAAATTATGAAGCTCGAAACGATTCAAATGTCCCTTGACAGCTATTTTATATTGTATAAAGGATATATGATTCTAGGTATTATCGGTACAGTTGTTGCAGGGAATATGGTTTAAATGTTAGGATTGGCTTCACAATATCTGTGATATTTTACCAACGTTTTTCCATCCTACTTGTTGTGAAAAATATAATCAACCTCTTTTATAAGATTATCTTTTTATGTTTTTATGCTGAAACAACCTCTGGGCTGATCTAAGCCAGGGCATGGCTAACTCACAGATCGAACCCTGAAACAACCTCTGGGCTGATCTAAGTCAGGGTACGGCTAACTCACAGATCAAACCCTGAAACAACCTCTGGGCTGATCTAAGTCAGGGCACGGCTAACTCACAGATCGAACCCTGGAACAACCTCTGGGCTGATCTAAGTCAGGGCACGGCTAACTCACAGATCGAACCCTGGAACAACCTCTGGGCTGATCTAAGTCAGGGCTAGGGTAACTCACAGATCGAATTGAAATTTCGCATGTTAATTTTTGCTGAGGGAGGAAAAATGGAGAACCTGGAGAAACCCCTTGAATCAAGGGAATGACCCAACGAACTCTGCTCACATATGATACTGAGTCCTGCTATCGAACCCGAGACCACAGGGGTAAAAGGCGAGGCAATATCGCTACGCTACACTTCATCCTCTACAATCCGAGATGAGTCGTGCTTTACATATCGGGAATCGAGTCAGTGAATACGTGTACAGAATAATTACTAGTTAATTTTAGAAGTCTGAGTCGTCTTTTTGTCGCAAGGTTAATCTAATAATCCGTAAGCACTTTTCAGTAATTCCCTCTAGTAATACTTGTGATGTGAGGAAAGTCCCAAAAATGCCATGTATCTCTTAGTGATCCGTTTTAGATTTTGACATATTATTTATATTAAATCTTTATCTGTAAGCGTACTCGGCTAATAGGCAAGTAAGGATTCATGGCGACCACGATGAGTAGGTGCCCTTTAGATTTTTTTAATCCTTCCGTTTCCTTTGCTTTTGCTTTGCTTTGCTTTGCTTTGCTTTGCCTTGCTTTGCTTTGCTTTGCTTTGCTTTGCTTTGCTTTGCTTTGCTTTGCTTTGCTTTGCTTTGCTTTGCTTTGCTTTGCTTTGCTTTGCTTTGCTTTGCTTTGCTTTGCTTTGCTTTGCTTTGCTTTGCTTTGCTTTGCTTTGCTTTCATTTTCTTTGCTTTCCCTTCTTCTACCCTTTGCCTCTCACCATTCCAGTGGCCCAAAAAGGGAAGCCGACAATCAAACCACCTTTGCTGCTTATTTACTCGAAAACATAGATAAAATAATATGCATCCTCCCCTTCCATTACGAAAAGGAATTCCTGAACCTACCTATTAGTAATAAGGCTAACCCATACAGATATTGTGATTGCTTTCTGAGGCTTCTCTTTGAATTTATCGCCAACAAGTTTGATCATCCCACCAGTCAGGTTCAGCCCCTTACCACACTTGCCCACATCAGCTGTGGTACCATTCAATACTTTACCATTATTGGCCAGTCCTGACTGGTCATACGTTAACTGGCCATCAAAGACTTCGAAGCCAAAGTGAAGAACAATTCTGAAATTACAATTGAATTTTTTTATGTAATGACAAGGAAAATCCGTAAAAATCCGTGATATTTGCCAAACTGGCGGGCGCGCTTCAAAAAACAAAACAAAAAAAACAAAAAACTCTAAAACAATGAACCTAACTATTGTGATGTTAGCCGTCGTACCTGCATGGCAAGATGCTGTGATAACTGAACCTGCAATTGAGGTTTTCATGTACTCCAGTATTACAAGCCAGTGACACTTACCTTTGATAGTTACATGTCTGGCCGAGTAAATTAATCTCTGTTGGTGATAATGCTCTATCAAACATGTACAACTCATCTATGACTCCACGTAATGCTCTGTCTCCTATCCATTTGCCATCACTTGTCCTTGTAAAGAACTTGCCAATGCTTGCACGGCCATTCCAGTCCTACAACAAAAACTTCACTTCTTTAGTGTGCATTTCGTATTTGAAAAAGACGGCGCCATTGTTTCTTTGTGCATTACAGGCTATAGTTCAGAGGGCAGTCAAGTGAAAAGTTTCAGAGGGCAACTTAACTTATTGCTGAAAGTTGCTAGTACAGCAAAACTTTCTAGTTTTGATAGTTAAACTGGTCGAGTCTGGTTAAAGTCGTCGAGCATCAAATTAGAAGAAAATTATAGCAAATAAAAGTAGCAGCAGCAACAACAACAGATAATAACAGCAGCAGTAATAAGAACGGCAGCAACAACCGCAGCAAAATCAAGATCAAAACCAGGTGCGATAAACAAGGGATCTCGTTTCAAGCCTGCATTTTTTTTAAACTGTGAGGTCTTACCTGTGACAAAGTTCCTCCGCCCGTCCATTCTTCTTTCTTTTTCTCTCCGTTGACATAGATTTCAGATTTGCCTCCAACAGTTTTGTAAGTCCCAGCGATATGAGTCCACGTGCCCGCCGGTACGACTGGTGTTATCGTTAACACGCTAAATACGGTCTGGAAAAGCAAAATAGAAGATATATAAAATGATGATGATGATGAGGATGATGATTGACCACCAGGCAAAGAGTGATAATTGATGATAAGGGTGATGATGATGGCGACGGTGCCGATGGTGTTACTTGATGGTGGTGGAACTGTTGCTCAATGTTGATGGTGCTGATGCCTATGATGATGGTAATGATAGTGATAACGTTTTTGCTATGGATCATGATGATGATAGTGTTACTTGATGGTGCTGGCACTGCTTCTAAATGTTGATGGTGCTGATGAAGATAATCGGATGATGGTAATGATATTGACAAGTATCGTTTTTGTTATTGATGATGATGGTGGTGCTCCTAATCATTTTACTTTGTTGATAATTATAATGAGATTGTTGTTAATGAGACTGGTGATGATAGCGGTGGTGGTGGTACTGGTAGGAGATGATGATTGTAAGAGCCCAACAGACCCCTTGTACGTGACGTCAAAGCAGCTCAATTTGGAGGACAACACAACAAAGAATTTCAATCTCCTGAGAATTTGAAACCTATTGTTTTGTCCTGAGAATTGAGCTGCATTCCGAATTGCTGGTGGAAATCAACATATCTTACCTTTGCTTTTTCGCTACTGTGAAACCACTTGACCTGACCATTTATTATCTGGAATAAATACTGTTCTTTCTTGTTGCCAAGGCTATCTGGGTTGGTTGTCATGAAGATAGTTTGAACCCCACGATTCGTATCGAGTTTTACCCATAATGCAATGGTTACACTGAAGAGAGGCTTTCGTAAAATCTGAGTCCCAGCTAGAAGTATGTTACCTAGTGGTGAAACCCAGAGAGTTAGCGGTTTCAAAGTGTATAGGATCCCGAACAAATAACTCTGAACTTACCTCCTTCTAAACGTAACCCATTGCCACATGTTCCACTGGTCTTGGTAACCGTTGCTAAGCTACTGAGAAGGCCGTTGTTACCGCTGCCCGAGTCATCGTAGACGGTGTGACCGGATACGCGGTCGAAGCCAAAATATACAAACTGGGAGCTCATAGCTGAAAGCAGAAGAGGAAACAATGAAGAGTACCTTCAAATTTTATCGATACCTTGCATGAAACAATCTCCGGGTTGATCAATGGCAGGCCACGTCTAATTCATAGATCGAATTAGAGTTTAGGTTTTAGGTTTTGGCGGAGAGAGGAAAACCGGAGAACGCGGAGGTAAACCCTTGAATCAAGGGAGGGACTTAACAAACTCTACTCACATGTGATGTCGAGTTCAGAAATCGAACCCGAGATCCCAGAGGTGAGAGGTGAGTGCACTACCACTACACCACAGTAGCCTTGATTTCACAGAGAATCTTTCTTATCTTTGAATTAACTTTATTTAAACACGGTATATCTCTTCAGGACTTACAGAATATACATAAAATACATGTATATAATTTATCTTAATTAACTATTTATATATCTGCCGCATTTTGATATAAGATAGCTCCTGATGGAGTTTAATACAGCAGGAAAAGAAGACTTACGTTTTCTTGCATTGCCAAAGTTGCAAGCCTGGTAAAGCATCTTCACCTCATAGGGCGACAACTCTTTACTGTACATATATATCTCATCTACGAAATCTATCGCCTGCATCTCTCCTTGAGGATGTCTTCCAAATCCTGCATAGCTATCCCAGTCTGCTGATAATGTACCACTTCCAATACCTTGTTTATTGAGATTACTGTTGATGTAGACTTTGGCTTGTTTGCTTTGGGCGTTATAGGTGCCAACTATGTGGACCCATTGATCTAGGAAAAAGATTTGGTTAATGGATGGTTACTGACAGAAGTAAGGATGACAATTGTAAATTCTCATTCATGAGAATCTTACACAATCAAACTATTTCCTAAATTCGTAAGTCTCATACGAGTGAGGCTATCAGGTTGATACAATGCTTGTTGTGTCATTTGCATCTCATTTGCAAGCATCTATAATATATGCTATTGGATGCCATTGGATGAAGAGGCAACTTATCACAGCTATGCAAATACTCTGCCACTAGGAGAAGGAGCAAGTGTGGCTAGGTTGTCTAGTGCGTGGTCTTCTAAGCATTCTCTTCAGTGACTTTACTTTATAAAGGAGGCCTCCTGTCGACCACTTTTAAACCGTCCTTGCTGAATAGATCTAGAGCTATCGACGTTATATTTCAAAGACTTAACTGACATTGCAGTGCACTTACTTGCAGTCACTACAGGATCAGTAACCACATCAAAGATTTTGGTGTCATACTCATTATGATGCGTCCACTTCACCACACCGCGTTCCATAACAAATTTATACTGATCATGTTTGTGCTGGGAGTGACCTCCTATTGTTACGAAGAGATAGTGGATGCCTTCGATGCTTGTCACGTTGATCCACATTGCGAGGGTTACTGCATCCACGGGCTTGTTGCGGAACGTTTTGCCATCGAGTGAGAGGTCGTTTGTTGGACCAGTAACTTGGACACCACCTCCACAACTACCATTAATAACTGTACGTGGAAAAAAATAGGAATGTGAAAAAGAATGCACGAGGGAAACAACAACTACAACAACGACAACTACTACTCCTGCTGATGCCACTACAATATACATACTACTACTGCTGCTGCTGCTATTTCTACTTCTACTGCTCCTCCTCCTCCAACTACTGCTGCTACTGCTGCTACTACTACTACTACTACTACTACTACTACTACTACTACTACTACTATTACTACTGCTGCTACTGCTGCTACTGCTGCTACTACTACTACTACTACTACTACTACTACTACTACTACTACTACTACTACTACTACTACTACTACTACTACTACTATTACTACTACTGCTGCTGCTGCTTTTGAAAGTACTACTGTTACTACAGCAGCTACATCATCAACAACCACTACTACAACTACACTTACTATATATAGTTAATGCTTACATGGAATGGGATCAGGCGTAGTCCCTGGAATGACAGGAGGTCTGGAAAGAGTGAGGTCATTGCTCAACCCAGAATCATCCAGGAAGACATTAGATTTTCTTTTCTCAAAACCAACGTGCATCACAAGGCTTCCTCTCTCTCCCTTGCATTGTTGAATAACCGACTCAATCTCCATTGCCAACAATGATCTGTTGTAGATGTAGAATTCATCGATGTATCCACGTAGATCTGGATCTCCTCCATATACCCCGATACCTACAGATAACATGACAATATATAAGGAATACGAAGAGCAATAGACCCCTTGCAGCACTTCGGAATGCAGCTCAATTTGGAGGACAAAACAATAGCTTTCCAATTCTCAGGAGATTTAAATTTTTTTGCTTTGTCCTCCAAATTGAGCTGCTTTCATGTCACGTGAAAGGGTTGTATATGGCACTTGCGTTGAAATTTCATGCAACAAGAGCCTTTATTTTCCAAACTTCAGATAAGTTTATATTTTTTGGTTGAGTCAATTGCTGCGGTTTCGATAAACTGATCAACGTTTTTTGAATCTCATTATTTGCTCCAAATAGTGGTCAAACGCTGACCACCATGTTTGACCACCGTGTTTGACCACGATGTGCTGTCAGTCACATAGAATTCTATTCACTGGTTTCTTATTCTCGACTTTGATGGGCACTTTGCATAAATCAAATAGCTCTTTATCCTACACTGCACTTGAAAACTATTGTGTTTTTGCAAAGTGGCCCTCAAATTTGATGCAAATGAGCCAAATCGAAATACTTTATGGGTCGTAAAAGCAGCATATTGAAAATTTGCATCATGGCACACAATTGACCATATACCTACCAGCATATTTGCTCCAATCTCGTGATAAAAAGACTCCAGGATCAGCCGTCTCTTCTTTATTAAGCTTACCATCAATGTAAACCTGTGATGAACCTCGCAAACCGTCATAGGCAACGGCAACGCTACTCCATTTTCCCGGTGATAAGACGGGTAAATCGGTTATAATACTAAACACTGTGGTGCCGTTTTCATTCCGGTGAAACCAACGGACACGGCCATTTTCTACTTCTAGAATATATTGCGCTGTAAAAGATTGTAAGAAGGTTAACCGTTATTGGTGGAAATCGGATTTTTGCTTGGATGCGAGGGAGAGCAATGTAGGTGGAAAGGAAATTCTTTGAATCGTAGCGAGAGTTCTTCAGTCTGCTAAATTCGTATACAAGGCCTATGTCTAAAACCTCCTAATCAATCGATACCCAAAAACACCTCTAGGCTGATCAAAGTCAGGGCACGCCTTACTAACAGATTGAACCCTGAAACAACCTCTGGGCTTATCAAAGTCAGGGCACGCCTTACTAACAGATTCAACCCGGAAACAACCTCTGGGCTTATTAAAGTAAGGGCACGGCTAACTAACAGATCGAATTGGAATTTTACCAAAACCCTCGAATCAATGGAAAGACCCAACAAAGTCTGCTCACATGCGATACTGAGTGCTAGTCCAGGAATCGAACTCGACACCTCAGAGTTAAGAGTCGGGTGCACTACCGCTAACTTACAGAGGATCGACTTAGACTCTTTCTTGTAAACTGAGCGCGTATCCTTAAAACCGCGTATTATGATTAGGCCACAAGCTCGTGATATATGAAAACGGAGAATAATAGGGTCGGACAAGTATAGATTATTAGTATTAGATAGACTGAATTACTAGGATTGAGATCAAAGATAAACTTACGCATAATGTGATTGGATCGGGGCGGTTGACCAATCGTTTCGAAGAGAGTCACTGTCTTGGATATGTCCATCAGTTTGATGTTCATTAAGATAGTTATTGCTACAAATGGAATACCTGCAATAGAAGATCGAAAAGTTAACTTATTTTGGTTATTTCAGAATGACATAAATAATTACAAAAGGTGTTTGTAGGAAAAACAAATATAATATTTATCTATTCAACTAGAAAGCCTTCAACTAGACTATTATTATTTGAACATTTACTATTTAACAATTAGAAGACGAACTCGAGATTTCTATCGGCTGATAGTTGACGAGGGGCTCCGGCCCCGACTCAACTATCAAAGCCGATCGAAATCGAGAGTGAGTCTTCTAATTGTTAAATAGTAAAAATCTCAACTAAACTATACTATACTAAACTAAACTAAACTTCACAAAAGCGCGAAGGAAAAGCCGCCATTTTTTCAAAACAAGTCCGGCTTTCTCTACCCACTATCTATCGGCTGATAGATAGTGAGTACGTTAGCCAATAAGAATGCAGGATTTGCAATAGTATAGTAGTAGAATTTTACTAATATATATTATTATCTCTTTTATTTCTATGTTACTATATTTGGACCATCCTATATTAATTCTTTTTGTAAACAGCACATATGAACATACATCTGCGCTTAGTGTAATTTATCATTTATTATTGAATTTTATTATTATTATTCAGTATTATTATTATTATTATTATTATTATTATTTCCCTTGACTAATTTTGATAACATATTCCCTCGTGCTAAGATACCGTTGTCATAGTGACCTACCTTGAAAGGTGACGCCATTAAACTGTATGTTGCCCCCTAGCAACTGTGCACAGTTACCACAGCTGCCGTCTGTCTTAGTGATAAGGGCGCCGTTAACCAGTGTGGCGTTGTTATGGTGAGGAGCGTCGTCATAGACACGATCACCACTATAGCGATCAAAGGCGAGAAATATAACCTGATTGTAGTCAACTGCAAGGAAAATAATGAAAGATTCTTAGCAAAAAGATCATGGCCATATTTTATTATTTCAGTCTCCGGTTTCCCTCGAGCTCCCTCCGCAAATTAAAATTAACGAGCTAAATTCCAATTCGATCTCGAGTTAGCTGTGCCTTGACCTCAGATCAGCCCAGAGGTTGTTTCAGGGTTCGATCTGTGAGTTAGCCATGCCCTGACTTTGATCAGCCCAAAGGTTGTTCAGGGTTTGATCTGTGAGTAAGCTGTGCCCTGACTTTGATCAGCCCAGAGGTTGTTTCAGGGTATTAAGATAATTTGAAGGTTTTTATTTAACTTGGTCAGCCATCTTGAAATGCCAGTTCAGGCTCTGCGTATGGTATTATTGAACTAGCAGTTCGTTCCACTAGAGCTTAATAAGTTTTTGCATAAGGTCTTAGTTCATTTCCATTACTTTACCTGTTAGTCCGGCCCAGGTCCCGCCTGTGGCCAAGAATAGCAGCAGCAGCCACAGCAGGCCTGGCTGCATGGTTTGCTGTCGATTTCTGCAGCTGCAAATTAAAATAGAAGAAAAATTCATATTTCCAATCGTCGAATTAAGCATTGAATATTATTATTAAAACGTTATTTACGGAATTTTGTGGTGAAATGGCATACGCTGTAAAAAGGTTCCCGATTGATCTGTGCATGGGTTAACCGTATATAAGTATTTTGCATAATTATGATAGCAATAATAACGATTATTAATCGCAAGTACTTTTGTCAAACAAAGCCGACTAGTATATAATTGAAAATAAAAGCATAGACTAAACGTCGAAATATCTGAAGAAAAACCATTGAGTGAGATTAGCAAATTTAATTTTAGGTAGGAAATTTGTGTTGATTCAAGGATATGAATTTTCGAGCTTGATAAAGTAACTAGAGCCACTATGGCGGGAAAATTCCAACGAAGACGAACAAATGTTATTAACTTTGAAAATCATTCAGGATTTCAGTTTAAAGTGACCAAGTAAACGTCGATATTTTTTGATTAAATAAATTAATTTCGCCATTTTAACTACGTACACCAGGTCGTAATGAACACACAACGGAGTTCACTTTGGTTTACACTTGAAAATCCTACTGATCTTTGATTTTTTGATCAAACCTTTTAACAAGTAATTCTTGAAAATACATACTTTTAAATAGAAAAATCAAATTAACGCCCCGTTTTGAAAATATTCAAGGTTTGTAGTATTCTTTTCGCATTTTACCCGCTAATTGCAAATTTCCCACACAAAGTAGCCACCATTCGCTAACACTTGTCGAGACAGGTTCAGTGTCATTTACGTTTTGTGAAATTTGAGCAACAAATTACAGGAATTAGATGAGAAAAAAACCCCTATTTTCTTTAAAATACCTTATCTACTTTTCGAGAATTCCATTCTGAACAAATTTAAAAGGAAAATAAATTGAAATAAGACGTTTTTTGGATGTCATTTTGGTCGTAATTATAATGGACATTTTTCATGTGTTTGATATACGTTGCCAACAGGTGTTTAGTAATTTATCCTGTCCTGTTCCATCCTTTTATTTCTTACCTCTATTCCTTGAGTTCTAGTGTCCCATTACATTCCACATTTTGTCCTACAAAACCCTTTTATAAACGCCATTTTCATTTTATTCTTTCTCCTTCGAATTCTTCATAACTGAAAAATGACGTCAGATCTAAAAAGCGCGGTTACGAACAAGCAAAGCGACGGGTAGCGATTTTTACCGCCAAAAAAAAAACTAGAGCAGGCGCGCGGAAGCCGTTACTTATGGCGGGAAATTATAAACTATATTCAAATTGTTCGTTAGTCTCTAACAAGAAAGGAAAAAAAACTTAGATTTCAAAAGTTATTAACACTTCTGCTTTATATCTAAGAGTATTAGGGATTTCCTTAGCTCGTTTATTGTTTTATTTTTTGTTTTGCTTTATATCTTGATCTACCTGATCAGTTTAATGTGTTTTTTTCCGCTATTTCGAAACTCATTTTAAAACGTTTTCGTCCTTAAAAAAAAAATTTAATCTTTCGCTTCACCGAGCTTTTTATCGGTGAGATTTTAACTTCCCTTGAACTAAAAATAATTTTATTTAAGATATTTTATTTTGATTTTTATTCCTTATGTTCTTGATGGTTGCCTTAGCTAGGGTACGAAATCCTTTAAAAAAAAAAAAAAAAAAATTTTTTTAGGCGTTTTTTAAATTGAGAAATGTTAGTTTAATGTATTTAATTTATTTTTATTTAAAAGGTTTATCAAGTATGTGAATTGTTTTTATTTTAGTCTTCAATTGGATTACTTCGCATGCAGGTGACTGGAAAGAAATCGTAAAAACTTGTTTTCAATAACACGCACGGAATCGTAGTGGATGTCAATCAAAGTGTCTCCATGACAACGGAAAACATACGGGTTTTTAGGGTTTGTGTTCATTAGATGTCATGATTGATGTCTGGCAAAACCCACGTTGTCGCAACGACTTTTCCTGGTGTGTCTAAATCAAAATAAGTTTTAATAACATGGTAACTTGACCTTATTTTTGTCGTTGACCACTGAGAATGAACATTAGATCCAGGTCATTTACCTTGTGTAGTGTGGTGAATTTGTCCAAAAAAGCCGAATACCTCAGTTGTATTACTTACCCTATTATTTGCAGGGGAAAAAGAAATTGCCGGCTGGCAAAACTAGGTTTCATTTCCATTAAGGAATTTGAAAACCAATATGATTGAACTTTATGAAAACAAATGCAGCCGAAAAGAAATTTGCCAAATTCAATCTGTGAGTTAGCCGTGCCCTGAGTTAGATCAGCCCAGAGGTTGGTTCAGGGTTCAATCTGTGAGTTAGTCATGCCCTGACTTAGATCAGCCCAGAGGTTGGTTCAGGGTTCAATCTGTGAGTTAGTCATGCCCTGACTTAGATCAGCCCAGAGGTTGGTTCAGGGATCGATCTGTGAGTTAGCCATACCCTGACTTAGATCAGCCCAGAGGTTATTTCAGCATAAAAACATAAAAAGATAATCTTATAAAAGAGGTTGATTAAATTTTTCACAACAAGTAGGATTAAAAAACGTTGGTAAAATATCACAGATATTTGTGAAGCCAATCCTAACATTTTAACCATATTCCCTGCAACAACTGTACCGATAATACCTAGAATTATCCTTTATACAATATAAAATAGCAGTCAAGGGATATTTGAATCGTTTGTAGCTTCATAACTTTAAGCAGACGAGACAGGAATTAAGGGATTAAGTCGTATCGAGAGATTCAGATTTGTCAGAAAGCAATGAATATCAGTTCTGTGAGTTAGCCATGCCCTGACTTAGATCAGCCCAGAGGTTGTTTCAGGGTTCGATCTGTGAGTTAGCCATGCCCTGACTTAGATCAGCCCAGAGGTTGTTTCAGGGTTCGATCTGTGAGTTAGCCATACCCTAACTTAGATCAGCCCAGAGGTTGTTTCAGGGTTTGATCTGTGAGTTAGCCATGCCCTGACTTTGATCAGCCTAGAGGTTGTTTCAACATTCGATAAATTATTGATGTTTTTCAAGTCAGGTACCAATCGAACGTTCTCGTGGTTATTCAGTGCGGCGGGAGACTCTCATCAGTTTTCATTAATGTTCTTTTACGTCAAATTATTTTGAAATTGTCTCTTTCTTTTGCTCTAATAAGATTTCTGTATCAATTAATTGAACAGCTACACAGATAACGCTTAAGGAAATAGCCATGTTGTCTGATACAGGAGCGCCATTATGTCAAGAGTTCTGAATAGGGCATTTGCTTGTTCATTAAGACTTATGTCGATAATTCACCAACTATTTGATCCAACTTAATCTAGAAAATCTGTAACAAAGGTTAAGTCTAAAAAATAGGGCAGTAATACATGTAGTATCCATGACAATCTCTTCCCAAAGATTTATAGTTGAGTTAGAACTCGATGACAGATACCGAGGTTATTTATTCTTCATATATATTTTTTAGCTCACATACTTTTTTTTAGCCTGCAATATTAGAATGCACACATCCAATGACTTTTATAATTCTTCAGTTATGAACACGTGATCACAGTCAGTCATGTGATCAATACCGCCAAGCATGCTGGGTACAGTTGTATGTCAAACTTTAATCTTCTCATCAAAGAAGACCGTCTTATTATCCCTTGTTTTCAATACGTCTGGCCCATGAGAAGATTCGTATATCGTTGAAAAAAAATTCTATTTATTAGAATTAGAATTTAGAATTATTAATTTCGTTAAGTACTCTTTATCTGAACGCGAGCTGGCTCGTTTACTGTCCAATAGTGACGGTAATTAATCACGTGCCCTGCCAATTAATGCCATTACTGGTACACGTGCATGTATTATTTTAGTATGATAACAGTTAAATACGCCTTGACTGAATCTAATATTAATGCTTTCAGGAAGCCGTCCATTCGTCTCTGTTTTCTAAGAGGCTTGCAATCCATATAGGTGTGTGTGGCTTCTAGACAGAAAGGCACAAAGCAGACAGCCTTAACGCTGCTACACGAGCTAAAGAAGCGACTGAAACGTTAACCATAGCAAGGTAAATAGCTATTTGTATGATACATGTTAAAAAAAATCACAATAACATGCATGTCTCAAAGAATACACTGTGCACGATTATGGCTGTTTTTGTACTTGATTGCCGATTTTTTTATTTTCGATCTGAGCTGTGCTCCGTGGTCAGACATGAGTTGTATGGCGGCTTCCTGCGTACCTTCGTATGCCTTCGACTAGCTAGGCCACGTTGAGCTGCGTCCTTCGTAATTCAGCTATTCAGCTACAGGAAAGGCGGACAAGCCTTTCCAAAACATTCTACAATATACTAAAACAACCATAATTATGTAATTCTGTGTAATTTTGATCCACAATCTTGGAAATTTAGGGAGACAGTCCTTTGTCAAAATATATAGATTCCTTGGTCGAAATAACTGAACTCAAAGAGAGAGAGAGAGAGAGAGAGAGAGAGAGAGAGAGAGAGAGAGAGAGAGAGAGAGAGAGAGAGAGAGAGAGAGAGAGAGAGAGAGAGAGAAGGAGAAAGAAAAATAAAAATAAAATTGAAAAGAAAAAATGAAAATGAAAATGAAAATGAATTTAATAAGATAAAAACATAAATAAAAAAGAGAATAAGAATCAATTGTTACAATCGCGATTAACCGTTTTTCAATCTACTTCTATCTGTCAGTGATGTGATTTTCGTAATAACAAAATAGAAGATAATAATTTTCTATTTTAAATCATCAAATAGAATCGCCAGTGCATTAGCCTTATAGTCGAAATACTAAAAATTAATTCAGTGTCTCTTGGGAAAAAAGCAAAGAAAGCTCAGCAATCAAACTAATGAAATCACACCAAAACTGAGTTGTCTGAAACTGCGCACAAATTAGATCAAAGTTCTCATGCATTTTGCCACTTTGACTGATCCACATTCATTCATGAAATCTCGAACCCTGCCCTAGACTGAACTGACTAAAGTATAGTAGATAAGATAGCAAAGGCTTTTCCTTAAATAAATAACTTTATTTCCAAATTCTATTACTGGGCCCAGTATTGCGCTTTTGAATCAATTAACCCCAAACAAACTTGTACGTGCACAGTAAGAAAACAAGTAATTCTTGGCGAAAGATAAAACCCAGACAGATAATCCTCAAAAATATTTTTTTTTTAATGCAAGGAAGGGATAAGCCTTTATCGCAGACGTTCTTAGGGTTGTCACGTCGTCTCGCAACGTTTTTCTCCCAGAAGCGTTGCGTGACGACCCTAAGAGCGTCTGCGTTGGAGGCTAGGAAGGGATTTTCTTGTTATTAGATTTGCTAAAATTATGATTTCAAGTTTTCTCCTTACGTGAAAAAGGTTTCCACTCTGATAATGCGCGCAATACTTTTGTTAGACAGACATACTTAATATAGTATTACTTCGTTTCCAGACGGATTCTCTTACGTTTTAGTATCATCATGTATTATTTCACAAACGAATACAGTACTCTAAAAAGGCGCGCAATGCTTTCGATAGGAAGACATACTTAGTATAAAATTACATTACTATTTTCCTAGACGGATTCTCTTACGCTGTGCTACCATGTATCATTTCAAAACTGCAGTGACATGATTCTTAGAGTCTTTAGGGTGCGGTTCTTTCGAATTTTCTCTTCATCTAAAAATAGTTTTAACTGAGGATGTACAACCAGGAAATAACAAGCTATTTTGTACGATAAATACGTTTACAAAGGCTCTGAAAAATAAACATTTGTATCCTGTTTGGGCAAATTACTCGGATTTCTTTAGTAAAATTTCAAAACATAGACTACCTTTCGGCAAATATCTTACCTTGAAATAATGGGCTTAAATTTCGCTTGTTTTTCGTCAAAGGAAATAGTTTTGCAAAAGAAATTAAAATGGAGACTGTATACTGAGTTATTTAGTGATAAAATATAATAGAGTTAGAATTATCCCACTCGATTGAAGCCTTGTTTCAATTCAGTATTACAGTAGCGCACTGAGCAGTCTTCGTCAAAGAACAAGCCGTCTGCCTGTTTTCAAATCCCATTCAAGCTTCTTCCAGCAGAGTGAAGCTGGATGAATTTAGGATGAATTAAGTCCAATAGTTTCTTACTGTTTTGTTTTGACGCCAACAAGATATGATCATTGAAATGATTCGCTATGTTTACTTCCTTCAATTCCCCAGTTTTTTTCTTTTTCTTTCTTTCAATTCCTCTTTCTTCTTCATTCATTCACCCATTCATCCATTCATCCATTCATCCATTCATCCATTCATCCATTCATCCATTCATCCATTCATCCATTCATCCATTCATCCATTCATCCATTCATCCATTCATCCATTCATCCATTCATCCATTCATCCATTCATCCATTCATCCATTCATCCATTCATCCATTCATCCATTCATCCATTCATCCATTCATCCATTCATCCATTCATCCATTCATCCATTCATCCATTCATCCATTCATCCATTCATCCATTCATCCATTCATCCATTCATCCATTCATCCATTCATCCATTCATCCATTCATCCATTCATCCATTCATCCATTCATCCATTCATCCATTCATCCATTCATCCATTCATCCATTCATCCATTCATCCATTCATCCATTCATCCATTCATCCATTCATCCATTCATCCATTCATCCATTCATCCATTCATCCATTCATCCATTCATCCATTCATCCATTCATCCATTCATCCATTCATCCATTCATCCATTCATCCATTCATCCATTCATCCATTCATCCATTCATCCATTCATCCATTCATCCATTCATCCATTCATCCATTCATCCATTCATCCATTCATCCATTCATCCATTCATCCATTCATCCATTCATCCATTCATCCATTCATCCATTCATCCATTCATCCATTCATCCATTCATCCATTCATCCATTCATCCATTCATCCATTCATCCATTCATCCATTCATCCATTCATCCATTCATCCATTCATCCATTCATCCATTCATCCATTCATCCATTCATCCATTCATCCATTCATCCATTCATCCATTCATCCATTCATCCATTCATCCATTCATCCATTCATCCATTCATCCATTCATCCATTCATTCATTCTTTCTTTCTTTTTTCTTTCTTTCATTTTATGGTGAGCTTTTCGTGATGTTTCGATTAATTCAGGCAGAACTTGAAAAACTATCAAACCAAAGATCTTTTTAAACAAGACCAAGAGTTGATAAGATGCAGAAAAGATTGTAATTCATTAAAGTGGGTGCACGGCTGGCAAACCGAGAGATGTTTTCGATACTGATAGTAAACAGATGCTATAACAAAGAAGGAAGGAAGGAAGGAAGGAAGGAAGGAAGGAAGGAAGGAAGGAACGAACGAACGAACGAACGAACGAACGAACGAACGAACGAACGAACGAACGAACGAACGAACGAACGAACGAACGAACGAACGAACGAACGAACGAACGAACGAACGAACGAACGAACGAACGAACGAACGAACGAACGAACGAACGAACGAACGAACGAACGAACGAACGAACGAACGAACGAACGAACGAACGAACGAACGAACGAACGAACGAACGAACGAACGAACGAACGAACGAACGAACGAACGAACGAACGAACGAACGAACGAACGAACGAACGAACGAACGAACGAACGAACGAACGAACGAACGAACGAACGAACGAACGAACGAACGAACGAATGAATGAAAATTCCTAGGAGACATGCAATAAGAAAGCAAAAAAGAAAAGGAATAGGGTCCAAAAATATTATGAAAAATTGTTTTTGTTTCAAAATTAATTAAATTACCCGTTTCCGAGCCAAATTCTTTTCATTAGTGAAGACATTTTCGTTTATTAACTTATCTGAGCTATTATCTGACTCTAGACAAACACAGCTGATTTGCGAAGTGCAACTATCTATGTCTCCTTGATAGATATCGTATCTTGTGATCAGGCTGTTTTGACCAATTGAACTGACTTGGATCATCACTGTCCCACGGTCTAGACTATTCTCTTGAGCAAGTAATAGAAACCTTGAACTTGACTCATTTCAGACCACATGGCTATTCCCTTGAGCATTGTATGAGCAATAGACCCATTCAGCTTGGCTCAATGTTGTCCCATTTCAGACCACATGGCTATTCCCTTGAGTATTGTATGAGCAATAGACCCATTCAGCTTGACTCAATGTTGTCTCATTTCAGACCACATGGCCATTCCCTTGAGCATTGTATGAGCAATAGACCCATTCAGCTTGGCTCAATGTTGTCCCATTTCAGACCACATGGCCATTCCCTTGAGTATTGTATAAGCAATAGACCCATTCAGCTTGGCTCAATGTTGTCTCATTTCAGACCAAGTGGCCATTCCCTTGAGTATTATTGTATAAGCAATAGACCCATTCAGCTTGGCTCAATGTTGTCTCATTTCAGACCAAGTGACCATTCCCTTGAGTATTATTGTATGAGCAATAGACTCATTCAGCTTGGCTCAATGTTGTCTCATTTCAGACCAAGTGACCATTCCCTTGAGTATTATTGTATAAGCAATAGACCCATTCAGCTTGGCTCAATGTTGTCTCATTTCAGACCAAGTGACCATTCCCTTGAGTATTATTGTATAAGCAATAGACCCATTCAGCTTGGCTCAGTTTCCCATCCTTTTTCAATTCGATGGACTGGCTAATTATTCTTGATATGTCTTCAATCAATCAATCAATCAATCAATCAATCAATCAATCAATCAATCAATCAATCAATCAATCAATCAATCAATCAATCAATCAATCAATCAATCACCAATCAATCAATCAATCAATCAATAAGTCAGTCAATCAATCAATCAGTCAGTCAGTCAGTCAATCTTATTATCCCCATTATAAACCTTATCTTGATTTTGTCAATCGATTTTTAGCATTATTTGATCACGCAAATCTCACAAACGAACAAATAAACATCCGGACACTTGAACATTCTGTAAACAAGAGTGGCGAAAATGACCAAAAAGAGTCTGTTTGTCTGGATAGAAAATCATCCTCTGTTCTCTTTAGCCAAACATTTCTTTTTATAGGTAATTTCGTAAGGTAGTCTTGTCTTTGCATCGAAGTGAGACCTAACACCTTGAACAATTACCCACATTTCTCTATCATTGCAAGCTCACTGTTCGTCTCGCTACTAAGCTATGAAAGGGACCATTATTTTATTTTTCCAAAAACTAATTTTGGTCTTCCTGTGTTTCTTGAATGCTAAAAATTTGCCAGCAATAGGATTGAGCCTTCGTGATGTTAGGTCAGCAGTCATTATTGTAATAAATAAACGGAGATTTGAACGCATTTTCTCTCCTCGCTTTCTCTTATTTCCGGGCATGGCTTGAATTTAATTTTATTAAAAAAAAGAAGAAGATTGGAGAAAACATTCAAACATAATCTAAAAAATGCTGAGTACAGTAAAGTAGGCTTTTTTCAAGTAGATGAAGCAAACCAGATTAGAACACTAATGAAACAAAAGACTTCATTGAAGTCGCCTTTTATATTGTCATTCAAAAAGGACAGACTGTTTACCCAAGGGTTTTTTTTTTACAGAGAACTTAGAGTATATTTAGAAAGCTCTTCCATACCGAATAATTTGCGTGAAGGTCGGAATAACCAGTCCAAACTTCGATTCATGTCGGTATTCATGTTTTTCTTCGTTCCCCAAAACAATTGCCCGGCTTTTCATAATAAGCAGGTTTATCTTAAATTATCATGCAAATTGGTTTATCGTGCAGTCAGCATGTTCCTCAATTCATGAGATTTTTAGCACTTTGTTTGATCATAGCGATGGTAATTAGAATATGTTAAAAAGTCCGTGCGGAGAAGCGGTCCATCTGTCGTTCAACCATAAACGGTATCGTAATTTCAGCATTTAATTCTAATGCATGGATCGATTAAGACGTTATAAGAAGGCTAGTTACGCTTTAAGAAAGGCAAAAACATCGTTAGCTTCAGTGTAAAAGTTGGATCCCTCATCAGCAAGAAAGAGTAAGTTTTTTTTCCTTTACTTTTTTTTTCTTCCTTTCTTGCTTGGGTGTCTGTTTGTCTTCTTTCTTAAACCAGTCACAAAGCAGAAAGCCCTGCATGATTTCAACGAGTTTTCTCAGTAAACCTTTCATCAAACTCGCAAGCGCTCTGAATTTCGGTTACACCTCTCTCTCCCTCTCCCTCTCCCTCTCTCTCTCTCTCTCTCTCTCTCTCTCCTTTTTTTCCTATATTTCTTTTCTTCTCTCTCTTTCTCTATCGCGCGCACGCCCGCTCTGGCACTGGTCTGTTCGCAAAGTTTTACTTATAAACTTAAATAATAAAATAACTTAAGTTTATAAATCCCCATCATTTTGGATGAGGCAAACCGCAGTAAATCCCAATAAACACCATAAACTCGTTTTCAACTTTATTTCTTGCTTGAATGTAAATCCATGGCAATGGTGAAAATATTTCAGTTCGATCCAATTCACATTTTTCGCCAGTTCTGACAAATATGTGGATTTATTTCTTTATTCTGGAGCTTCCAACTGCCTCTTTTTCCCTCGAGTTGGTGTTTAACATTGGAAAAATCAGTTTCTAGTAAGAAAATTAGTTGAAATCAAACTTCAGTATATCTGGATGACATCAGTGATTACTACTTCAGGCACAAGATGATTACTTGGGTAATCTTCCAACTTTGACGTATTTGAGTCTTTATCAGTTTATTCAGAAATCGATTTTAAAAAAAAACATTCTTCCAGCTTTAGGTTGTAAGATCTTTTATCTCATAATCTCATAATCTCTTTTAAGTAGAGGGAGACTTGTTGAGCGAGGGTGAAGGGAAAAATAAAAATCTAACTATCTCGTTTCAAAGAGGAAAAACAATTGCAAGTCGATGTTTGCACAAACATGCATCAAGGCATGCTTCACAGTGAAATCATGCTCGAAGGCAAGCTGCAGCTTAATTATAATTCTGTCAGGATTTCAAAAACAACTTATCAATAGACTCAATAGGGTAACCCTTGTCAATGGAATAGAACTGTTACAAAAATGTCAGGAATGGATGATTTCCCTGAGAACTGTGAAATAGTTAAGGCTTTATATGCTGTCTAAGTACAATGCCATTTGATCTGTCAGTACGGAAATTAAGAATTTTGCTTAGAAATTAAGCCATATTCCTGCAACCTTTTGTAAAAAGTCAAGTTAAACAAAAGTTGAAACAAGCCACATAATGATGATAATGATAATAATAATAATAATAATAATAATAATAATAATAATAATAATAATAATAATAATAATAATAATAATATTTTATTGAGGATTACATTTGATATCTACTGATAATACACACAGCTTTACTTGAAAACAAAACTCTACATTGCATTTCAGTGATCTTATCTAAAAAACTTCTTATCTTCAAAAACGTTCCTTGTCCGTATCATTCTAATTAAAGTAGCAATCCCAAGAATACCCTCAGGAAATATTCGTAATTCATTCTATCTTATCTTTTACATATATAATTGTCTAACAATTTTTTTATTATTTTTCACTCGGTATATATCTTGTTATTATAAAGGAAATTGTTTCGAAAATAAGAATTTTGGCTTCAGACGTTTTCATATAACGAAACAACTCGTTAATTTTTCACTATTAGGGATATAAAACGGAAGTTTTAGAGGTTTAAATACCATGAGCTATAATCAAGGGTTTTTGCGAGCTGGAGAAAACACGAAAAACAGGTGTTGTGCCACAATAACGGACCTACTCATTAGTATTTTAATGGCCGCCAATATTAAAGTATAAATGCATTGTTAGGCTAATAACATGAATGACTAGAAGATTCTCGGCACTATACTGATATATAGTGAGATGGCTTAAATCAATTTTTTTTAGCACTATCGTTACCGACTGGATTAAGAAAGCATGAAATGTGGCTCAGAATTAACTTAGGCTCTGTAGACCATACTTAGAAAGGTGCTACGAAATCTGGTGTCAGGGAGGGATTGTTAGTTGATTTACTGAATGGAAATAGGCAGTGCATGCTATTGATGAAATATGCACATATCTGAAACATTTGAAAGGAATGACCTACTCCTCCCCAGCTAAAATCAATTCACCAGCTCTGATAAGGAATTCAAATATCTGATGTGTGAATCTGGTCGAAGAAAATGAATGATTTTCACTTTCTTTGTCAATGTGTTGTGGAGACTTTCTAGAAAGATCACTGGAATAAAGGAACTACGGAAATGTTTAGGGTTGCTGTAACCAAGACAACCACAGTAACAGTTAGGTCTATCTTCAACATCTTTATATAACTTTGAATACAATATTGTCTTGATTTTAAAATACAAAGTTAATGGACATTGTTAGGGTAATAATAGGGATAATTCTGAGAAGATTATCGACACTACATCATCAAACTATCACTACTGTAACCATGAGAGCCACAGCAACAGTTAGGTCTATCTTCAACATCTTTACATAACTTTGAATACAATGTTGTCTTGATTTTAAAATAAAAAGTTAATGAACATTGTTAGGGTAATAATAGGGATAATTCTGAGAAGATTATCGACACTACATCATCAAACTATCATTACTGTAACTATGACAACCACAGCAACAGTTACCTCTACCTTCAACATCACTGTAACTTGAAATGTAAAGACACATTAATGAGCAGCACATAGTATAATATATATATATTTTTTCATTTTCGGTTCATTTTCTTGTAGCTGTAATTCGTACTGTAAGTTTGTATTTTGATATTTATGTATTTAGGCTCTCGTGGTTGTAAAGCTAATAAATAAATAAATAATGGACATTTTTAGGATAATATTATGAATAGATAGAAGATTATCGAAACTATATCCTCACACCATCACTACTGTAACCATGACAACCACATTAACCGTTAACGTTATCTTTAACACCACTCACAATCACCAACATCAACAGAAACAAGGCTAAATGTGGAAGAATTGTTACACTGCAATAGTCGCAAAGCATTCTGGGTCAAAAATCCCTGGACCCATCATACCATGGGAGTCGAACCTCAGGCTTACTAGACTTAGAATACATGAGCACGTCTTTGGTCGAACACTGTTATCGAAGAACAGAGAGCGTTGAGATTAAGTAAGACGATAGCTTTTCGTATGGTTTTTAAAGGTTTTTTCTGGTCTCTCCGGTTATCCTCCCTGCGCAAAAATCAAAATCGCTAATTATCAGTTCGACAAAACCACAGGAAATCCAAGCAAGGAAATTATGTGAATTTTTTATTTGTTCGAATACTTATAAGTTAGTTCACCAATGTCTCCAATGTAATATGTTTTTTTTACGATGCATATTTATCTCGAAGTCGATGACAAACAGCTGGAAACATGATATTTGAAAGTGATAGAAATTGATGTCAACGTAATCCATAGAATTGACGATGACGTCATATATGTCAACCTACATTTCCTATGACGTAATATCGTCTATATATACATGCTATGGTGTCACACTTCTAATGGTTAGTGAAAAAACACTTGTTATATGTTGTCCATATACGCGTCACCTTGATTGTCGTAGGATATATAGAGTGATGTATTTATTCGTATATGCTATGGTGTCACACCACTAATGGTTAGTGAGGAAAACACTTGTTATATGTTGTCCATATACGCATCACCTTGACTGTCGTAGGATATATAGAGTGATGTATTTATTCGTATATGCTATGGTGTCACACCACTTATGGTTAGTGAAAAAACACTTGTTATATGTTGTCCATACCCGCGTCACCTTGACCACTAATGGTTAGTGAGAAAAACACTTGTTATATGTTGTCCATACATGCGTCACCTTGACTGACGTGGGATGCATTCGCAGGACCCCACTCTAAAACACTTATGTGACGTAGGCATTTCCTAAATAAAGATTGATTATAATTATAGACCACTACCTTTCACATGACGTCAAAGCAGCTCAATTTGGAGGACAAAACAAAAGAATTTCAATCTCCTGAGAATTGGAAACCTAATATTTTGTCCTCCAAATTTTGAGCTGCATTCCGACGTGCTGTCTATATAGAATGATGTATATATCCATACACTGACAGACAGGCTGTGGTCTTAAAGTTCTGAACCAAACACTTGTTATGTTTTTCATGTTCACGTCAACTAGACTATGCATAATCTATCTATTTACCCTTGTGGGATGCACGAGTTACGAGTCATGTCTTTCATTGCGTAGAAAAACTTGATAGATGTTTAACTCATGTCGGCTAGACTCTTAAGTTCGCAAATATCGTAATTATGATATTTATAGCCGGAACTCTAGCACTTATTTCGTATCTGGGGGTAAAAAAAACTGAAGTGTTTCTTCACTTGAGATTTGTAAACTCACCTCATGTAAATGTTTTTCAATTTTTTGATCCCCAGATTGACGTCAAATGCAAGGGGTATAGACCCCCTGCACGTGACGTCAAAGCAGCTCAATTTGGAGGACAAAACAAGAGAATTTCAATCTCCTGAGAATTGGAAACCTATTGTTTTGTCCTCCAAATTAAGCTGCAAGGGGTCTATAAATATTTATGGTATATGTAGTTAGGAGGGACTTTATGCCGTATCAGGCTTTTTAGACTTTTGATTAAGAAACCCGGATAGAAGTAAAAGAAATATATTTAACTGAGGTTTAACATTGACTTATAAATGTTTTTTGATGTTTTAGTTGAAATAAGTATTTATTCGAGCTAGATGCTATATGATGACCATATTTTCTTCAACTTAGTGAATCGATGATATTTGGACGATGGGATCCCTGTCTTGTCGCGCATTACATCATCATGTATGTTCCGGTTACCGAGGCAAATACGATTAGGCGAAATATTGAAATCAAAACCCAGAACTGAATTAAGCAAGTCTATAAGTCTTAGAATATATCGGTTATCATACATATTGACTTTTTGTTTGAGATACAATGATAATAAGTTGGAGAACTTTTATGCTTATTTACAGAACTTATAGAGACGTTTGTTGCAGTGTGGGTCTCGTTAAAGTCTTGCAAAAGAGAGCAAAGAAAGAAAGAAAGAAAAAAAGAAAGAAAGAAAGAAAGAAAAAAAGAATGAAAGAAAGTAAGAATGAAAGAAAGAAAGAGAGAAATAGAAAAAGAGAAAGAGAGAGAGAAAGAAAGAAAGAAAGAAAAAGAAAGAAAGAAAGAATGAAAGAATGAAAGAAAGAAAGAGAGAAAGAAGAGAAAGAAAGAGAGAAGAGAGAGAGAGAGAGAGAGAGAGAGAGAGAGAGAGAGAGAGAGAGAGAGAGAGAGAGAGAGAGAGAGAGAGAGAGAGAGCGCGCGCGAGAGAACGGTGTTCATTATCAGATGAGATTGCTCGAGATCAATCTGTTTATCGGCCTATGAAACCATAATTCCAATTGTTCTACCTTGTGTAACAACACATCCTACAACTAGTCGTAAATCCGGATAAACCATGTGACAGCCTTTCACGAACAACCAAGATTTTCTCTAAGTGACATTTGAAACATTCGAGCTTTACAAAGTCGCTTCCGCACAGTTTATAACAAGATTTCTAACTGAGCTTTTGAACCTCGAAGTTATATACAAACATAGATTAAGAAATAATATATCAAAACAAAGATTAAGTCTTCGTTTTATCGAATAACAAAGAAGTGTTTTTTTAGTTAGTTGTAGTGACTTTTTTTGGTAATTAAAAGGCGTCGCTAAACAACGGTTGTTTTTCTTTCAAAACAAATAAAGGTCGCATCTCCGGCGTGCGCGAGGCGTTGCGCGCAAATAGAAGGATATTAGAAAAAAAACGTCACAGAAAAAAAGAAAAAATTTTCTGACAAGACATCCGGTAAGATTTAAAACTCTTGAGTTTTAAGATTATTTTCCACCTATGTACTTCACGAAAGACGTAATTTTCACTCAAGTATAGCAAAATTGTTTGAAGGATTGATTGCTTGAAGAGTTTTGAAGCGATTCTTAAGCACGACTCTATCATTCAAGGAAGTCTTTAGAAGTGACCTACACCAATTTAAACATATTTGAATTAAGAAGCTAGAGTCAACACAAAATATCCTCTCAATAAAACAGCCAGGATCTATAGATAGCTCTGATAAACGGCAAGGAAGGTAGGAAAAATTCGGGTTCTTGAGAAGTATTACGCGTTTTATAAGCCATTGTAGTTGCGTTCTACAAGGTTGTAATGAGTCAAATTCACGAGAAATGTTTATTTTTTGAACTCCGATCCATTTCATTCGGAGTCTTTTTTTTGAAACTTGGCCCGATTTTTAAACAATACGAAAGCTCATTAAGAATTTTATCTCTTTATTGTTTAGATTCCCTGAGCCAAATTAAAAAAGAAGACAGCAGCCGAAATATCTAGAAAGATATAACTGACGAAGACATACGTCAAAACAGAAAACGACGTCAAAAAAAAAAAAAAAATCGAGTTCATAAACGTTGAACGAAGAATTGAATTCAAATCCAAGGACAGAGCAAGAGAGAGCTATATATAGAAACCTCTCGTCTAGAGATTAAAGGCGACAAAACGCTTGAGAAACTCCACTGCAGCGAGGTGAGTTTGACAAATGTTTTAAACTGTTGAAGTTTGCATATAATAATAGTAACAACTTTAGATATCTAAATATACCGCTAAATAACATAATATACATGCACATTTACCGATTTTAATATCAGATCAGTTAATTTGATAAATTGAAAAATTATTTTTTTGAAATAGATTAGAATTGTTTTTGAGATTTTTTTTGAGATCATTTAGAAAATTATCTTCCATTTCCTTATTGTCCTTGGGCAAAAAAAAATCCAGATTTTACAACGATGTTACTTGATAAGATGTTTTTCTGTTTAGTTTGATCAAGGGCGATAAATTATGTTTTTGGAACTTTAATATTGAGATAGTTGCAGTCAAAACGGCTTCCCAATGTTTGCAAACAGATTAAGAAGCAAGTGATTAATATCCAAAAAGCAATAAAAAGGTGGGGAAACTTCGTCCATGCTGTGAGCAATTCTATAAGTGCTTTTCACGCTTTTTCGTGTTTTGAAGAGGGAACCAATTCAAAGCCAGAAAATCCTCAGTAAATACACTATCAAAACAGAACTAATGAGGAATTGCTGGAGAACTTATGGAAGCAGTCTTGAAAAACTCGGTACAAAGATAAACAATCGAAAAATTGAATAAGTATCGATGATTGTTTCTTCAACCTTGAGTATTTTAATGTGAAAATATCCTAGCTCTTAGGCTAAGCTAAGCTCCCATCTTCAGGGATATCAAAATATATAAGATAATGTCAAAAACGGTTGAATACTTAACATTAAACCAACAACCTATAAGAACACTTAAATAAAAAATTAAAAAATTGATACGGAAAAGAGGATTAGCAAAACCCAACGATACTATATTAATGAATATTAAGTGAATGAATTCTTGATGTTGAAAAATTATGTTACGGCAAGCATAAATATATATACCAGAAAACAAGAGTATAATAAATTTTACGGATCAACTTCCCAAGCTCTCGGACGATCGTCCATCATCAGCGAATACTAAAAAAACGTTAAAAAACCCTACTATGAAAATTCTTATTTATCCCAAAATAGAAAGGGTTGCATGGCAGTAACTAACTACACTTTAAAGAATATGATGAGATATGGGATGCAAATCTCATTCTTCTTATAATATGCAATCGCAGAAAACTAGGCTTGGCAATAGCCAACTAAACCATAACATTCGACATGAATATGAGATGAAAGCGTTCAATCATCCTTAAAGATAAAAACCTTATTTTTTGCCAAGAAATTTTAAGCAGAACATCCAATTCGTATTTTTTTGACAAGAAAATCAAAAGTAGAGTATCGTATTTTTCCCCCCTATAATTTCCTTATTGAGAAATTTAGCACAAAATGTGACGTCATTTTACTTCGTTCCAAATGGTAAGTTTCCTGCTCGTTGGAATCAATTATCACCTCGCCTACACTTTCCTGACGAAGAACCGCAGACTTGGCATAAATTTGCATCAATTCGACAGACATAAAGAGTTTCCAATTTTCGTTTTTCCAATTTTAATTTCGTTTACCAAATATATTAAGAAAATGTATTAAGCCTATTTTATTTTATTTTATTATTCTTATGTTCATTTAACCCATGGTTTAACTATTTTAGATCACGTTTCATTCCCTTGAGTATTATTTCTTTGTTTACATACAACTCCAACAAAAAACGTTAATCTAAAGGAAATGACAGTCACCTGGTCTTAAATGGTGAATTCATCTCCTGAATATATCCTCAACACTTGTCGAGTTTTGTCTGTGACATTCAAAATGACCTATTATATTAAGTTATTGTGTGATTTGAGTGCTCCTTTTGATGTATAAGTACATGATAACTCATGAATAACCAACAGAGAAGTCTTCGATTATTCAAATTTTCAACTCACAGATCAAACCCTGAAACAACCTCTGGGCTCATCTAAGTCAGGGCATGATCTAACTCACAGATCAAACCCTGAAACAACCTCTGGGCTCATCTAAGTCAGGGCATGGCTAACACACAGATCAAACCAAGAGAGCATAAATAAGAGAGGAAAACTTCTTAATACCGCGCGCGCCATGTGAATTCTCGGTTTGGCTATTTTTAGCATCCAAAGTCGTTTGGTTTTTAATTTTTTGATGGCGTAGCCTTGTGCGCGCGCGCTCAAAAACAACATAATTTTCGTCGATTTTTAACACATTTTTTGACAAAATCTATTAGATAAAGCAAAAAGATCAGGATATAGAAGATACCTACACGAAATAATGTTTTCTTTCTTTGCTTCTGAGGGTTGCACCCACCCCCACCCCCCGGGCTGGCTTTGTGCCCTGCACCCCTCCCTTAACAAAATCCTGGATCCGCCTCTGGGGCATGACTAACAGAACTATCAGAACTCACATCGAACCCTGAAACATTCTCTGGGCTGATCAAAGTCAGGGCATGGCTAACTCACAGATCAAAAACTGAAACATTCTCTGGGCTGATCTAAGTCAGGCACGGTTTTATTCAAAGAGTCGAATATATATTTAGCGTGTTAATTTTTGCGGAGGGAGGAAAACCGGAGAACTCGGAGAAATACCCTCGAATCAAGGGAGATAATATATCCAACAAACTAGCCTCTGAGGTCTCGGGTCACATTTGAGTCGAGAGGCGAGTGTTATACTCGCAACAACATTCCCTTATTTTCCCTTGATTCACTTGAGTTTTTTTCCCTTTTATAAAATTTTTTTGGATACTAAACCATTTTCTCGCAGTCCTTTTTTCACTTTTTTTTTTCAATATAAGCGGAAGGTTTTACCTGAAATAATATAAAACAAAACTCTTCCGCTCCATGGGTATCTTTTGTTTCTTTTTAATGCTATTTAAAACGCACTCATGTGGAAATGTTTTTTACAAAGACGTCCATTTCCAAATGATTTAAGAAAAGGGATAACGAGACAGTTAAAGTAGTCCCTTTCGTCATCAATTGGCAACTTAAACAACTGATCTTGAATCCATAGTGTAAATCAGGAAGCTTTCATCACGTATGTAGCTTTTTCGATATTTATTTCCTGTCTTAAAAGCCAAGCTAAGTATAGCAAGCATAGCAAGTATTGCTAGTAAAGTTGGTATGAAGGTGTAGAAGTCCAGGTAAGAAGGGCAGAGAGCAGTTTTGCGTTTAGGTGAGTGATGGTATAAAGTTGGGGATTTTAATATTTGTATAGGTGAGTAGTATAGGTGAGTAGTATAGAGAGTAAGTTTTGGTGTATAGGTGAGTAGTATAGAGAGTAATTTTTGGTGTATAGGTGAGTAGTATAGAGAGTAAGTTTTGGTGTATAGGTGAGTAGTATAGAGAGTAATTTTTGGTGTATAGGTGAGTAGTATAGAGAGTAATTTTTGGTGTATAGGTGAGTAGTATAGAGAGTAAGTTTTGGTGTATAGGTGAGTAGTATAGAGAGTAATTTGTGGTGTATAGGTGAGTAGTATAGAGAGTAAGTTTTGGTGTATAGGTGAGTAGTATAGAGAGTAATTTTTGGTGTATAGGTGAGTAGTATAGAGAGTAAGTTTTGGTGTATAGGTGAGTAGTATAGAGAGTAATTTTTGGTGTATAGGTGAGTAGTATAGAGAGTAATTTTTGGTGTATAGGTGAGTAGTATAGAGAGTAAGTTTTGGTGTATAGGTGAGTAGTATAGAGAGTAATTTGTGGTGTATAGGTGAGTAGTATAGAGAGTAAGTTTTGGTGTATAGGTGAGTAGTATAGAGAGTAATTTGTGGTGTATAGGTGAGTAGTATAGAGAGTAATTTGTGGTGTATAGGTGAGTAGTATAGAGAGTATTTTGTTGTATAGGTAAGAAGTATATTTAGTATTTCGTGATGGATAGTATTTTGTGAGTACTCACGCCGATGATGTTTCACCAACTCACGTCATTTGATCTTTCTAAGCATTTGATCGAATGGAATGATATTTCTAATGCCTGATTGGTTAAGCCGGCTTTAAGCTACGTAATTACTTACTAGCCTTTAGTACTTAGCATATGACTTTACTTATCGGTAAATTAAACGCTACTGAGCATAAGTCTTGCAGTATCGGGACTACGGACGGTCTTCCTTGCTTCCTTTGCTCGTCACGAAACAACAACGAGTTGAGTTACTTTGCAAAATAGGTAAGAAAAATACCAAAAATATAATGTGAAGATCTTTGATGCGACTAGCTTCAGTAGCATACTGTATTAAGCTGTTCATTCTAATGTGTTCAGTGGTGACTAAAGTATAAGACTGAGGTTTTGGTAAGGGAAATTCAATAAAATGGGCTTTTGATAAAGCTAGGCGTGATGAAATTTCGCTTCGAAGGATTTTCGGCATATATCTAAACAAAAACAAAAAATAGAAAATGCATTAAAAAAAAAAAACTGCTCGCTCCCCTCAGCCTAATGGTTTACCTTTAAGTGCATGCCTTTATAAACTTAACAAAGATTCGCTACAACAAGGAATATATTTTTATTTGTTATCTCTCGAATCTCATATCACAAATTGTTTAGAATCAAATTAGGTAAGTTGGCGCATAGTTAGATGACTTAGACCTTATCGGGGACCTCATTCAAAGAAACTCCAAGCCTTGTCGCCATTCGGTGCGAGTTCCTTGGTATAGTGTTTATATTTTACCATAGCCGTCACTTGGTCGTTCTACTGGTGCAAATTATAATTATAAAACGCAGGAATCGTGATGGGAGATAATGCTCTTATTATCACATATATGCAGATATACGCTTATGTGGTTGGTAATGAGTATCTTAAAGAGCTTACCTTTGACGACTAGACCAATGAGAGGGTTCATGTTATCTCTATAGGCCGTAATTCGATGATAGAGCTAAGTAATAACAATCTGAGGTTTTACATTTCATTATCTCGATCTCAAACATCTAACAGGGGTCCTAACACTTCTATACGAACCAAGATTGCCTGGCTTACGAGCAGGAACTAAATTCCAATTCGATCTGTGAGTAAGCTGGGCCCTGACTTAGATCAGCCCAGAGGTTGTTTTAGGGTTCAATCTGTGAGATAGCTGTGCCCTGACTTAGATCAGCCAAGAATTTGTTTCAGATAAAAATTTAAATTTGAAAATAATACAAGCATGGAAAGACTGAAGTCACGGGATATATATTGTCTGGATTCCCCCCCCCCCCCCCCCCCCTTCACAGTTTGCAAAACAATTCTGTATTATGTTACATTTGTTAAAAATGCCTAGCAAAAAGCAGGACTGTTACAGGAAGCAGAAATATTAACAATTCCTCGTCTTCCACCCCAGATATCCTCCCCCTCCCCGGTTCCTAGGAACTATGCTCTTCTACTTCACAAATATATTCTCTTGAGGACTCCATCTAAAACTACACAGTCACATCTAACGAATATGAATATTGAAAAATGCCTTTAAATTACTTTTATTTGCATCTGTGTAGCAACTATACATTTTTTTTTTACAACCATCACTCCCCGTCGGGGCTCTTCCGTGAGGTTCGCTCCACACACACTACCACTACATTCTATATTTACAACATATGACACTCAACTCACATGTTGATTTTTACGGAGGGAGGAAAACCAGAGAACCTGGAGAAAAAACCCTCTTGGCAAGGGAGAGAACAACACTTAAAAAAACTCAACTCACATATATATGATCCATATTTGCCTTGAACTATAGAACTTCCGCTAAGGTCATTAAAATCAGCCACCACATTTAGCAATAATACAACACCAATATAATTCATGATTAGCTTATTACTTATTAAAACATAAAACTATAAAAAAAGCACTAGGAAAGATGTTCTATATGTCCTCTACATTGCCCTAGGGCTGACGAGAATTTAACAGGAACAAGTTTTAATATTTCAAATACATCTATTCAGCTTGCATGTCTATTCTTCAAAAACAAGACTCGCCTTTGAGTACTTGATCTATTATTCCTTGCTAAGCCATATATGTAGTATAGTCAAAAATGAAAACAAAGTACTTCGTCTTAAAAAATTGAAATTTAGAATGTCAATAAAAATATTTCGACTTACTGGCTAACGTTGCGGTTACAATCAAAGTGTAATGAGAATGAGAATGAGAATGAGAATGAGAATGAGAATGAGAATGAGAATGAGAATGAGAATGAGAATGAGAATGAGAATGAGAATGAGAATGAGAATGAGAATGAGAATGAGAATGAGAATGAGAATGAGAATGAGAATGAGAATGAGAATGAGAATGAGAATGAGAATGAGAATGAGAATGAGAATGAGAATGAGAATGAGAATGAGAATGAGAATGAGAATGAGAATGAGAATGAGAATGAGAATGAGAATGAGAATGAGAATGAGAATGAGAATGAGAATGAGAATGAGAATGAGAATGAGAATGAGAATGAGAATGAGAATGAGAATGAGAATGAGAATGAGAATGAGAATGAGAATGAGAATGAGAATGAGAATGAGAATGAGAATGAGAATGAGAATGAGAATGAGAATGAGAATGAGAATGAGAATGAGAATGAGAATGAGAATGAGAATGAGAATGAGAATGAAGGGTTTTATGTGGTTAAATTAAGAACAAGAATAGTTAGATTATCATATGTAGAGAGGGCAGAATATTTTCCCATTTTGAATCTTTAAGCAGCAAGATGTAGTTTTTCCCCGACTTAGATATAAAGAGGATATTACATGGGAGCGCGGAAATACGAATTTTATCTTCGAGTGTTGAAAAGATCTCTCACGAGTGAGCGCTGCGAACGTGTGAGAGATTTTCAACACGAGAAGATAAAATTTGTATCTCCAAGCGCCCATGTAATATTCTGTTTATTGTATAATTATCAGTGAAAAAGAAAAGAAAGCTTTTTCGAGCTTTTTTCTAGTATGTAACCATAGTGATGATATTTTCACATGTGAAAATAACATGTTATTTTCACATGTGGAAATATCAAATTTTTGAAATAAAGAAATATAGGTATTTCATTGATAATCATTGATAATCATATAATTATAATAAATATAGATAAGCTGTACAATTTGCTAGGGTATACAGAGTAATGACAGACTGCTGTCATTTTGATTTTCTTTTGCAGCGAATTCTGCTCGACTCAGAAACATTTTCCTTGAAATTAAACACAAAAAAATGTGTCTTTTGAGGTATGTATTTTAAGAAGTTTCTTCAGATATTTTATTTACTTGGGTTTGTTTATGTGTGTGTATTATGTACTTATTGACTGAGTTAAGGTCGGTCCGAACGGGAAAATATTTGGCTCGAGGTCCTGAAGTACGGAACGAGCGCAGCGAGTTCCGTGCCAAGGACCGAGAGCCAAATATTTTCCCGTTCGGACCGACCTTAACTCAGTCAATAAGCATTTTATCATATGACCACATATAAAAAATCGATTTCAAAGCGTTTTTAATAAATGCGAATCAAAATGCGTAGTTTTTACATGATTGACGGCAGCGAGTCCGAACGGCGAGTCCGAACGGGAAATTATTACACTTTTCGGAAAAGCGTACTTTTTTTGCTGACTACATTATCCCCAAAGGTTTTTTTTAGAATCACGCGTACAGTGAAATACGGTCATATGATAACAGATGTTATTTGTTTATTTTTTACCATTTGTTTATTTATTTATTTATTTCATTTTATTTTATTTATTTTTTATTTATTTTGTGTTTTATGTTTTTCTTGTTTATTTAAAAAGACAATATGTTATTTGTTTGTTTAATTACTTTTACTCGTTAATTATTTTGAAACGTTTTCTTATTTTTTATTTATTAAAAGAAGAAATGCTTGCCTTCGTGTGTTGTGTCTGTGTTTTCTGTTAAATTTTTTGTTTATTTACTTTTATTCGTTAATAACGTTGTGTCTTATTTTTTATTTATTAAATAAAGAAATGTCTCTGTTCGTGTGTTGTGTCTGTGTTTTCTGTTGTTTATTTATCTACCTTTATTTATATCTATTTTGAAACGTCGTGTCCTATTTTTTCTTATTATTAAAAAAGAAAACGTTTCTCTTCCTGTGTTGTGTGTGTTGTTTTTTCCTGTTTGTTTATTTATCTACCTTTATTTATATCTATTTTGAAACGTCGTGTCCTATTTTTTCTTATTATTAAAAAAGAAAACGTTTCTCTTCCTGTGTTGTGTGTGTTGTTTTTTCCTGTTTGCTTATTTATTTACTTTTTTGTTTGTTTATTTTGAAACGTTTTTTCTTATTTTTTTCTCTTTGTTTGTTGTGTGTGTGTATGTTATCTATTTAGTCCATTAATTGTTTATCATTTTGAAACGTTTCTATTTTTCATTAAAAAAACATGTTTTGCTTTGTGTGTTGTGCGAATGTGTTTACTGTTTGATGTGACTTTCTTGTCAGGAAAGATATCATGTGGCTATTTTCTTGGTTACAATTCATTTTGCTTTTATTTTCCAATACTTTGTTAGTTTTATTCTTCCTTTTAGTAAAAAAAAAAAAAGAGAAAAATATTATGAGCATTGCTTGTAATTGTATAACTATTATGAGCGTTAATTTAGGTTTTTCTTTGAAAGCATATTGTTATTTTTAGCTAAATATATTCTACTGACGGAGTTAAAACTGAACTGAATTAACACATTCGTTTTTAAATAATCAATTATTCGCACTAGTGAAACTTCAACGCGCAATCCAACTAGAAATAAGATATCCTACAGACGCGAAGAATAATAGAGTATATTTTATTGATAATTAAGAGCAGCTTGGACCTCTACGTTGAGCTTTCATTACTCTCATAAAAAAATAATTCAGACTAAGCCCTTGAGCAGGAAATATTCTAAAAAAAGGAAAAATATATATAATGCTGCCATCGAAATGCAATCTTTTTTCCTAAATTTCCAATAACGTATAGGACTCGTAAAATTATCAGTAAATGGCAAGTTTTTCTAATTCATGTGAATTCAGTCCCTGTGGTTAGGCTTTTTTCATTTCATTTCATTTGTTTCGTTCTTCAGTCTTTTCGCTTGTTTTTTTCCTTTTTTCGTTTTCCTTTCCTTTTTCTTTTTTTCTTTCTTCCTTCCTTCCTTCCTTCCTTCCTTCCTTTCTTTCTTTCTTTTATTTTGTTTGGGTCTCAATTGCAAGTCATTTTTCGCCTTCTCTTTTCTTTAGTGCAAAAAGATAGTGTTTTGTTTCTCAAATAAGTCCTTACGAACATTGACACAACCGATCTTTTAAGCGCTCTTAAATCAAGAAAACAAGATATATCCATTCAATGATAATGCCTTTATACCTCTTTCATACTATTGTAATATCTATATTCTTCAATAATGAACTTAAAACATACTGATAAAGTTAAAGTACAACAGGAAGAGTGTTTCTTCAATATTTCAAATAGGTTATTTTCCCTATGATGTAAAAGATAACTTGTTGAACATAAATTTCGCGAAGGTTCGAAAAAAATTCACCCTGGAAAACTGTGTTGTTTTTTTTAAATTTCTTAACGAAAATTTGATTTCAGTGTTTTTGATGTCGGGTTGCTATGGTAACATACGCGATCAGTTCATAAGAAAATCAATCTTTGGCTCATGGTCTTTGATGTGACTTGCGTATTGGGTATACATGTTGAAGCCATAAGATACCATTAATCATTATTTCAAGACCTTCAAAAGCCTATAGAGCCAACTTAAAAGCTCATTTGCAACTTTCACTATAAGAAAGTTCTAGAATCAGATGTTATTATAAATAAATGCGTAACGGTTCCACCTCAAACTGTTACAGCGACCACAAGTCTGAGTTAACAGCAAGAACGAAGCGACGAAATATACAGCAACATTATTATAGGCTTCGTTGTGCACCCTTCACGGGTGATTTTAAATTAAGAACTGTAGTTTGTATTTGTATTTGAATTGTTCATCAACTAGAGGAATATTTAAACAGACGTCATGTTTTGGAAAATGGGGCTGATATCTTGAGATTAAGTACTCCACCCGGTCGTTTTGGATCGGAAATTTCGCGTCATCTTTTTTGATAAATATTGCCACTGCCCATCTGCTGACGCCGGCTCGCATAATACAACTATTCGATAACTTAGATCAGTGATTGTTAAAACAACAGAGTGTTTCGAGGGCAGTTTTTTTGTTGTTGGTTAAATGGATCGTAACTAAGATTCGTTAATCTGTTTTGGATCCTTGTTTTGTATCTTCATTATTGCGAACTTCCTCGTATTGCAACCTTGACGGCTTTCCAACTGGATCAAACTAAAATTCACCCAATAGTTCATCCAATAGTATAATAAATTGGAGGGGCTAATCATCCTTACTTGCAGCTGAAGAGCTGAATTGCGAAGGACGCAGCTCAACGTGGTCGAGTCGAAGGCATACGAAGGCGCCTTCGGCAGCCGCCATACGACTCATGTCTGACTTTTTTTTCACCCAATAGTTCACGCAGTTGGATGCAACTGAGTTTTCGCTGTTTCATCGCACGTTATCGTGGATTATTAAATAGCCTTATAGAACTTAGACTTATAGAAGAAAAGGCAAGAAAAAGGAAAATACGAGCGAACGCCATGTTAGTAGCTCAATATTTATAAGTTTATGGTTTTGTTTTTGGCTGATAGAACTGACAGAACAGTAGAAAAAAACGGAGTGCCTGAAAACAGGTGATCTTCTTTCTCTCGGCCCAAGCGAACGCCATGTTAGTAGCTCAATATCAGCTTAATTGTATTTTTTGGCTCAAAAAACAACGGCTTATCTGCCATAAGAATAAATAAAAGGTATCTTAGATAAGATTTAGTTAATATGAATTATATTAACGGAAATAAGGGAGTGATCGGAGTCACTTAGAATAGGTGCTGTCTTGTTGTTTTGTCTGTATGTGCGTATTTCGAAATAGTTATTTCATAGAGCCAGGAAGTCGGAACAGCTCAGTAGCTCAGTTGTAATTAACTTTAAAGAATATGTTGAATGTTCTAGATATTATAACCACGCTCCGGGAAATTAGAAAATGGAGCTTGAAATGACCAGGTTTACATCGGAAATTGCTAGTACTCTAAAGCTACGGACACACCATGCAAAATTGCGCGCAATGTTGCAGGTAATCGATGCAGCTAGATATGTCACACAACGCAGTATGTTGCGCGCAATGTTGCAGGTAATCGATGCAGCGAGATATGTCACACAACGCAGTTTGTTGCACGCAATGTTGTTGAAGTAGAAAACGATCCTACTTCAGCAATATTGCCTGTAATATTGTGTGCCTTAATTATTTAAACAGTTTTTGCATTTTACCTTGGCTTACTTTGAGCGAATGCAGCTGAAAACAGGAATTTCTATCGCTCTCTTTTTTTGAGAGTATCACTGAGAAAACACATTTGCAAGAAGATTACTATGTCTGAAATACGTTTATAGAAAGGAAATAAGGAACACGAACAAATGAAAGAAAGAATAACGAAAAATAATCAAAATTAAAATATATAAAAAAATATAAAAATACAAAAAAATACAAAGAAAAAGAAAAAGCGAGAAAGAATAATGGAAATGAACGAATGAATGATGAAAACGAACGAACGAAGAATGAATAAATATTTGTATTTCTACTTCAGAAGTTTCCTTCCTGACAACGATCGATTATTTTGCCGGCAATTGTATTCACAATTACGTATGGAAATTTTTGATGAGGTACTAAAGAATACTGTCATAATTCTATATTCTATAAAACGTTATCAATACTACTCGTATCAGTTATCCTATCAAGTAGGAAAAGAGAAATTTAGGAAGTATCTTAAAAAGCGTCGTTCATTGTTTATTTTTTCTGCTCAATTGGGTCGTTATCAACATACAAAGTAACCAAGGAAGAAAGATCTAGAACGTCCGAGTGCCCGAGGGCATCTTAAAGCAACATCTTCACTTTTTTATATACATCAAGAGGGCAGAGCGGATGGAAATCGTAGAGATTGTATCAGTCAAGTTCATGTTTTGTCTTGAGAGGAATTTTTTTTTTGTAATTTTTTTTTGTAATTTTTTTTTTGTAATTTTTTTTTTGTAATTTTTTTTTTGTTTAGTGGTAACCTCAAAATAGAGAACTTCTAGAAACTGACTCTTGGCCAGTGGTGGCATATTGGTTTTACCCGTTCACCCCATTATGAATAATGTTCATTAAGAACACCATCCGACATGGCTGCCACTTTTATTCCCTTAGGAATGATTCCAAACCACCTATAGTGAATACCATCCAACATGGCTGCCACTTTTATTCCCTTAAGAATGATTCCAAACCACCTATAGTGAACATTATCCAACATGGCTGCCACTTTTATTCCTTTAGGAATGATTCCAAACCACCTATAGTGAATACAATCCAACATGGCTGCCACTTTTATTCCCTTAGGAATGATTCCAAACCACCTATAGTGAATATCATCCAACATGGCTGCCACTTTTATATTCCCTTAGGAATAATTCCAAACCACCTATAGTGAACATCATCCAACATGGCTGCCACTTTTATTCCCTTAGGAATGATTCCAAACCACCTATAGTGAAAACCATCCAACATGGCTGCCACTTTTATTCCCTTAGGAATGATTACAAACCACCTATAGATCCCTTGTAGCACTTCGGAATGCAGCTCAATTTGGAGGACAAAACAATTCTCAGAAGATTGAAATTCTTTATTTTTTGTCCTCCATGGAGCTGCGTTGATGTCACGTGCAAGGGGTCCAAGGTGAACATTACCAGTCAATATGGCTGCCACTTTTTTCAGTTAGGAATAATTTGAAGGCTCGCCCAGGTGGGTGCAAAATACAATAGGGGTTGCAAATACACTAGGACACGAGGTCCCCTACCATCTTACATGGTTGCCGCTTTTATTCCTATAGAAAAGTTAAAAAACGACCTATAGTGAACATCATCCAGAATGACAGGGGAACTTTGTGTTTCTTTTTAGTTGTGGTTACTTTTCCGATCCACCAATCCATCTGCTTATAAAATAGCCCCGGGGGAGTTACTTAAAATTACAAACTAAACAACGAACTCATAACAAAACTGTCTTTTTCTACACTTCAGACAATTACCCCAAGTGGTTTCCAATTCTGAGTCTTCATCTGATTGTTTGCGATGTTGTTGCTAAGAGGCCGATCGATATAAGTAAAAATACTCGATATCACTTTTTCTAGTACAGCATTTCTAAGCGATGTATGACAAACACTCTGTCGAGAAATACTGCAAGAAACTCAGAAACTTCGTTTCATTGCAGCGAAAGCCAAAATAACCATTGTATAGAAGCTCAAAGGTAGGAAAAAACAGCTACATTGGCATCGCGTTTTTGTTTGTTTATTTGTTTTTCTATAAATTATGGAACGAGAAAGACACAACTTTTTTGCATATTTACTAGCAGACATTGAACACTCCAACCAATGCATTATCAAAATATCCACTAGAACGAGAAGGAAAAAAAGCTAAGCTTTAAAACTAAGTCCTCAATCTTGGAGAGCTTTAATACTTTTAGTTCGTTTTCCAATATATCTTTTTACCTTGGGCGTAATGTTTTTCCATTTCAGACCACGTGTCATTCCCTTGAGAATACGATTATTTGTTTGAGTTGTATCTGTATCCATGTGTCTTCTCTTGTGCAACCGTTAAATAAAGTAAAATATACTCTAGGGAATAAAACGTGGTCTCAAATGGGAAATTTTTTTTCCAAGTTAAAGAGTTCTATTCGCATCTCCCAAAGTTATAAGGAAGGAAGACTGGTTCGGATATTTTGGCGCAAAGGATTACGCGGCCGAAGGGACTCAATATGGCGGCGGTCGTAAGCACCATGAAGTTGTTGGCATTCTGTTGAATTTCGAAAAGACAAATAGGAATATAATATTACTTATGATAATAGAGGCTTTGCACCATCACGTGATGGCAGCCATGACAGGAGGCACAACTATAGAGTCTTTTTTTCCCTGGGAACTAAATTCTTTCTCATGAACAGATTAGACCAGATTCAATTGTTCCTGCCTCCTGTCATGGCTGCCATGATGAAGCTTTGCACCATCACATGATGGCAGTCATGATAGAAGACACAACAATAGAGTCCTTTTCCCCTGGGAAACTGAATTCTTTATCATGTAAATCAGATTAGACCAGATTCATTGTTCCTGCCTCCTGTCAAGGCTGCCATGATGAGGCTTTGCACCATCACATGATGGCAGTCATGATAGAAGACACAACAATAGAGTCCTTTTCCCCTGGGAAACTGAATTCTTTATCATGTAAATCAGATTAGACCAGATTCATTGTTCCTGCCTCCTGTCAAGGCTGCCATGATGAGGCTTTGCACCATCACATGATGGCAGTCATGACAGAAGACACAACAATAGAGTCCTTTTCCCCTGGGAAACTGAATTCTTTATCATGTAAATCAGATTAGACCAGATTCATTGTTCCTGCCTCTTGTCATGGCTGCCATGATGAGGCTTTGCACCATCACGTGATGGCAGCCATGACAGGAGACACAACAATATAGTATTTTCCCCTGGGAAACTGAATTCTTTCTCCTGTAAATCAGATTAGACCAGATTCATTGTTCCTGCCTCAGTCTGTCCTGGCTGCCATCACATGATAGTGCAAAGCCCTCATAGCAACTTTATTTTTTATCGGCAAGCGTTAATGGTATATTTCCGGACGAAATACGATCAGTCATTCCCTCACGTCCAGCTAGTTTCTATATAGCAATACAAGACCTTTTTTACAAATAACTGTGTACATATAGCACATGTACAGGAATAGCAATGAAAAGTACGCAACAAGGGATGCACTTTACTTTCTCTGTTCGGGTTTTTCTTGTTTTTCCATTTGAAGTTCAAACCCACTTCTTCCTAACCTCTTCAACTCAAGTTGTTTTGATAAGATGACCTAATTGTAGCAAAAGCTCTAGTCGTTATCGAGAGAAAAAAAGTTATTATCTTCGCCTTTTAAGTAACCAAATGCTACATACTTAAGACCAATTAGAGTTCTTGTATTGACGTCTTTCGTTGTATCTGACAATAAGGAAAAAAATGATCATGATTGGCTGTAGCTAATAGTTTTGTAGAGGGTCAAGTCCTTGAACGTTACATTATGCTCTATGCAGTAGAAATCCTGGGTTTTTAATTTCACACTTTTCTGTTTTATTATAGGATGAACTCTTTCAATAAGCTTCTAGTGCTACTCTCAAGCGTCTAGACTGAGAACCAAGTAAACAGTTCAGCTAATATATATATATATATATATCAGCCTCAAAAGAAGACGTTTATCCCAAGCAAGCTAGCGTGAAGACACTGCGCTTTTGCAGTGGACTAGACAATAAAATATCCTCTTTGTTGTCGGGTTGATATCAGCCTCAAAGAAAGACGTACTCCAGGCAAGGTGCTTGAGGTTTACGGTTTTGCCGCCACTGAAGACACTGAACTTTAGCAGTGGACTAGACAAGAAAGGAAAGATAGGAAAGAAAACTATAGAAGCTGAACAGCAAGGTTTGGTTACTCATATCAAGTCAATGGCAACTAAGGTCTAGCATACCAAAGAAAGGTAAAAAATCAAACTAGAAAGGCGATACCTATCTTGTTAATCAGCAAAGAATATATTTCGAGGTCACTTAAGGATTATCAATAATTAATGTTTGACGTTGGAGGTCTTTAACTAAGAAACTAATAAAAGTACTGTTTCAGATAAAAAGTACCGTCTGTAAAAGATGAATAACTCCCTGCTAGCAGCCGAGGAACCCTACAACTCAAGCGTTATTGACATCGAAAGCATGGAAAGCAAGATCGTCAAGACAATAGCAAGTGCACTCGTCACATTCTTTGCCATATTTGGGAATATCCTTGTCATTGCAGCCGTCTTGCTTATCCCGAGGATGAAGACTGTGACGAATTATCTAATCGTCAACATGGCGGTTGCTGATTTGCTATACATCTTAGTAATCATGCCTCCATTTTTTGCTCAGATTTTCGAGTTACACACTTGGACAATGGAGAACTATGGTCGACGTGTGTACTTCTGTAAAATTACCAATTTTGGTCAATACTTTCTGGCCACCGTGTCTGTCCTGACCCTAGCAGCTATTGCTGCAGATCGCTTCTTTGCTATCGTACTTCCGCTCCGGAAAGTCTTCACCAAGCAAGCATTCTATTATATAATACCAGTTATTTGGGTAATCGCGTCCGCTGTCGCAGCACCAGTGTTGTATGCATATAAGATCAAAGGAATGGAAGAAGGCTTACATTCCTGTGAAGAAGACTGGACGCCCGCCTTTGACAATGACAGAGCGTCGATCGTCTACAGCTCTATACTTTTCACAGTAGTATACTGCGTGCCGTTTCTGTCTATTACCGTCATGTATACGATTATTTGCAGGAGACTTTGGAAGCGAAAAATATTGAACACCCGTCATAAAAGACAATATCAAAAGGCAATCGAGTCTCGCAAGAAGGTCGTCAAGATGCTCATCACAGTCGTCATAGCGTTCGTCGTATGCTGGCTTCCCGTTCAAGTCACTACATTCGTATGGGAAGCAGACCAAAACATCATATTCCCTACCTCAGTATACTTCGTCTGCATGTTCCTCATGAGGGCACATGCGTGCACAAGCCCTTTTGTTTATGCTATTTTTAGCGAAAACTACCGCCGTGGATTTAAGGTGGCTCTGACCTGCTGTTGCTATGGAAGGAAGTTCGGTTTGAGAGCACAACCTTCGTTGCTCAAGTCAACGAACATGACTATGACAAGTCGTCGTAGCTTTCAGCTAAGGGTGATATCCCGCGAGGAGACGCCTGATGACGAGGATGACTGTGATAACTGTGAAAAGACAATAATGGTGAACTGTCTTAAGACAAAATGGTGAAACAATACATCGAAGAAAGACTGCTAATCCGAGCTGAATAAGAAATAATCCACTTAACATAATCAGTGTTATCAAACCCTGAAACGATTAACCTCTGGGTTGATCTAAGATCGAATCGTGATGATAAAAGCCAGGGCATGGCTAGCTTACAGATTGAACTTTTAAACAACCTCTGGGCTGATCTAAGTCAGGGCCGCATGGCTAACTCACAGATTGAACCTTGAAACAACCTCTGGGCTGATCTAAGTCAGGGCATGGCTAACGCACAGATTGAATTAGAATTTCAGTAATAGCATGTTGTGTCTTGACGAATTTGTTTGAAGTCTGTCTTTCTATGGAATCCAAACACCGCAGATAGCCAGTCTTTCATTATTTCATTGTTTTGGTGACTTCCCATTGCTAATTATTTTAGCCAATTTTAAAACTCCAGTAAGATTAGTCTATAGCTCTTCGTTTCTTGAAGGGGTCCAAAAGGAACGCGGGCTTTATCTGTTTCCAGTAGCGCATGCGTATTTGTGATATAGTTATTCTACATTTTGCCTTAAAAAGGTTCGAGTAATATGTAATAATAACATAATGTAATATATTGTGGGATAATATAATGACATAGTTTTCACTTTCACAGTTCCCTGCGCCATCTTGAAAGACAGCCATGTTTTTTACATCGAAGCGAGACGAACGGTGACCACGCGATGATAGAATCAGATACTTTTTTTAACAGACAATTATTTACATCTCTCTCGGCTATCATTACAAGGTCACCGTTCCACTCGCTTCGATGTAAAAAACATGGCTACCTTTCAAGATGTCGCAGGGAACTGTGAAAGGGACTATTGAGTATCATAGTAATGGCCCTGAGTTGAAGAATTTCATAATTTTTTGTAGCATTACATTAGAAAAATAATCTGTATATCAACTTAACAATTATTGTTTTCCCATTTCAGACCGCATGTCATTCTCTTGAGTGATAGATTCTTTGTTTGGTTTGTATCCATATCAATATGAAATATTTCATTTTCTCTTGTCCATGACTTCTTATCTGCAACTGTTAAAGAAAGAAACGATACTCTAGGGAATAACACGTGGTCTGAAATGGGAAGACCTTACGCTCATTCTGAATTGGCCATTTTAGACTACCAACAAAACCATGTTGGTGCTCGAAGAAAATTGAACTCCTAAGTTGTAGCTGTACACGATAGGAAATAGATATTTAATAATAATAATATTGATAATATTAACAATATTTAATATTGTGAAGTTGCATGCTTATATATAGCATTTGGTTTTAACGATAACTGAGTGAATGAAACCATTGCCTGAAATAACTCGCCTGTCAATAAGGAGTATTATTTACTTATTTTTACATAACCTTCAATTTTATCGATACCCTGAAACAATCAACCTCTGGGCTGATCTAAGTCCGGGCATGGCTAACTCACAGATCAAACCCTGAAACAACCTCTGGGCTGATCTAAGTCAGGGCACGGCTAACTCACAGATCAAACCCTGAAACAACCTCTGGGCTGATCTAAGTCCGGGCATGGCTAACTCACAGATCAAATCCTGAAACAACCTCTGGGCTGATCTAAGTCAGGGCACGGCTAACTCACAGATAAAACCCTGAAACAACCTCTGGGCTGATCTTAGTCGGGGCACGGCTAACTCACAGATTGAATTGGGATATATTTTGTTGAGTTTTGTGGAGGGGGTCATGTTGTTCCTGGTTGGATTCTCTTTCTTTACCGGCGTTGATTCCCCTTCAAATCGTTGCATGAAATGAAGGTAGGATTGCTGTCGGTTGCGTAAAAGAAAATATAAAAAGCAGCGACGAGGGATTAACGGGTTTGTAAAAAGTGGACTCATTTTATTCTCTGATTGCTGATAAAATCAATTTTATTTCTCTACTTATGGATGTGAACCATATTATATTTAAGTCAGCATTTGGATATATCAAGAGAGCATAAATTTTTTTATGGCATGGGCGTGTGCGCGCGCGCTCAAAAACAACATACTTTTTGTCGATTTTTGTCACTTTTTTTCGACAAAATCTATTAGATAAAGCAAAAAGATCAGGATTGGCTATGTTCTGTTCTCTGATAAAACACGACTGAGGCTTTTGAACACTCAAAAAGACGCGAAATTTATGTTTTTCCCCAAAAAATCTGTACATGCTTTCGCGAAGACGCTGAATCCTAAAAGCCAATTTACATGGTACAACTCTTTTCTTCTCGTACACAACAGTTGTGAGCAAGTTTGTAGGGTTGATTTAAATAAGCGTGGCGTAAGAAGATTGCATGCGACAGTTGTAAGCAAAAGTTGTACCGTGTAAATCGACCTTACAGCGCTTTCCAATCACGCGCGAAATCGTACAATTTGCTGTCTCGACGAAGTTGGTCAATCAAGGCGTTTCACATCATTCCACATGGCACGTGCTCTTGATAACTTTGTGTTTTCCGACATTGTCATGGAAACACTTTAATTGATGTCCACCAAAACTTTAATTTGTCGTGACGGCGATTCGCGCGTGTGATTAGAAAGCGCTGTAAGACAAATATGTTCACAACACTGCGATGAAGATAGATTACTTTTCATAAATATTCATCACACATCGATATTATGGTTATATTCCCAATTACGTTCCACTTACATATATACATATACATACACACACACACACCCACACACTCACCCACACACACACATACATACATGGCATACATACATACAGACATACATACATACATACATACATACATACATACATACATACATACAAACAAAGTTTATTCAAAGTGGGTAAACAAATTCAGTACGTTACAATGACTGGTTTCCAATTTGGCCCACTGGATATATGATATATGATGCATGTAGTTTAAGGATCTGTTGAGATGGTTATATAGTAGATATCTCCTATGTTTCCTACTGCGCCTGCATCGGTCCCGAAGAGGATACGTAGGCTTTGTCAAAAGTTACTGCGATATTTAACTGTGTAATGCGTGTGGTTTGATACTGCGTATATATTTCTTGTATAGTCATTTGAAAAAAAAACGTTGTCACTGACCGGCTCCGCGACTACGCGACTGAACCGAAACGGAGTATGGGTAGAAATCGCTTAATTATTCGCTCTGAAGTAGTTGTTTTTGCTTACTAATGAGATAACACAAGCAGCAACCCATTCAACGTTTGTCTTCCGGTTTTACGAAAGGAATACAAAAGTCTATATGACTAATATTCAGTCAAAGATGTTCCCAATTTTGAAACTGTTAAGTCATTAAAATACTATTTCGCCAGCTAATTTTCTTACTGTAAGTCCGGCGCATATTTAATCAGTGAAGAATTCAACCGCTTCAGTGAATTTTACCCATACTCCCGTTCGGGCTAGTCGCTTAGTTGCGGAGCCGGTCGACGACAACGTTTTTACAATTAGCTGTATATTACGGCAAATTTCGTTTGACGATTAAAAACCCAGACTGCAGTCGTACCTTGCCGTGGCTGTGACGGTGCTGTGTCCAAGCAATTTGATTGGATTAGCAGTGGTCTCCTGTGCTGTAATTGGTTGAAAACATTTTGTCAATTCCGTAGTATTTAACTTTAATCTAAGGCTCAGCAAGATCAAACGTCGAGCTTTACATGAGCCGAACGCATTGAAAATAATGGATAGTAAGGCGGTCTTCATTGATGTCATTAGGTTCGGCTCATGTAAAGTTCGCCCGTTGACCTTAGTCTAAAGTGGTGTGGTATCGTATGACTCGGGAAACTTTCAAGAACTCCGTATTATTATATGACAGATTCTTTAGCCGTTAATTCGATGTCCTGCTCGTCTGAGTTTTCATTATTTGCATGCTTTCTCCGGTATCCCTTCAACAGCGACTCTCCATTTCGTTTTTCATAACGGCTGGCCAATCTTACTGAGTTCATAGTATTCTTGGACAAAGTTCTTCCAAAACTCTTTCTCCTACAACAGAAACACTTCATCGCCATCTTGAATCCTTCCCTGAAATTCTCACTAAAGATGGCGTAGATACAAGGGTTTAACGCCGGGTGCGCACGCATCACGAACATGCACATAAACACAAGCCATTGTGGGAAAAACAAGATATCAGTAAAGTATCCCCATAGACTAATAATCTGAATGGGTAGCCAACAAATGACGAAAACAATTACCACAGTTACTAACATTTTGACTACTTTCTTCCTTGATTCTAGAATCTTCTTTCCACTCAGATTGAGTTGCCCTTCACCGATAGCCTTACGGGTCCAGAGCTTTTGTGAGATGATAGAATATACAATAGTCATCGCAAGAAAAGGTACACAATAGGCAACAATGAATAAAACTATCGTGTACAGTTTGCTCGAAGTGTTTGGGTCAAAAACTGGAGCCCAATTTTCGGCACAAGTCGTGTAGTTATCGTACTTGACAACTTTGTAGGCGTAGAGGATAGGAGCTGCAACGCTGGCCGAGGCGAACCAAACTAGTCCCAAAAGCCAAAGGAATGCCTTTTTAGTGAGGATTCTCTTCAAGGGCATCATGATGGCAAAATATCGGTCCGCTGCGATGGCTGCCAGGGTTAAGACGGATGCAGCTTGTAACATGTACTGGCTGAAGTTAATCGCCTTGCAGCAGAATGTAAAAAATAAGGATTCCGAAGACCAATAATAGCTGAAAATATTCATGTAGAATACAGGCATCGCGACTAGTACGTACAGGATATCAACTATAGCTACGTTCATAATCAAATAGTTGGTTACAGTTCGCATTTTCTTGCTTTGAAGAATGGCAGCTACGACGAGCGAGTTGCCAACCAATGCAATCACAGTCACAATCCCACATGCAATGGCCTTTACGGCTATGACTCCATCACTATCGGGAACGAACGACTCCCAATCCTGAAATTCTGTTGAGATGTTCATCTTGGGCGTTGAAATGTTTTGATCAAATGCCATGGAAATTAGAAGATTAGCTATGTGCTTCGTCGTTACTCGCTCTTCTGATCATCCAAGCAGATTTCATAGTCCTTTATATCGTTAATATTGGACGATTGACGACGTAATGATTGTTTTGTTAATTTCAATTTCAAAGTGAAGATTTTTGATTACCGTGGATGAGACTTGAACCGTGCTGTCAGAGTATCGCCTAATTACACTTGAGGCAATAAACGCGGAGATAAGTGAAGGTCGATAGCATAAGTATTGGTACTTGAGGCTGGTGGAAATATATTGTCTTCAGTCTGATAGGCGCTTGATCACAACTAGGGCTAAATTCCTGAAATATAAACAAGCCCACAAGACTCAGTACAGATGTCAAAATATATGGGAAAAGGTTTTCTTAATGGGAAAAACAGGAATAAGTGAAAATGTAACAACAAGAGAAGGAACCTTACGATACAATCTGGGGCTAAAACCTAAAATATAAACAATTAAGTCTGCATTAAAAAAAACTCAGTACAGACGTCAAAATATACTTCACAAGATTTCTTAATGGGGAAAATAGGAGTCAGTAAAGCGTAACTAGAGAAAGAACGATGCAATTTTAAGGCTGAATACCTGAAATATAAACAAGTCCACAGTGTAAAAAATATATACATCAAAAGATTTCTTAATGGGAAAAAATAGGAATCAGTAAACTGAAATATAACTAGAGAAAGAACGATGCAATTTAGGGCTAAATACCTAAAATCTGTGAAATATTAACAATTAAGTCTATATGGTTTTAAGAAAACTCAGGACAGATGTGAAGAAATATGAAGTAAAAATTAATGGTTTCGTGAAGGCAAGATTCGACGGTAAATTCGAGTGCCACCAAACAAGATTTGTAATGTGAAGTTTTTAAATATTCTGTAGCGTGCCGAATGTTTTCGTAAACACCGAAGCAAGTTATTAAAACCTATGAGAAATGGACTTCTCAAGCAGAAATATGAATTAAGTTCTTGTCTTGATGACTTTGTTGACGGATTCGTATCGGTTAAGTGTTTCTAGGAGTCCAAGTAGTTGAGGGATTATGTCCATTGCATCGTAGAAAACAACCATATTTTCATACCAAATGGGTTTTGAAAGTAATGATAATTATAATAAGTGGACATCGCACAGCAGATTGGCGTCAAATTTACCTGAGTTTGTTATGACTGTTATTTTTATGGATATTTTAAGTCACTTGAGACTGAGGATAATTGTCGATAGATTTGTTCTGAATCGACCCTTAAACAACTTCAATTTAGAATTACTACGCAATTCGTATTCTAGTGAAGGCACCCTAAGCTGCATGCAGAGACCCTGCCCGCCATGTTGGATGAAATTCACAAGTGATTTTTAGTCACTTGTCTGTCAACATGGCCGCCATTTGTGTGCCATCTCTTCAACTGAAATATCCTTTTTCAGCAAACTGAGGAAATAAGCATTTATTTTCAATATCCCGTGGGCATTTATCTCGAGTGTCGGTGCCTTTGTCAACCAAAATGTAGGCGCAATATTTTGGGATTTCAGGATTGCCATTATCCCAATCAATGCCAAGCTTAGCGTGAGTTGTGTCGGTTAGTTTTTATCGAAGATAATTTTGGAATAATCCGAACTCAATGAAAAGCCACACGTCGATAACGCTTTGCACTTATCGATCAATCGCAACTTTTGATGGTTGAAATGTTTGACCGATGAAGACTGATTACTGATGAATATTAAGAATGGAAGTTGATATTTTATTTTAAAATGTTTTGAACACTAGCGTAAAAACTGTGCTAATGTATTATGTCACTCATGGAGGGTTAACGCTTCCTTGGATGATCGATTCTAAATTATTGACAGGCTGTCAAACTCTACTTTATTTTTTTCATTTTCAACTTGAAATATTTAAGATAAGTTCAATATTTTTTTCATGTATACAAATTGACCGTAACATGTTACTGACACAGCAATAATAAGAGTGGTGATGATGTAATAGCTGAAGATTCATTCATTGATGCAGTGATGAATTGATAATGATGATGTTCAACATTGAAGAACAAGAACATAATGATGATGATAATGGTGGTGATGGTGGTGAAGGTTGTGATGATGGTAGTGATATCGATGATAGTGATGATAGTGATGATGATGATGATAATGAAGATGATTCATGATGATGTTGATGGTGGACAATGATGATGATGTTAGTGAATCATCTCGACTCATTTTTCAAGCTGATACCTTTAGCTATCAATTACAAGTCAAAACGTCAGACTCTACGAAATTCCTATATTTATTCCCTTTTATATTACATTGCTCAAACGTGAACTGCATCCTACTTCATCCATTCATCCATCCCATCTATCCATCCCATCCCATCCCATCCCATCCCATCCCATCCCATCCCATCCCATCCCATCCCATCCCATCCCATCCCATCCCATCCCATCCCATCCCATCCCATCCCATCCCATCCCATCCCATCCCATCCCATCCCATCCCATCCCATCCATCCATCCATCCATCCATCCATCCATCTATCTTATGCATCTCATTGAAGTTGTTCCAAGAGCTACTTTACTGCTTTAAACTAAAAAGAAAATGAAATTAAATGAAACTCTCGACAGACCACTATGCTTGATCGTCAAAAACACAATAATCTTATCTCGCTTTGTGCTATATTTTGTCTTATCTTCTTCCAATTGTAGCGTAGATGTCTGAAACGGTTCACCACTGAACCCGCAGGCGAAAATCCCTTTTGAATTCGACCAACCTTTCAAGTAACATATCTATTATCAACAGTTTAGCCACAAAGGTTTTACAGCTAAACTCAATTTGTTTGTCTGGCTTTAATCAGGAAACACAATGCTTTATTCTTTAGATCCTTTAGATGAAAGACCAAGGGTTCATTTATCTTCGCCGCTTAATGGAAATGTGGTTTGAATACAGCTTTTATTGAATGAAAAGTTGACGAATTACGTTGATTTAGGTGAGCTACTGAAGAGTAATTCAAGTCCTATGGCTTAGAAAAGTCAAGTACATGTTGAACTTAGATTTGACGATGAAAGGAAGAATCACGAACACAAATTTGAGCTGTAAACTGAATTATTTCTAATCATATTTTAAAACTTAACATTCAATATTGTTAGCAGCTGCTTCGTAGCTTGTGAAAATAAAATGCTTTGTAATTTTTGGGGTTTTAATAGTAATATGACATACAGGTTGTGGTCCTAAAGGCATCGTTCTAAATTTGCTATATAATTATTGCGATTGAGTCTAAAGCAAGGATCATGTATATATGTAAAGATAAAGATATAAAAAGGGTGTGCCCCAAGGGGTACAGTGTCTCGTAAATATAGTTTGTTGCTATTACGGTTCAGTCGAAATGTTGAACAAGGTTATGCATTTTCATCATGCAATTTAATTGTAATTTATGTAAAAATTTCTAAAAATAAGTATTACTGATTATTTTTCGCCACATAAACACTCAAATTAAAAAAAGCGTGTTAAAAGGCTCATTCATCAGTTCTAAATTATCCACATCAACGAAGATGCTCCGAGAATTAACTTACAGTTATCCTTCAAAATGGTGCCCGTGTTTGCGTGCCCTCTGATGTGACATTCAGCTATCTTTTCGTGACTACCTCACAAAGATATAGAATTGTCAGGATAACTGAAAACACACTAAATACTAGGCAACTAAATTAATATGTAGTTGACATTGAATTGAGCACCTTCTGGCATGGCGTCGAGGAGAATATCGGCACGATCCGAATGACCAGCCCACATGACGACTTAAGGTGACGCTTTGTCTACCCTCTGTTTGGTTCACCTCCCTTTTCCTCGTAATTAAAGAAAATCTACATCTCTAAATTAAGGTTCAACACGAAATGCTCCCAAAAAAATCCAATGCGCAGATACAGGATGCGGTTTTTCATGAGACTTTGCATGTCAAGTCGCAAAATTTAGAAATCCCTCCGTTGACCATCCGTGCGACTTGAGTGTTACTTTTGCGACATCTTGCGAGACGAACCCAACGTGTGAACACATCGTCGCACGGGTAGCCTCACGGTGCGACCTAGTTCGTGCGATACTGCATGGAACGTCACATGAAAAATTGCATCGTGTGCCCGCATCTTTACTCTGTCTCTCGAAAGATCTTTCGCCCATTCAGTTCAAATTTTCTTCCCTTTTTCTCATAATGACAGATAATAAACATCGATAAAGTCGGGCACGAAAACTGTCTAAAACTTTTTATTGTCTCTAATAAATTTTAATTTTTTTCATAGGAAAGTGCTATTGTGTGAAAATTGTCCAATATTTATCTGAATTGCCTTATTTTTCCCTCATGAGCTGGGAATGGAATTGAAGACAATTCAATAAGTTTTAAAATGACATCTATTTTAATTACTGGAAAAGTGTTCATGATATCTTTTGTATACCTAATTAGTTTGTGCGTATTTTCCTATTCTTTACGGCTGTTCATTTTGGGATGCATTTTTTCGTGGTAATTTAGCAAAATTCTCATGCTTTTGCAGTCGTACTTGAAAAAGTAGGCAAACGTCAAAGATTACTTACTACGACATGTGGCCGGTGAAGGCAGTTCAAGTTGTTCAAAGTCTGAAACTAGAACGTAGAAACTGGGCTGCATGATGCTTCTACATCCCTAAAGCGAATTCGAAGTGTTGCGAACCGCAGTGTTCATTCCTCAAAAGGTTAGTTCAATGAAAAAACTTTATTCGATAATGTTCAACATCTTGCTTAAGTATTAATTCAGCTTCTTGTTGACATGGTTTTCGCGCCGAGGTTTGCTTATCGATATCGTGAATGCGTTTATAGGTTAGAGTAAATATTCATGTCAATAATATTTTACTTGATAGGAGACCATTGACTGTGTAGAAGTATTGAATAGTAATCAAAGGTTTGACTGGCATGAAAATTCATATTCAATGTACATGTGTTGGAATAATATTTGGCTAAAAATAACGAAATATATATTGAGATGTTATGTTATGAAGAAAACTATGATTTATCAGATGAAATGGTTAACATTCATGCAATAATTATAACACATAGAGTATCCAATGAGAAGACAAATCAGATTTCCAGATACCAAAACTGCAATCTTAAAAGTCTTAAAATTATTACTAAATTATCTTAGCTTGATTGCCTAAATTATAGATTGGTTTAAAGCTGTTTTCATCGCCGCCATCTTGACTAATATAGTCCAAAACATTAGCTTTTTCACTTTCACTTTCAATGAAATCTAGTTTGCCAATCGTTACATTCTCTAGCCTTCATTTCAAGTTAGTCAAAAGGTTAAGGCGATAAAGCGTCGTTATTTTACGTCGGTAGCTCGTAAACTTTAGGCCGACGGTTCGTTCATTTCATTTACCCCCCTCTCACCATCAGTGCTCCGTTTTACGGGTTAGTAAAAGTATCAAGTTCAATGGCATTTTGTTCTTGATGTTATTTTTTGGATTGATATTGCTAAAGCATAATGTCGAACTAACCTGTTATGAAGATCGCTCTTTCCGACTTCCTAGCTTATTCATCCTCTTCGCTGTCAGTCTTATAAATCTACGCCCAATATATACATATATATATATATATATATATATATATATATATATACATATATATATATATATATATATATATATATATATACATATATATATATATATATATATATATATATATATATATATATACATATATATATATATATATATATATATATATATATATACATATATGTATATATTCTTACCATTATCACATCAATTAAAATTCCATAACTTAACGTAAACAAAGAAAAATCGAAAGGATTACCGGATCTACGGATCTACAGAGCCAATTGTCTTGATCGTACCCTGTTATATGCGGATATTAACTTTAAACATTATGAGTATTTTGATGGAAAATGCGAAACTATTTCAGTGCGTTTCCTCGCCTACTCAGTCATCTTTCTCTTCACTTTTATTGGATTATTATTTTGATAACGTTCTGAGAAAAAGCTGTTATCACATAACAGGTTTGAGAGATATATCCACCCCTTTTGTGGGGGAACGTCTTCCTGTCGGGCTATTGAATAGCTGAGTCTATCCTATGCGGAAGACATAACCTACGTAGATTCGAGTAGGTAAATTATCCTGTAGGCTGCACGGATGTCAACAGCGCCTCAGCACGCTAACTCTGATCGCGATTCTAGTGGCCATTTAGTGGCGCAGTTGTCAAAAGTGACAATGAAATCTTCTTATTTTCGTTATCAGTAAGCTTTATTTCTAGCTTTCACCTTCCTAAGCCAAAATAACGATATCTACCTCGTGTCAGTCTAGCTTTTTAAAGGAGCGCTTGGATGAAAATCGGAAATTCATGACTAGAAATTTGGTTAAACTTATCTATATGGCCCCAATAGTAGCCAAGCAACATATTTTCTTCTCACTGGTCAAAATCGGCGGATAAAAATTATCAATGCTTTCAGCATCTAAATTGTGAGAAAATAACGTCACTTACTCAACCCTATTGTTCTTTTAGTTTTTAAACCAAAATTTCTCAACTGCAAGTGGCTCCCAGGCTAAAATTTTCGCCAATCTGGTTTTTATAATATATCATAATTGATTCGATCATATTATGCTTATATATAAATATGTGAATTAGTCGGACTTTCGAAAAAAGGGGCGTGTTCATCAAAATGCCCCTTAAGAAACTAATGTGGACGAGCTCGAATTTCTAGCACAAAGCATGATGGGAAACCAAGTCCTTACACTTTTTTGGCTTCTCTAAACATTCATCTGCCAATTTTTCCTTCGACATTTTCTATGAAAATGTAAGTATTTCAACAGACGAAAATAACAGAGTAATTTTTTTCTAATATATCCTTTCAATTGATTCCCCTGTTAATTTTTGCAGGGCTCGGTTTCCCAGAGTGCTTTGTGAGCTATGATAAACATTGTCTATTGAAACTTGTTAATCAAGGGTTGTGTAGTAGTTGTGCACTCGCCAATTACCTCTGGGGTTTTTGGTTCGATTCCTGGACTCTGCATCACCGGTAGATAAAGTTTCTTAGGTCTCTCCCTTGATTCTAGTTTTGTTTCTACGATTTTCCTCGCTCCGCAAAACCTAATGACGCTAAATTCAAATGATTATATCTATGAGTTAGTCGTGCCCTGACTTTTCTCACAGCCCACAGGCTGTTTCAGGGTAAGTGCAGATAAAATTTGAAACTTCAAGGTCTTACCACCGAAAAAGATATTTTAATTGATGACTTTGACCTTCAGTCAGATACCATTAAAAACTATTAATATACTTTTGCAGCAACACTAAAACATTGGTATGGGCAGATAGATCGATTTTACTAATTGATTTTCTTATTAAGCATTTCGGTTGATATGTTATTTGAGCGTGTTAATTGCTCTTCCGGATGAAAGATTTCAATGAGTTGGTCAGAGTCATTAGAGTAAGATACATGGCAGATAAAAGTTTTGGACCTGAATGACGTATTCATTTCCTGGTTATAATCGTCTTTGTTATGTGTGTTTCCCAAGATTTCGCTTCTCTCAGCTCGAAAGAGTTAGCCAATATGCGAACATTTTGTTCGTAGCTCACTGATATTTCCTAGTACTAGGGTTTTGGCTTGATAAACAACAGTTTTTACGTGGGAAAAAAATCCAATAAACAAACAAACAAACAAACAAAATAAAAACACTCTTGCGTGGAAAGATTCCTGAATTACCAACTTTCTTTTGAAATAGCATATTTCGTTTTGACAAGAGATAATAGAAAATTCTTTGGAAATTTTAGCTATGACAAACAATGCTTTGCGTGCTTAAATTCCAAATCACCTGATTGTGTTTAGCTTTTAGAGATCAGAGTCATACATAACAGGGGCGAATTAAGGGGTGGACCGACGCGGGGGCCGAGATGTATTTCTTTATATTTGGCAAAATAAAAAAAATGCATTAAGTCTTGAAGGTTTTCTCTCAGGACGAAGTTTTCCGGCCCACCCTTTCTTTAATCCCTGGATATCCGCCCCTGTATAAATGATTATAACTTACAAGGGAGAGAAAATAAATTTTGAGTGTAAAAACTACTGTACGTACTGTCTTACAGCACGTACACTGTACGACATGCCGTAACGTTGAAATGGATAAAGCAGTTTCCGTACGAGAGGGAAACGATGCAGCAAATTCGTAGCCGTACCGTATCTTACCGTAGCCGTAACTACACGTTGTGATTGGATGAATTACTGGAAGACAATGGGAAGCCGTACGTTACCCACTCGTACGACAGCTGCTTAATTATGTCTTCTAGTACTGGAGTCATCCAATCATAAAGCAAACTTGACGTAGTGTCATTTTTTACTCATACGAAAACCACTCCAACAAACATTTTTTACACGAACGACAGTTCGAATTAGAAAACCTTCTGTGTCCAATTAGACCTGACCTTCTTATTAAACTTTCAATTCATGACGTTAGACTCGACAAAATGTATATATCATAAACTAATATCTCAACATGAAATCCAAATAATTGCAGCAAATAATTTGTATCGAAGGAATAACAGTAGATAAATGTTGGACTTTAAGTTTTCGAGATACTATTTGAATAATATATTCATTAATTCGCCTAGAATCCTGGCACCAATACACAGATTAATGCTGATGTCTTTTTCATTATATCAGGCGTTGATGTTTTCATTGCGAAATTTTTGGTCAGTATTTAGGGGAGAAACACGCAATTTAAAAAGAGAAATCCTATATTGTGTCTTTATAAAATGAAAAAACTTTACTGTTATCATGATTCATTAGTGGATTCCAGGCACAGATTGATAAAGAAATAAAACAAGGCCGAATAAACAACTAGGTTATATTATTTATCATTTTGGGAGAAGTCCAAATAGGATTAACAATCTGATTGAATTATAAATTGACTTCAGAAACTCAGCGATTCTCAACTCACCAGTCTTCTATCGAATAGGACAATTGGTTCCACTGTATTTCTCTGTACTGCTGCGAATCTCTAATGGTCAGTGTACGTTCCGTGGAGAACAGCACAGCTTGGAGTTTATTTCACGGAGTTTAGTTAGTGTTTCGTGTGCCGACCTCTTTAGATTATGGTTAACCTCAAGAGGGGAGATTATCGAGGGTCACTTTTGAGCCACACCTCATGAATGGATTAAGATTTCCAACATTTTGAGAATAGTCATCATAGAACTAGCTAGACAATTAACACAGAATTTTTCGAATTATCTTACAGAAAAGTTCTTACATTATAATATCCCTTTGCATTCATTCGTTCATTCATTCACTCATTCGTTCGTTCGTTCGTTCGTTCGTTCATTTAGGCCGTTCGTTCGTTCATTATTCCTTTTTTTTACTTACTCCCTTTTTCTTCCTCTTCCATTCTTTTGATTTCTTTCTTTCTTTCCATCCATCCATCCATCCATCCATCCATCCATCCATCCATCCATCCATCCATCCATCCATCCATCCATCCATCCATCCATCCATCCATCCATCCATCCATCCATCCATCCATCCATCCATCTATCTATCTATCTATCTATCTTCCTTCCTTCCTTCCTCCCTTTCCTTCATTCTTTCACCAGTTAGTCACTACATTCTGCCTATCCCGTGCATGACGTCACATTCCTTGTTGTTTAAGATCTAAATTAATTGTTTCCCCCGTGGTCTAATATATACACACACCGGCACGATTGTCATCTTCAAGTGTTCGGTAGAAATATTCTCGAGCACACCCCATTAGCGTTTCATCTCTGTCAAAAACAGGATCTTTCCATCACGAAATATAGATTTGAAAATCAGCTTAATGAACAAGTTACTAAAAAATAGACACATCAAGTGACAACACCATAAATTAGTCACCAGTACTTTGGAGCCAATCTCAGTGCAACTCTCCTAAAAAGTATTTCCGGTCTGATAAAAAAGTCTTTGAAATAAAATGAAATTAAATCTATCAATCTGCAAATTGATTAAGTAAGAAGATTTGCTTCTGAATGGAAAGAAAATAGCTATTTTCTTATCTTATCTAAATCTATTAAAATAGAAATAGGAGAATTCCTGGGAAATAAAAATCTGTAAATGACAGAGAAAACACCGGCACTAATCCCTATCACCATATTCATTGAAATTTTCATTTATTAATATTGTTTTAAAAACAATACTCTTAATCTCATATTTTTTAATATCATTGTTTTCAAAAAGCTTAGTTTTTGATTATTGTTTCATTCAGTTTCGGTGAAAATATTTTTTTGCCGCTCAGGTTGTCGAAACGTCAGTCACATCAAACAGTCCTTCTCAGGACTACATCCACCCGGATGATCGTAACTGACAAATATTGTTACTTCGATAAATAAAATATTTTTTGTTATTTTTTGTGCTTGGAATCAAACGTCAACCTTCATATTAGAATCCTGCTCGTATGCCTTTCTTTCTTTTATTTCTTAAACTATTTTGTTTCTGACTTACAACTTGAAATGAAGAAGGCTATTCGGGATCCCCAGGGTCGGTTTAGACGTCTAATTTCACATGTGACGAATCTATTGCAAATAAATTCAAACAATAGGCAAATCCAAATTGTTTCGTCTTTCTCCGTTCGTTTTCTTATAGTTTAAGTTAGTCTTATAATTTTCAAATATATTTTATACTTATTATATAATTATGTAAAGCGCTTTGGGCAACTAGTGGATTTAGCGCTATATAAATAAAGTTTATTATTATTATTATTATTGAGCTGCTTTGACGTCACGTGCAAGGGGTCTACATGAGTTGAGTTCCATGTTAGCGTTGGTTCTCTCCTGTGCTTCGAGGTTTTCCGGTTTTCCTCACTCCGTAAAAATCAACTTCTAAATTCCAAAATTCCAATAAGATTTTCATACCTCTATTTGGTCTGCATTTGGTATTCACTGAAGTTTGCTGGAATTTGACAGAACTCATATCTACTTTGTCCCTTTTATCAAAAATTTGGCCGACAACTCAGAAATGAATTAGGTCTAGGAAATTTCAAGAGATTTCTTAATTCTAGTACATACTCTTGAATTTTCACTCAAAAAGTGATACAATAGCATCAATATATTTATATATTTCAGGAAAAAACCCTATTGAGCGTGACATACCATGGACTCCAGCGTCTGCTGAGTTTAAGAGGATGTTTCCGCCAGCTATTCTTTTCTCGCTTTTGTACAATTTTCATTGAAAAATAAAGTGACAAAAGGAAAGAGAAAAGAAATATATATCCAACTGAGAACTAGAGAATTAGTTTAGTTTTCATCTAAACATTAGAATGTTCAGATGTTTGCAAGCTAAAGAATCTTTTCGCACGTTCATTGTTCGATGAAAACTGAGTGGAAAACGAAATGACAAAGAGAAAAAAAAAAAGACGGAATCCAACAGAGAACTAGAAAAAAATGCAGATTTTTCTGCCAATATTTTTTTTCACGTTCGTGTAAGTCTTTTTCTTGTAACTAGTAGCAACAGGAAGTCAAGAAAAAGCTATTGATATTTCAGTTACCCGTCGCTTAGTTGTGTAAGACCACAGGATTCCAACTATGACTTCCAATGCTGAATATTTATGTGACTTTTTGCTTTCGATTTTAGTTTTTATTTTTCCTTTTTTTCTCCTGTTTCAATTTGACTCTTGTTTCTTAGGGCGGGATTTATGAATCTTATTTTGTCTTCTCTCGAAACATCGAATCAAAACGCATCGAAAGACGAATATGCGTCAAAATCATTTTTTTCCTTAAAATTTTTGATCGCAGTGTTTTATCAAATACGTATGGTACATGGTACATGGTACATGGTACATGATCGTGGTATTTCCTATACTGACAAACTGAGAAATTCTCTGTTAAAAACTCGCTAAATTTTCTCCTCCCTGTTGTTTTCTGTTGAGAACTGGTAAACGCTCCTGAAGGCGCCATGATTATAGAACCACCCTTGTTGTTGCGTGATTGGAGCCTAAAAGCTGTGTACATTCTTATCACAAACATTTGGAAACGCGTATAAACTCGGATTATCGGCTTTTGGGCAAATTTTTAAGGAGCGGTTTAAAATTTTTGAAAAAAAAAATTTGCTAATAATCTTAATTCGTGTTCATGATCATAATCATTTTCCAACTGTTTGTAGCAAGAATGTAAACAACTGATAGGCTATGAACACGCAATTCCCGGCAAAAAATATAATATCCAAGCTAGTTTAATTTTTATTTCAGTTGATTTTTGAAAATTTGTTATCAAAGTCGTTGGATTTTCAATTTTTTTCCCCTCCATATTTTGTAAACTTTAGGTAAGCTATTTACAAAATTAAAAATATAAAATGAAATAAAACTCACCGTTAAGTAGTATAACGTTTTGCGAGCGTCTTTGAATTTATTGCTGCCCAGCCCCAAAACAACCTCTTGGCTGATCAAAGTCAGGCAAGGCTACTCTAAGATGCAACCCTCAAACAACCTCTGGGCTGATCAAAGTCAGGAAAGGCTACTCTAAGATGCAACCCTCAAACAACCTCTGCATGGGCTGATCAGGGTTAGGGTATTGTTAAAAACTTACAGAACTAATGAATTATTTAGCTTGTTAGGTTTTGTTGAGTTTTATCGTCTTGCTTTCTTGGTCAGTGTATTGATCAGGTGAGTGTCCTCATAACACGACTGTACCATCTCATGCTAGCTCGCTAAATATGATTTGATTACATTGTCATACACGATACGTCATTCATGACAATGTTGTCATTCTAGCTCATTCTAAGCCAATCAGATTGAAGCTTTATTTTAGATATTAAGGTGTACGATATTTTTGTTTTAGCCCGAATTTTGAAAATGTAAATGAAAGAGAAAAAGAAATCAAAGAAAATCTTTGTTTTGTAAGAGGATTCTATCAAAATGATGGAATATTTGCTTTCCAAGTTTTGAATGAGAGAAAAGGGGAAAAATGAGATGAAATGAAAAGATAGAAAAAAAAGAAAGAAAATAGCTAGAAAACTTACTGCTCGCCCCAAAGGCTTTATCATGCATCATAAAACTAATATCAAAATCTCAGCCAATCAGAGCTCGTGTTACATTCACGTGTACGTATTTCACCAAGGAAACGGATGTTACGGTTGTCTAGATCATTCTTTAGAAACATCATGGTAAATAAAAATCCAGGATTACTCCGCCGGCCCTACTGGAAACATCTCTCTTACCATGCCATTTAACGCTAATTATTGTCTAATTGGCTTACAGACAAAATATCACGTACATCATAGCGTTGATCGTCTAATATACCCCTGGCAGGATATTCCCAATGCAGCCCAATTCAAAGGACAAAACAATATATTGTACTCTCATGAAAACTGAAATTTATTGTTTTGTCTCAACGGCTTTGCATGGAATTGCTGCAAGAGGTCTATTAGTTCCTAATATAGGCGTAGTAAACTAAGAGACAAATCAATTTTATCTCAATTAGATATATTAGCTTATATACGTTTCGCTCTAAACACATAGAATTAATTAAAATGTTCATGAATTACGCCTGAAAAAGTTGAACAGTAAATTTGCCAAAATATATTTTTTTTTACGAGCATTCTTTAAATTCTCATTAGTTTTTGGTACATTTTTTTCACCTAAAAGAAAACTTCATCACGCAAAACAGTCACCGCTTGAAAAAAAATTGCAATCTGTAAGGGAGTTTAATAAATGCTATGAAAATATTTTGGTTTAGAAACTTCCTGGATCTTGAATCTAATAAGGTAGATATGTGAATGTTTGGGTTACGGTTTTATGAATTGCGACAGACATCAAGCCAAGCTTGGTATAAATATTACAAATTTGCGTGAAAAAAGGCCTCAGTTTAAGAATTAGCTGCAAAAAATGTTCTTTAAGAAATCTTCTCAATTCATGTTTATATTCAAAGCTTTGTCATTCAATTACTTCTCGTTTTCTCGCCTTCTCGCCAACCTTCTAGCCAGAACTGTTCTCTCCCGGCGCGCATTCATAAATTTTAATTGTAATTTTGTGTAAATTTAACAGGAGGCTCATTTTACAAAAATGATTAGAGCCTAAACAAGCTGTAAAATTTTGGAGTAAAACATTTTTTACTTACTATATTGCTAGAGGAATTACGCATTATTTTAGATTTGATTGACGGCATTTAAGGCTAGCTAGTGAATGAATATCTTGATTATTAATAATGAATTTAGCTGATATTTGATGTTTTATGACAAGAAGATAACAGAAATTCCGGTTTATACAAGAGTATGTTTATTTATGGCGATAACGTAGTATAAGCTGCGAACTTTGAAATTCAATATGGTGGACAACAATTTGCATAAGTCAACACCAATTTTTCAAAGTTTCTGAGTTGAAAGAAGATAGCTATCTTCCACAATACAGTGAAACTACTGTAATATGACAGGAATATTCCAGCTTATACGAGATTATGTTTATTTAGGGTGATAATGTGGTAAGCCCAGATCATTAAAATCCAATATGGCGGACATTAATTTGCACAATTGAAAATTAATATTTCACGGTCTCTCAGTTGGAAAATTGATATTTTCACTTTTCAATAGAGTGTTAAAGTAGAATAACAATTATACGTTGAAACTGTAATCTTGACAAAAGGAAACGAGTCGAAAAAAAGAAGAAAGAAAAAAAAGAAAAATAATAATAGCGATAAAAAATAATTATCTTTGAAATGTTGTCTAATCCTTTATGAAAAACGAAAAAAATTTCTCAACATTTCTATGAGAAATGACAGAACTAATTTCTTTGTTGGTTTTCTCAGTTTCTTTTTCCAAATTAAGTGCGTAAAGTGATGTTTTCTCTATTTTTATACTGAGCTTTGCATTTTTCCAAGCAAGATTTGTTTTACGATACGAAAACATTTTGTTTACCTTCCTGGGTTAATTCCATGTAATACTCCACTGAATAAGATTGTTTCAAGGGATTTGTGTTATCTAAGGCACATCATGGATATAATATGAGATCCTTACTAATAAATACTTAGCTTAACCAATGCAACGATTAATTTTAATGCCCGAAATAAGCAAAAAGAGCTTAAGATACTGCAGGTGAAGTTTGAGGAAATAAGTTCAGAATTGAACTTCCGTTCTTGTGATTTTCGAAATATGTGAACTCTGTGTGAAAACCGTTGCTGACTTTTGATGGCCGACTGCAACTCTTGCCTACTAACGAATGTTTTCATACAAAATTAAGATTTTTGAAAATTCATATCTTCGTGAGTCATTGCACTTGCTTACTTCAAAATTCACAGTCTTGCTAATTTTAACATGCGCTTTTCAGCTATTGCAATTATCCTGTTCTGCGAGTTTTTTTTTGTTTTTTTTTACCGATAAAAAGCTCATTTAGCGAAAGATAAACCCTGTTTTTTTAGCTTTAAATTCTCGAAACATGTCAGTACAAGCTCTCTATTCTTTTGTCTTCTGCAAATCTTATGTAGGATAATCTCAAATTGTATTGCCTTACCGATGTTTTTACGGCTTTAGGTTGCAAATCCCATGCGTATTTATTTGATAATATAACTTAGACCTATTAGTTTTTCTCGACTTTTGTTATCATTCTACGAAGTTTGACCCATGCACTACGCTTTAGGGAAAATTAAAATAAATACATGATAATAATAAAAACATACAAAAACAAACACAAAAAAAAACAAAAAAAAACAACGATTTTTAAAATTGAAAAATTGAAATTGAAAAAAGAATTCGAATAAAATAAAATAAGCTATATAAGATGAATATAAATATAAGAAAAATTAGAAATAAACTTACCAACATCTGAGATATCATTCCTTTTTTTAAATTGTTAAACCTAAAGATTATCACATATTGGTTCAGTAACGTCTTGTCGTTGTCCAGATATTTAAAAAAAATAACCTGGAAAGCTTTTGGAACTGTATCTTCTCGCTCTTTCTTTGATCTCTGGAAATCTTCGATTTTTATACTCTTACGCAATGTTAAAAAAATCTATATTTATTTGTTTTCTGTTCGTAGGTTTAGTATTTAGACAGCTGGAAGCATGGTCACTTTTAATTACTCTCGGCCAGAAAACCAATTACAGGAAGAAGAGCTTTTGACGGGAAATGTCAACAAAAAATAATAATAAGACTTTCAGATCGAAATGATATTGTCTTATTAGGCGATCAAGTGAGGTCAAAAACTCTCTCTCCCTTTCCCCCCTCGCTCGTGCCCAGTACCCTCTCGTTCCGTTGGCACAGGAAGCCCGCTATAGAGATAAGCCGCCCTTGCTAGAGAGTGGTTTATTAGGGTTGCCTGCGGAGGAGGCTAGATCTGAGACGTGTTTTATTGTAAGGAACATACTTTGCCGTGAAATTATGAGAATCAATCACATAATACATAACCCATTCCAAGCTTGAGGAAACAACTGGAGCATGTTTGCATTGCAGTGCATTGTGGGACAGATTGTATTTTTGGGACAGAAATAGACGCCAGTCTATTTCGTACTCTAAAACAATGCCACAATGCACTACAATGCCATTTCGACCCAGTTTTTTCCTTACCCTCAGAATTGCTATAATAAAGTTTATACTCAGATAACTTTTTTTCAGCATACGTTTGAAAACAATTCGAATTATTGTAAAAAGTAGAATAGACTCTAATTCCGTTGTTTTCTTTTGTTTTACTTTGACTGTTAATCACTAATCATACAACTTTGGTTCACAGGCTAAGAAATATCACTCTATAGCCCTTGAGATGAAAATTACTTCGAATGGGTAATAGTCAATTAAATAGACACAAAAGAAAACAATGGAAATTAGAACTACTCACCTTTATTAGTCTCCTAAAATAACCCACTCTGAGACACTCTCGTCTACGACTTTTGTGGTTTAGACTCAGTGGGGGAGGAGAACTGGGGGCTACGGGCAAAAGTCATTGACGTTCAAGCGCCTATAGCAATATCTAAACCTAACGACCACAACGTATTTCCTCTGACATCACTAAGTCATTAATCTTTAGACACAAGACAGAGTCACGATGGTCTAAGTCCTTACCATTCCTAACCTTGTCAGTAATTTTTGTGGAGACTTCATTTTTAGAAACAGACATAATCGATAAAAAGCGACTTTCTTCATAAACAAACTTTCACTTCAAGAAAAGTTAGATTATATTCACTTTCAGTGGTTAAAAATACTGTGGCATTTTCTAGAACATCGTTTATTTTCACAGAAATTATCTTTGGTATAAATAGACTCTTTATTGAGTTAAATTTGGAAAAAAATTGCTACCATTTCTATCACGCTTGGCGCGAAGCGATCAAATATGTTGTTCGGACACAAATTTGATCGCAATCACCAAATAAGATACACGTACAAATGAAAAGTCGGCAAATAGAAAATGAATAAAAATTTAGCTGTTTAATTTCAATTGAAAGGAACTAAGTAAGCCGGCCTTATCACTATTTTCATTATCATGCAGTTTATAATATTTGCTTCTAGTTTGTTAATTCTTCTTTAATATGACCGCCATGTTTTTGTCCGGCAAGGAAATAATTACTTACAAAAACCGTGAAAAAATATATTCCATAATTTATAACTAAAACCTTAAGAAATCTTTTGTCGGCAAGTTTAAAGCTGGTATTACAATATTAAAAACTTTGTATGCTGTAATTGCCTAAATATTGGTATTATATCATCAATTCAAAGTGCTAATAAAGAATTTGTTTATAATTATTGAGAACTGACGCTGTTGAAGATAAGAAATTTTGACCGCCCTTTGGCTTTTACTTCGAGTTTCAGGATGTATTTATGGAAATTTTGGAAGTTTTGGAATCGTTCAAATTTAGCAAGCAATTTGATTTAGAATTTTTTTCCCCCAAAGAATAAGCACTGGAATTCACCTGAACTAGTAATATAATTAAAATGGATTCATGCTAACCTCTGTTTCCAGGAAAATAATCTCTTGATTTCTGTTTGAAAAATCGTATGCTGTTCCTTCCGGATCCCTTGTTCAACAGCACTCATCGACGATGACTGCGTGTGGTAAAGTGTATAATGAATCGTGTAAGGTTGATTTGACCAAAATTAAAATTGTGGCAAAGGCATTTGAAATGTCTTTTGTTTAGATTCGGTGAGTGAAGTATATAAAATATTTAAGTTGTCATTACACAAACCTACCAAGGAGCCTTAATATACAAATGACTTCCAATGACTAATTTGTGGCTTTGAAAATATAACACCGACCCGAAACCTAAGTTGGCAAAATATCTATATACAAAGAAAATAAATGGACTTACTTACTATCGAATGAATCAATACTCTTATACGATTCTGTGCGGTTTTAGATGACTTCTGGTCGAAAGATCATCTATCCAGTGGTCGCTATGGTTTCTGATGGAGCAACCCCCTTTTCTCTGTGTCCTATTAACCGGTGATCTTCAAATAGAAGTTAATTACAAGTTTTTTAAAAATAGTATTGTTTTCAATTTGCCTTGGTATGAAATAGTAATTTGTAGTCAATGAAATACTCCCCAGGCTCATTAAGATAAGTTCAGTTCCTTTTGCACAACCGAAAATTGTTTGTTTAGATTATGATTAAGCCAAAACTTTGCTTATGATTAGTCTGGGTCTAGTAAGGGTTAATATGCTGCTGGCGGGCGGCTGGACTGAAACTTGTCTCGAGATCAGTCTTTTTTCACTTTGAAAATGACGGATGGATGGATGGATGGATGGATGGATGGATGGATGGATGGATGGATGGATGGATGGATGGATGGATGGATGGATGAATGCCTGAATGGATGGAATTGGTAGGATGGATGGATGGATGGATGGATGGATGGATGGATGGATGGATGGATGGATGGATGGATGGATGGATGGATGGATGGATGGATGGATGGATGGATGGATGCCTGAATGGATGGAATTGGTAGGATGGATGGATGGATGAATGCCTGAATGGATGGAATGGGTTGGATGGATGGATGGATCATGGATGGATGGATGGGTGCATCTTCGACTTTTCCTCAATCCACAATTTAAAAAATGCAGCACCTTTCCTTTAACGTCACGAAAAGGTCGACTTCATTACATGCCTAGCGATCCAAATGCTAAAGAACCATCATCTCAATAAATAATTGCTTCAATAAATTTCAGTGTTTTCAATTTCAATGCTAGCTTATTAAACCCCAAATAACTGTAATTTAAAGTTCATGTCTTCCATCTGGAGCAGAACCAGTGTTCTAATTACAAGCCGTTCTATATCTTTAAAGCTTTCTGGTTTGAACCACATATCGTATTATGTTATTTTATCAGCTCTTTATAATCAAGGACCTAAAGCAGTAGAATTAACATGAGAAAGTAATTTAGAGTCATTGTGATTTACCTGAGTAATATGACCTTACTACCATGCAGTCTTAATTTTTCTTGAGTCTTTTTTCGACCATGACCTCTCAGAGTTCAGCTACCAAGGCTTGTTTGCCTTGGCTTATGAAGGCAAATAATGATTAGATGCACTTTAAGAAGGCATTAATATTATGAGAGGCGGAATATTCATCGTCATAATATGATAAAAATCTATCCAAGTTGACACAATGGTGCCAAAGCTATCGTGCTGAAGTGCATAATTAGAACTGAATATATATACTTACTTCCTCATGAGAGAATGGAAAATTAATCATTAGTAAATTGATAAGGAAGAGAAAAAGAGGACACGACAGGAGAGAAAAGAGAAGAGTAGAGAAGAAAAAGAAAAAACAGAAAAGCATTGCTGCGAAAAAGAAAAAAAGGGACGAAAAGTGCAAAAAAGAAAAACGAGAAAAGCATAACAGAAAAAGAAAAAAAAGAGCAAAAATGGAGAAAGAGAAGGGAAGCGAAGAGAAAAGAAAAGGAGAAGGAGAATAAAATAAAATGAATAAAAGTAAAGGACAAGAATAAAAGAAAACAAGTAAACAGAATGACTCACTGACAAAAACAATAAAAATATAAGAAAATAAATAAGAAAAAAGGAAGAAAGAAAGAAAACAGCAGGGGAAATTAGAATACATCGATCTACAGCTACTCATTGCGACCTATTTTTGTAGCATATTATTTTCAACCATCTATGTGACTGTCTTTATTATATTTTTGCCTGATTTGTTATCTGTCTGTCCGTCTCATCTGTCAATTTGTCTGTCTGTCCATCCTCTTCTTGCCTGTCTGTCTGTCTTATCTGTCAATTTGTCTGTCTGTCCGTCTGTCTTATCTGTCAATTTGCCTAGTGCCTGTCTGTCTGTCCGATCCATCCACTTCTTGCCTGTTTGTCTGTCTGTCCGATAAGTCTTTCTTTCTTTCTTTTTCTCCTGAATTTTAACCTAATTTAAACTTTGAATTTGATTTTTTCTCCTGCATGACCTATTCTCTATTTAGAAACTAAGAATAAGATTGAGCCTCAGGTTTACAAAAGACAAATTAATCTCATTTCCTATTGCTGTGGACTGTACAAATTGTATTTGAAAAACAATAGAGACAATCACGCTCATTTGTTTGTCCTGAGGTTTGTTGGTTTTCCTTATCTATTTTTCATTAACGTTTTGGAACTACAGTTGCTGTACTGATAACATTGCTTATGATCATTCCAGCATGTCTGTGGATGGTACGAGAATTTGACCTTTTTTTAGCTGGGGCGTTTAACATAATATGTTGGCACGGCATTTCTGACCATGTGTCATTCCCTTGAGTATCATTTCTTTGTTTCACGGTTGCGCATGAGAAGATTCATAGCGCTTACCACGGATGACGTCACGATGATGCATTATGGGATTGGAATGCGGACAAGTCAAGCTCAAAACACATGCTAATATGCTGCAACAATGTTTAGTTGTCTAGTTGTTTCTAATTCCTGGAAAAACTATGGTTTTTTTTTCGACTTTTCCTTTTAACCCAAGCTTTTTTTTTTTTTTTACAAAGTTTGTCCTCATTTCGATCCCACAAGGCTTTGCGATATCTATTTTTAGTAACCAAGAGAATGACACGTGGTATAAAATTGGACAACCAACCACCCAAGCTAAAGAGGTCTATTACACCTCTATTAAAAACAAATTAAAAAAAAAAATACACTTAGGTATAATTGTAATTTAGCTGCAAAGATAATTTTTTCCACATTACAGCATGTTGGTCTAGAAGATGTTCTATTATCGTTTAGCCCCGCCCCCCCCCCCCCCCCCCCCCCCTCATTGTAGAAAAGGAGTAACAAACAACAAAACAATCTGGTTGTAGTAATAAAAATAATGGATGTCTAGAAGCATCTCCTGAACAGCAATAACTAGCTGGGTGCCCGTATAAAAGATCAATTTTTGGTGGTCGTGCATTTTGCACATTGATCGATCCTTCAGGTACGCCAGGAAGGCTGCCACAAATGTAATAATGAGTTTTGTCTATGGGTTTTTAATCAAATAAAACACTAATTGATGTTTTCATTTGCTTTTATTCAAACATGATCATGAACTTAAGCCAGATACTTTTCTCGACGATATTATATAATAACAATTTATGTGTATCAGATGCGGCAGTAGTCTGAAATCGGCGTCACCAGGATAACCAAAAATACTAAAAAATGAGGAAACTTGACTGAAAACATGCTAAAAATTGAGGACTAAAACTCGTTTTTTTAATCGCAATTTACTTTAAGCCTAAGTTTTTAATATAACAATTAAGATTAGTTGGCAAGCATGCACTTTACTCGGGGGCTAGATCGGTTTAAGCCCTTGGGTCAGTTGATATCTAAGACCCTTAGTGGAGATCTAGTACCGATGGAGTACTTGTTCGCTTATCTATGGCGTGCATTTCTTGTTGTTGTTATCGTCGAATAAATACTATTTTGAATCACGCGAGCAAAAAAAATCAACTTAAAAAAAAAAGCAAAGCCAAACAAACAAAGCAAAAGCGCGGGAAGCACGGCTGGCGTCACGAGTTCGAGTCCCGCCGAGCTCGGTGTTGCAAGTCTGTAGAGTGTCTAGTTGGTTCTCTCCTGTGCTTGAAGGGTTTTTCTCCTTTTCTCTTTTTACCTCCACAAAAATCAATTTCTAAATTCCAATTTGATTATGGAACGAAGGCCACAGTTTTGTTAGTCACTGGCTATTATGTGCTACCCTTCCTACCTACAAGGGCGAAAGCTAAAAGAAAACTAAGATATAGTGGTATAGTGTGTGTTAGTGACTGAGGGCCAAATTGGAAACCAGTATTCATTTACTGAATGGCGAAACAAACACGAAAAAAAACAAAACAGAAAAAGTCTGAAAGAACTCACTGATACAAAACAAGATTCCTGCATGCGCAGTAGAGGGTGCATGATAAACAATGCACTTGAACCCCTCGATATGAGCGTCATTTGGCCAAAACCCAACCTTTCTTGTTCCCACTCCTGAAGCTGTTGCTTTACACGAAACGTGTTGAAAATCACGACTTTTCTCGGATGTTATTTACGATCATATACCGAAGTTATATATAATCCATTACTGATACTGAAAACTGTTTTATAAATCCGTTAAGTGGCATATGAAACCCATCATAAAATAGAAGCACAATGTATCCTTCAAGTTCGACAACAAGTCTTGCTACTTAGGGACCATTAACAAAAAAATAAATAAATTCAAAGAAAGGTAATACTTAGTATTATTTTTTATTGAACATGAGTTTTATTGAGCATTTTATCGCAAGGATTTTCAATTAATTTACCAGTATTTCTTACCACATTAGTTTTTTAATAATTGTATAATAAATCTGATTCGTTTTTTTCTATTTCAGACCACATGTCTTTCCCTTGGTTATATATTTATTTAATAAATTATCAGTGTTGCTTGAGAAGACGACTTGGCAAGAATGCACCTACAAGTCCCGTAAACCTGACTCCCTTAAGTCAAGCAGCTGTCAAAATGAACACCAGAAATGATTATGAAAGAATCACCTCGATATTAGTAAGTAGGTGAAGTTTCAACTTATAATGTTGACTATAGGAAAAATGGCATATTTTATAACGATTTGTTTGGAAAATGTGTTGGCTGGCAAGTTCTTGCATACATTGTCTAAAATTAGAAAGCTTCATGTTCAAGAAAGTTGGCTGTTTATTTCCCTCGGGGTTAACAAATTATGCTCTTGTCGCGTATATGACATCACAGTGGCCATGCACATTGGATTTAACTTTCATAGCCGCCATGTTGGATCTGACGCCTTAGCAGTCACATAGACCCATTTCTACGTGCTGCAAGGTGTCTATTGGATTTGAACTCATAGCCGCCATATAAGATCTGACGTCATGGCCAGTTTTTTTTTCGGATGAAGATCCATGTACGAAATAAATCCTCTTGCTGATGCCCATATGCCTAAACAATATAAGTTTGACTATATTTCCTTGAATTAAAGTAGATGATTGTCCCTCTTCTTCCTATTTCTGAACCGGATTCTCTCCTAGGGAGACGAATTGTTGTATAATTGTACCTTTTCTGTTTTCGGCAACAAGTCAGAGCTTTTTTGAAGCCCCTTCGGTAGTTCTCACTGAATACTGCATACATGCAAGGGCTGACAGAAGCATGTGCACGCATAAGGAAGTTACAAGTGAAATACACGTAGGGTGGAATTGACAAAGAAGGTTCATACTCCCACAGAAATGTCGTCACCTGTACTGGCAACCAACAAACCACGAATGCAATGACAACTGCAATAAGCATTTTGACGACTTTCTTGCGAGAATCCAATATTCCTTTGCGTGATTTGGCGTCTCGTTCACCGGGAATTTTGCGCATCCAAAGTCTTCTAAAGATCATTGTATACATGATGGTGATGGCTAGGAAGGGAACGCAGTATGCTATAGCAAATAGCATGGCGCTGTAGACCCTCGATGCTTGGCGAGTATCAAACGCAGGTGACCAGTCTTCGTCACATGACAAAAATCCTTTCGAATCTTTAATTATTTTCTGCGCATAGATAACTGGAGCTGCCACGCCCGACGCCACCAACCAGATAATAGGTATTATTACATAGAAGACTGGTTTGGTAACGATTCTTTTTAGGGGGAGCACTATCGCACAGAATCGATCTACAGCGATGGCCGCTAGGGTCAGCACAGAAACCACTACGAACAAATACTGGCAAAAGTGGACCACTTTGCAGAAATAAACCCCACGAACATACGTTCCCATGGCCCAGTCGTAGTAGTGAAAGATTTCAATGTACATCGGGGGCATTACGATTATAATGTATAACAGATCCGCAACGGCCATGTTGACAATGAGGTAATTGATTACAGTTTGGATCTTCTGGTTCTGGATGACTGCCACTATGACAAGGCAGTTCCCAAGCACTGCTATCAAGGCCACGATAGCAGAGGCCACCGCCTTGGCTATTTTTGACCCCTCAGATTCATCAATTTGGTTGACAAAATCGCCATCGAATGATGTATTGGTTTGATTTTGAAATGCTTCGTCCATCTTTACGTCGTTATTTTTTCACCATCAAATTTATCTGGGGAAACAAAACATTTTCTTAAGCCGTGGGAACAATGTGCAAATATTTTATTTAAAGCGTTTTACTACTCTAAACTAAAAAAAAAAGATGAATTGTGCTACTAATATAATATTTAGATATTTGACTATTTGACTTCATAGCCATTAGACCGAACGAATAATCGAGAAACAATAAGGTAATTATGCCGGCTTTCAGTAGTTTTACTAGCTTTTTCTCAAAACCCCCACGATTTTATGTCAAATTAAAGCTAGTTCCTGCAGTGAGCAAGAAAACGAAAGCTTGATGTCTTGAAAACACTAATCCTTTTAAGGATTTGTTTCGCATAATGTCAGTTCGCTCAATTGAAAATTGCATGAAAAGGTTAAATAAATAATTCTGTAAAACGAATTTGTTTCGTCTAAGAAAAGAAGAATATTTTTTGGGCACATGAAAAGGTAAAAAGTTGATAACTATGTAAAACCCGGGGTTTTTTTTCGTGTAACAAATGAAGAATACATTTTTTCAAAACCGTCTCTCATTCAAGAATTAGGGCAATGACGGCAAATTTAAAGTTGATAACTCTGTAAAATCCGGAGGGTTTTTTTTCGCCTAAAAAATGAAGAATATTTTTTGACACAAATGTTGCTCATTCAAGAATTACATGAAAAGCTAAAAAGCTGATAACTCTGTAATTAAACCAGTTTTTTTCCATCTAACAGATGAAGAATATTTTTTGGCACAAATGTTGCTCATTCAAGAATTACACGAAAAGTTAATCAGCAGATAACTCTGTAAATCCAGGGATTTTTTCGTCTGACAAATGAAGAATATTCCTATCGTTTTTTAACACAACTGTCGCTTATTTAAGAATGACAATAAAATGTGAAATGTCATTAACGTAACATAGTTTTTCGTGTGGAAAATGATCGATGCTTCGTCGGCAATTGAAGTGCGAGTCTCGTCAAATTTAAAAGCATTTAAATCCAAAATCGACTTACATTTTAAGCAATTTTTCCCCAACAAACAGTGCAACTTATTTTTTGTGGTTTACGTCAGAGCTCTTTACACATCAATTCTGCTTCAGTAAATAAAGTTCAAAGTTGAAAACAAGACAGAATCAAGTTCACCTAAGGGCATGTATTCATTACCATTTGGCACTCATCATTTATGAAGTGTATTTATACCTAAGTGTTCAGACGACTCAGATAATTGAATTTTTTTCTGGAAAAATTAATCTATTGAAAACTGTGCCTGCTATAGCTGTTCTTGTTTCGTTGATAGCACGAACTTTTCCACGCATTGAATTTTTATCTGGAAAAAAAAATCTCTTGAAAAATGTACCTGCGATAGCTTTTTTTTTTCATGATGATAGCTCGAAGTTTTTTTACCCATTAGTGTGAAAAAATACTATTAATAAGTTTACTCTATAGCATAAGTGAGGAAGTTACAACTTTTTTGTAAAACGTACAGATCTTTGCAGAGGTAACAACAGGATACCAAGATGGGTAGAGATCTATATTAATCAATTCATCTTGTACTTGAGAAAAAAATGGCGCCTTAAAGACTAAATTGATATCTACTAAATATATACTAAAAAAACTGCACTATTTTGCCACCTAGCTTTTATTTACTACCTTACGTAGATTTCTAGACTTTGTTCAGATTTTTCTGTCGTTATTAGAACTCCTGCACGTAAAAAAATATGACATGCAAGTTCCAAAACACTTGTGCATTTAATATCTCATGATATATAATTCATCGTCTTAGCATACAGTCACGACAATATATATGTATATGTATATTTGTTGTTCGTAGTCGACGAAACCGCCATTTTAAGGTTCCTCGATTATTAGTGGTATTTATTTGTATTCCCATAATTCATTTCCGTCTTGGAATGAGCTATCGCCTATCTCCTTTGGCCCCGACAACCATTTTTTTGGGAATAGATATTTGTAAAGAATCGATAGAGTTTGATTAATTAAGCTTCGGTGGTCATCTATAGTGTAAATATTTTAACAAAGGCAAGATTCTCGCCCGAAATGCTAAAAATATGAAATGTAGATGAAAAATGTTCAGAAACATGTTTTTAGAGAGGAACACTAAATACTTCTATGTGCTATCTGTTAGCAAATGAGATATATTGGCCAAATTATTCAAACCCTTCATTTTGTTAATTAGGGCTCTTGAAGACTCTTGTTATATTTTGGCTACGACCAGTCCATGAAATTTGCTAAGCACTATTTTAGAATTCAAAAGAAACCTTTCTGAAAAATCGACTCAGGTGTAGACGTTTTCTGGTTAAGATTTTTAATGATAGGAGCTTTCGGCTTTAAACTTGAAGCATTTGAAAGTAATGAACTGACGATAAAAACGACGAATAGATAACCTTTTCAGAAATAGCTTTATCGATATATTTGGGAGGGAGACTTTATCAACGTCTGTAAAAGGACATGGTGGATATAACAAGTTGTAATGAATGTAATACAATTTGACATACTAGTACAATGAAGAGGAAATAAAAGTAAGAATATAAAGTATCTAAAGTACTCCACTTTGGTGAAGTCTTCAAAGACGATAGAATAAATACATTTCAAGTATGGGTTCTTGTATTTCAGAATTTAATATATATATATATATATATATTTGACAAGATGAATAAATTGATGTAGGAGAGCCAGAAGAGCCATAAATGACAGAAAGAGATTCTTAGTCAGTTTGGAATACATGAGGTACATATCAGTCGTGAACTATGTAAATATATATAGTAACGGAACACTGACTGTTTTCCGTCGTAGATAGAGTTCGCATGTGACTCGTTGGCCGAAGCACAAATGGGTCCAGGGACCCCACCCCCTTTCCCTGGGTGAACGATGGGGGCAATAAATGACAAAAAGAAAATCTTAATTTTGGAATTAATATGGCGGGATATCTTTATTTATTTGTCCCTACACGTCACATATAGCTATAGGCGTTAAGGATGACGATGATGATGATGATGAAATTTATTTATATACAAACGGAATAGTGTTTTCGTAAAGTTCGCATGTGGCTTGATTGCTGAAGATAATCTTCTGTCATTTTCAGTCTTGTAATTTATAGGTTTTTGCGAATTTAAAGAAACAAATCAAAATTAGAAATTTCCAATTGATTTACAAGTGCCTATATCCTGTACTACCCTTGGACTTGGAAAATCTAAAGTGTCATATATCACTTTTTTAAATCGGTGTCAAAACAGATTCTATCCCGGCTCCGGCACTACATTGAATACAACCGGCTTAACCTGACATGTAATTAAATCCAACGAAAACCCCACGCAATCTTCTTATTATAGGATGATGAAGTTTTTCAGATAAATTAGACCGGTTTAATGTATGCCATCTCTTTGTACGTCAGCGTCAAGTACGTTTGAGTTTACTGCTAATGTTAGCGATAATTTTGATGTTCACTAATTTTTCTCGATAAAAAGTACTTTTGATGTTTTTTAGACCTTGGTGCTGCTCGAGGCTAGACACTTGAAAATAGATCGCGAAACTCTAGAATGACAAAACGAATGTCAAACTGGTTTCAGGTGGTTTGCAAATAACAAATGACATGGCGCCATATTGGTTGATATAACAAAAGAAACTGATGACGAACCTTTGTTCCGCCAACTACAATCATGGCGCTGTGGAAAAAATCGTAACATTCGGGAAGGTCTCCCACCAACGTACTCTCATCTCAGTATTTCAGAGCTGTTAGATTGTTCAAAAACGAGTTTGAACAGCCTTGCACACTGTTTGAAAGCAGCGCAGCTTTCTACCCGTTTGGCAAAGCGATCGATAACTCCTAGCACTTATATCAATGCCATATAGATTTTACTCTGATAAGTCTAATTTTAGTTTTACACTCTCAAGTTGTCTTCAATAAAGCAATTATTTATAAATGGGGCTTTAAATTTATGGAAGAAGCATATATTATACTATATTTCTTTCGTAATTCATAACATCATAAATTATAAAATATACATCTATATATTTCAAAGGGTGTTTTGTCAAATGAATACCGCGTACATTACTTATATTACATGTTAACTCAAGATGCGAGGATAAGAACGATTATAACGATATTTTGACTCCAAGCGAAAGCTACGTTAGACTAATGTATATATATAGAGAGAGAGTTAAGGGAGTTAAGCAGTTTTTATATGATTACATTTTGAATTTTCGGCTTTGGCTGATTTAAGTCAGGGGCATGGCTCACAGATCGAAGCCTGATCAAGCAACGTCTGGGCTGATCTAAGTGTCAGGACACGGCTAACTCACAGATCAAACCCTGAAACAATTCAACGTACTCTAGGCTGATCTAAGTCAGGGATTATGGCTAACTCACCTATACTCACATACTGACTTGGAATTTAGCGTACGAGGTTTTTTGTGCATGAATAATGTGGAATAGGAGTTGTTTTGCCCGGCTTTTCGAGTCTTAATTTTCCTTTAGCCTTTGACTTGATCAGTAATCGTCTTGCAAATAAAGCTAAATCTACTTCAATGTAACCTTGTTCTATTCTATGCCCTTACTGAAACCGCCTCAATTTATTTACTGAAGTGCAAAGATAAGAGGAGAAGGTTTTAAAGAAGATTTTAAGAAGACTAACTCTTGCAATAAATAGTTGAAATATATACTGAGTAACAAATATAAAACAAACAAAAGAATGAAAAGAAAAAATAAGAAAATAAAGGAAAAAAGAAAAAAGAGAAACAGATTGAAAAATATAGAAGCGAAGCGCACCAAAACGAGAGAAAGAAACGAAAAAGAAATAAGAAAAGATAAAGAAAAAAAGAGAGGATATGAAAAAAACGAAGAGGCATTTAAAGTTTTGAGGTTATAAACCGATGAAAAGTTAAGTGTAAAGAAAGAAATTAAAAATGATTCTTTAAAAAAAAAAAAAATTTTCTGGGATTTCTGTAACTAATACCCCGAATCCCGTTAGAGCTGCAGTTCTCATGCATAACATAAATCATATAAAAATCAATCCACGGATTGTATATAGTACCTTGATGTTATTTCAGTCTCGCGTTACCCGGGGCCCAGGAGTACAGCTTCGGAAACAGATGAACAATTGTCGCAAACTTTGTTCTCGTTTCCCTTGGTTCTCTCAGCGCTGTGACAAACATGTGTTGCTTCAACTCTCTTGTCTCTCAAAAATCACTTGTTTATACAAAGATTTATACTTATGAAGTTATATCCCTAGTGATCTAAATATTTACCTGATCATGTCATCTATAACTATTATGATAATTCACATTTGACGTTTACGTTCTTATTGGTGTTAAAAAGTTGACAATTACAAAAGACGACTTATTATGTCGAGCATGACACATTGCACGTCTTATCTATTGACGAATCTATCGACTTTTCTGGAATATTAGTATTCATGTAATATATTAAGCTTAACTTGGCAAACTTTCTTTGGCAATTCATCTTTTTTACTGAGAAAGAAAAAAATACTAAATAAATAATATATTTGTATCATCAATAACAAGTTTGAACAACTTAGTAATAATAAAAAAGAAGACATGGTATATTTGCTAGAAGATTTTGGACATCAAACCCTTTTTTTTTTTTTTGATAATTTTATTCAAAAATTGCTTTTTTGTCGCGCTTCCTTTCCTAGCTTTCCTGAATATGTTCTTAATGACATAAAAAAATGGAAAAAAAAGATTCTAAAAATCTATTAAAAAAAACTTGGTATTATAAAAAAAATATATAAACGCCTCTGCAGGCCATTGTGAAGCAAAGTATGTAGGACATCAATATATATGATTATAAAACTATAGAAAATTTATCAAAACAGTAAACAGCGACACTTGCCTTAATTTGCTAAGCAATGTTGTTAGCACGTACGTTTTTTTCTTTTTTCTTCTACTTATCTCTTTGCCTTTTAGTTTCATTCAGAAATGTTTCCATTTCTATTTTCTTGTGGCCTTTTCAGTGCCTTTAATTCAGTAGTTGTCTCTTGTTTTTTTTTTTGTTTTTTTTTAGATGTTAATCGTAAAACAACGAAAAAGCCGCGTTATTACCGGACATTTCAAAACCTTTTTGCCAGTAATATTTACTCTATTATAAAGGGTTTGATTTATGGAAAACTGAAGTATTTTCCATTTCCGTGGTACTTGCACTGTCGTGGGAGGTATGTTCGTGTTATAATAGCTGCCGTTTCTCGTGTCTAGCGCCGCAGTAATCAGTAATATATGCAGGCGACCCGAGTTCGAGTCCCGCCGGGCTCGGTGTTGTATGTGAGTAGAGTTTCTAGTTGGTTCTCTCCTGTGCTTCGAGGGTTTTTCTCCGGGTTCTCCGGTTTTCCTCCCTCCACAAAAATCAACTTCTAAATTCCAATTTGATCATGGAACGAGGGCCACAGGTTTGTTAGCCACTGGCTATTAAGTGCTACCCTCGTAAAAACAAGGACGTTTTTTTTTTGTTTTTTTTCCGGTTTTCCTCCCTCCGAAAAACCTAAAATGCTAAATTACAATTCAATCTGTGGGGTAGCCGTGGTCTGACTTTGAACAGCCCACAAGTTGTTTCAGGGTTCGATCTGTGAGTAAGCCGTACGCGTGTCCTGACTTTGATTAGCCCAGAGGTTGTTTCAGGGTTCGATCTCATGTGAGTTAGCCGTGTCCTGACTTAGATCATCCCACAGGTAGTTTCAGGGTTCGATCTCATGTGAGTTAGCCGCGCCCTGATTTAGATCAGTCCAAAGTTTGTATCAGGGTTCGAGCTGTGAGTTAGCCGTGCTCTGATTTAGAACATTCCAGAGGTCCTTTCATGCAGTGTTCGATAAAATTGATGTTTTCCAATGAAAGAGTTGGCAGATGAGTTTTAGATCTTAATTCGATTATGATTGATGAGTTTGATTTTCAAGAGATTGTCAATAAAATGCCTAATGCATCCATTACAATGCACCCTAATTACTTGGGCGTAATGCTCCCCAATCCATATTAATTGCAGTTAGGCAATCATTTCATCCTATACTGAATGCACCCTAATCACTTGGGCGTAATGTTCCCCAATCTAAATTATGTGTCAGTTAGGCAATCATTTCATCCTATACTGAATAGACCCTAATCGCTTGGGCGTAATGTTCCCCAATCTAAATTATGTGTCAGTTAGGCAATCATTTCATCCTATACTGAATAGACCCTAATCGCTTGGGCGTAATGTTCCCCAATCTAAATTATGTGTCAGTTAGGCAATCATTTCATCCTATACTGAATGCACCCTAATCGCTTGGGCGTAATGTTCCCCAATCCAAATTATGTGTCAGTTAGGCAATCATTTCATCCTATACTGAATAATGAGTAATGTTTGTGAAATGGTTACTATAGCAACGACGATAGATGTTTTGGTAATGATTAATAATAATCATATAAAATCCATTATTATCATTATTGCTTTTAATATAATTATTGTTAATTATCATCAATATACAAGGCCAAATATTAAACTGCCCTCACTAAAACTTTCAGTTTAGCGGGCCAAACGCCAAGCGCGCGGGCTGCAAATGCTTTTACCATCCTGCTTCGATCTGATTGGTTGAGAGAATGTCTTACGACTGCTGTCAGCCAATCAGATCTTAAGGAAACCATTTCAAAGCGCGTGCGTTTGATGTTTTCTTGTTTTGTATGTATAAAAACTTTGTTTTTGAATTAAAATGTTTTATTAAAATTCTAACTTTTGATATTGAAGACTTTTTATAATTTGGTCTTGTATATTAATGATAATGATAATAAATCGCTGCGCTCGGGCGCAAAATTGATGCTACTCGGGCCACAAATAAACAATATGCCCTCCAAAAGTCATGTTATTGTCCTATTAATGATAATAACATTTACCATTATCATCATTATCATAATATCAGCATCATCATTATTATATTATGATAATAGTGAAAAATAATACTTAAATAATTTATTATTGTTACTAATTATTATCAAATTATCATCATCATCAATATCATTATTATTATTATCATTACTAATATTATCATCATCATCATCATCATCATTATTATTATTATTATTATTATTATTATTATCATTATTATTATTATTATTATTATTATTATTGTTTTATGGTATTTTGAAAAGATAACCGCTAATCAGGATTCCATGCCAAATGTCGAGATTATACTTCATAAGATACATTTTAGAGAAATATATAGACAAGATCCTCATGATGGTGATATCTTAGCTTTGATCTCAGATACTCAATGTAAATTTACCGGCTGGAAAAAATAAAAGGTCTTTTTATCTTAAAAGAAATTATTCAAAATTCATAATTAGTATCCCTCTTGATGTTTCATTATTTTTCATCAATTATTTGCGAGCCCACTTATTCTTTTTAAATATTTTATCTTTTTCTTAGTTCGTTCATTAGTTTTCATTCTTCATTATTTGTCGTCGATTATTTGTGCATTCTTTCGTATTTTTTTTTTATATTTGGGCTCGGTTCTCTTTATCTCCTTTGTTCCTTTTTTTCTTTTTCTTACGAAATATAGTACCTATTTCAAAAAAGGTTGTCATAGGCGCGATAGACGATAGAAAATAGGACATTCCAAGATCCAAAAATGGCTGGAATAACGTGTGTTTCTGCTTCCTATTCTCGTTAAGAACATGGATGTTAGTGTTGAGATATTCCGTGTTGTACAAAACCATTTTAAAGGCCTCGATTATTCGTGTTTAGTTGTATATCCTTTGGTATTTAATTGTATCCATAGCAATTCCTTTCCGTCTTGGAATGACCTATATCACCTATCGCCTATCGCCTTTCGCCTTTGACGATTTCAACCTTTTTTTGAATTAGGTGAACATGTTAATATTTTATCTAATAGTATCTAAGTATCTTGATATCTTTTCTACTTTTTCATACCGTTCTTTAAGTTTAAATATTTTTCCTCGAATTATTCATGTAGTATTTGTGCATTCATTTATTTTCTCTTTGATAACTGATCTTCGTTTCCTTCTGATTTCCACTTTTCTTCACTTTTCATCTTCCTTCTACTTTTTTTTATTCATTTTCTTAAAACCATTCATCAAGTATTTGTGCATTCATTCAATTTTCTCTTTGATATCTGATATCTGTTTTCCTTCTTTACCCACATTCTTCATTTAAACAGTATTTGTTCGTTGGTATTACTATTGTTTACCGGTTCTCAATTTCAACATCACATTTGCCCGAGCATATATATCGCATCGATTTTTCAAACCAAAATAAAAAACCTTTCTTTCTTGATACACCTGCACTTAATTACAAGTCTACAATCACATCTTTAAATTCTACTTTATTGTTCTTGGACGGCTTCTTCACTCAACGTGAGTTCTAGAAAACTCTTAAATGCATTTGTTCATCCACTTAAAAAATCGACATTTCTTTCAGACGTTATAAGTCCTTGGCTTACTGAGATCAAGACCGCTTTATCCACTTATTTATATAGTGTAAAATAAAATTACAATATCTTTAGAATTTTGCCGAGAATTCTTACCTTATTGGTCTGTTGTGCTTTCCCAAAGTTTCCTCTTTTTCGTTTTATCTTTATTTTAAGAAAAAGGAATATCTTTCCACAACAGAACTGGAAGCGAATTTTTTGCACGTTTTGTTAAGTATTTTTCTTTTGTCAACTGATTGACTTCACATAGGATTGCGTGTTATAAAGAGAACACTCCCACGTATTTTAGACGCCTTAATAATTTAAACGCTAAGTGGTTGGTGAATATAAATTAGTTCTATTCATAACTGGTAGGCAAGGGCGGTGGAAATTTAATTAATGTTCTCGTCTGCAGAGGAGGACTTGGCTCAGATCACTGATGACGTGCTACGTACGCGTAGCATGGAAAACGTCAGCAAGATTCTCTCTCTCTCTCTCTCTCTCTCTTTCTCTTTCACGATCTGTCTCTCTCACAATCTGTCTCTCTCACGATCTGTTTCTCTCTCTTACTATTATCGTCTGCAGAGGAGGACTTGCCTCAGGTCACTGATGACGTGCCACGTACGCGTAGCATGGAAAACGTCAGCAAGATTATCTCTCTCTCTCTCTCTCTCTTTCACGATCTGTCTCTCACGATCTGTTTCTCTCTCTTATTATTATCGTCTACAGAGGAGGACTTGCCTCAGGTCACTGATGACGTGTCACGTACGCGTAGCATGGAAAACGTCAGCAAGATTCTCTCTCTCTCTCTCTCACGATCTGTCTTCCTCACGTTCTGCATATAACTCACGATCTGTTTCTCTCTCTCTCTCTCTCTCTCTCTCTTATTATTATTTACTCTTAGTTTGATTAGGTTCAATATCATAATGATGTAGATAAAAACTTAGCAACACAAGAAAAATATGTTGACTTCAATAAACCACCCTTTAATTTACTGATGCAAAAGCGCGAATTTCTTGTCAGTGGGGTCATGGCGTCTTGTACTGTATCATACTTTTAATGGTTTTGCAGTTCTTGAATATATGCTCCAGTTTCGAATTTTCTGTTGCTCATGCAAGGTTACAGCCTCGATTTTGTGTAGAATATTCATGTGTTCCAGTGAAGGTCTGTGGAATTTCAAAGTGTGTTCATTGTTGAAGTTGTCAGGAAGGAAGGAAGGAAGGAAGGAAGGAAGGAAGGAAGGAAGGAAGGAAGGAAGGAAGGAAGGAAACAATCAATCAGGCAAGCAAACAAGCAAGCAAGCAAGCAAGCAAGCAAGCAGGCAAACAAGCAGGCAAACAAGCAGGCAAACAAGCAGGCAAACAAGCAGGCAAACAAGCAGGCAAACAAGCAGGCAAACAAGCAGGCAAACAAGCAGGCAAACAAGCAGGCAAACAAGCAGGCAAACAAGTAGGCAAACAAGCAGGCAAACAAGCAGGCAAACAAGCAGGCAAACAAGCAGGCAAACAAGCAGGCAAACAAGCAGGCAAACAAGCAGGCAAACAAGCAGGCAAACAAGCAGGCAAACAAGCAGGCAAACAAGCAAGCAAACAAGCAAGCAAGAAAAGACGAATGAAAGAAGGAAGAAAGGAAGAAAAGAAGGAAGGGAGGAAGGAAGGAGAAAATATAGGAAAAACCGAATGGAACCGAATGAAAAGTAAGAAAGAAAAAAAGACAAGAGACAAAGGGGAACGAATTGACGGAAGGAGGAATCATTCAAAAGTATCAAAGTGCCCAAAGAGAAGATCAGATCAGATCAGTCTTGAAGACTCAGAATGAAGAGGTTAATTTCGTTTCTACATTTCAATTAAGCTAGACCATAAGACGTCTAATGCTAGCCTGATAACCAATCTTTTTTGAGCCTCAAGATATTACCCAGATAATTTTTAGATGCGGGTTTCTTTTACTTGCTCGGCTTGAGTTTTATCACTGCATATCTTCCTGTACTAGAAAGTGGTCAATTAACGTAGAAATTAAGTGAATAACCAAATTGTACAACCAAACTGATTTGACGCGTTGTAATTGGTTGAATTGTGCATAACAATGGAAGCCATTTCAATGTTGCGTCACTTATGACGTACAACCGTGTTATAAGTTGAGTCGGAATACTATCACTATCAGCACTATTTGATTGCCGCTTACAGCAAAATTCTGGCTTTATTTTTAGAACGGTTTTTGAGCAGCCTTAATAATTCAGTGCAATTGACCGCAGACAGCCGGAACATTACCGATTGCCTTAGCTTTTAAACTCATTTGCTTATTTCTAAAATAGGAAAATTTCAAGCACAAAAAGCAAAGCTTTAGATTTTTTTATCAAACTTGTAGTTGCACTTTAACAGTTTTTCATTGATGCCAGCAAAAATTATTTGGTCAATTTTCTTTGGAATTGAGTGAATGTGTTGAAAGAAATTCTTAAAAGGCTTAGGTTAAATTTAGTTTATTACTAAAAACAGTCGTCTTTCTGTGCCTATTGGTAGCATTCAGTACACCGACTTCATATAAAATAGGCTGTCTCCGAAATTCTGAACCCCTATTGAACGATCAATCCCTGATTTGAAAATTGGGACCCGCGGAAATTCGGGACCCCTCAAAAGTAAGTTTGCGTCTGACTCAGTTTTCGATGACATTCTGAGAAATAGTCAATAAATCATTGTAATACTTTTCTACTGAAATCTGATTTTTAGTTTTTTTTCCAATACCTCCAAATTAAAGAGTGAATGTGAATCACAGCTCCAAAATTTCTTGTTGCATTTTTTTACTTCACCAGAAGTATTTTTTCCTCGAACTGATTGTAGATGCTCGCTGTCTTGTTTTGAAAAAGTAAAATATTAGTTTATTTACTTATTTATTTATGAACAATATTTAAGCAGAGATGCCCAGTTCAGCATAGCTGGTTTAAATGGGGCTCTGCACAAAACATACATCACGTTGCGTTTACACAAAGATATAACTATAACTATAACTATAACTATTAATTATGATAAATGTATATAGATAAATATATATACTAATGAAAATATAAGAACTGTGTTTAGTTACGAAAAAAAGACTTAAGTGCCTGTTTAAAAGGCAACAAAGCTGAGATATTACGGATATTGGCAGGTAGGAAAATTATTCGAGTGCGTTTTAGGTGAAAAAATTGTGCCTACGTACCATTTAAGGTTTAGCTTGATACTGAAATGACTTTTCATTATATTACTTACAGAGTCCTTTGGTATAGTACAATCAAATGTCTTCCGCTCAAAACCAATTAATGAACTGTAATATACGTGGTATTTTACTTTTGTTGTGCATCTTATTATTGTAATAAGTGAATTGCAGCATTTGTGAAATCCGAAGAAAGAAAGAGAAACTAAATGAAAACAAAAGGAAAGAAAGAGAAAAAGAATATTACATACAGAGTGATGCAATACAGATATAATAACAGTGCAATATAATACATATATAAATGAAAATTAGAATACAATATAAATAATTATCACGATACACTTTCATCAGTTAAAAAATGTTGAATTTGCAACCAGGATTCATAATTTTAAATCAATTAGTTGACTCTGGTTTGTTTTAAAGTGTGTTTTTTCAAGACGTTTCGATCTGGACTCAGATCTTCTTCAGTTATCGTTACAAGTGAATTCGTTATAATACCATCGCGAGCAGAATTTGAAAATATTGTTTAAGCGCGCGCCATTCTAGAATTTACAATTATTTTATATAATTTAGGTATAGCAATGCGAAAAAACATACTTTAAAACAAACCAGAGTCAACTAATTGATTTAAAACTTTCATCAGTTATATGGTTTTATAAGGATGCGGCTTTTTCACCCCTCGAGCAAAAACTTCTCTATTGCAATATTTCTGATAAGAATCATACTTTTCTATATACAATAATGGATCATATATTTGCTTTTCCGACGACCTCGAGCTCCTATATAGTAAGATCTTTCTCGTAACAGGGACCGCGGAACACCCCAAAAAAGTGGTGGGGCTAAGATTGGAAAATATAAGAGACTAGGGCTATAGCACTAGCAGCCCTTCTCCCTCCGCGGTCGCTGCGTAACAAAGGCTCGATCAATATGCCAAAACCTGTCGTTTCTTCATGTTCTTCCATCACATATTTTTTTCGGCCTTCTTTCGAAAAGCAAGGTGCTTGAAACAGGAACATTTTTGGCGACAGGAAAAATACAATTTTTTTGTTTTGTTTGATTGTCCAACTGAAACTTTAATTCAAACATCCTAAAGCAATAATATGTTTTTTGGATTCACATCAGGTAACAAAGCTAGGCTCTGTTGGATTAGAGTGTTGGTCTAGTCTTGAAGTCTGCATGTATGGACAGCTGGGTTAATAAAAAAAAAAACATTTTAAGGAAGTTAAAACTTTAAACTAAAACACGGCTCTAGCTACGATCAGGTCACAAAAGAAAGGTAGATGAAAACTAATTCTTGGCCATTTTCCAAAAAAAAAAAGAATATAAAAAAAAAAGAAGATTTGACAACATGCATTTACTGTAATAATACTGGCACAAAAAAACGAGCTTGGGTTCCCTGTGGATAAATCACCAATAGTCTCGCGATATAGTCTCTCAGACAGATGACTTTCAGGACGATGAGCTCACAGTCTGCAGGGCGCATTGGTACTCTATATACTAGAAGTCCAAAATAATTAAAGAACATCAAGGAATGATATCATTTCTAAAAATATATTTCAATATCCTGGATGATACATTTCTTTTGTGTTGAGAGCATATTTATGCTCTCTTGGTCTGTGCTATTAGTTCATGTCTTGAACTCTCTTTTCTCCTCTTCAAATTCCGTCTTCTTATAAAATACTCGATCAGCGTTGTTTTGAATGGGCTTGAATGCAATTTAGGCAAATAAAGTTAAAAACCGAGTCGCGCGGCCAGCGGTCTTCCGCAAGTCGATCTGCCGCGGGGGGGACCCAGTGTGATAGCAGGAGTCACTGTCAGCTTTGGCAGTTCTGGACGTTTTCGGGTGCCGACGAACGAAGAATCGTTTTTTGTCCCGCCCACCCACCCTAAGGTTCGATAGGCCTTTAGTGAGGTAAGTATTCCACTGGCTGGGTCAGTGTGACAAGCCCAGGTGGTGAGCTGTGGCCCGGTTGCCCTGGTTACCTCCGTGCATGGGCGTGGAAGCGCGACCGGTTCACGCCTCGGTACCTAGCCCCAAACTTATCTAGACGATGAGTTTTTAAGGGCAATAACTGAAGAGCAATTATTTTATTTTGCAATCACTAAACTGGAATGAAACAAGGATGGAGTTGAAATCACGGAAATAAGTTGAACCAACCTTTCCACTGAGCCCTTTTGGACACTTCCCTGCATGGCATGGAAATATTTTGGAAGTCGCCACTTCCAACATACTTCCATCATTTGGAGCGCACACGATTTTTCCTGTGATATGAGCTAGCTGTTCCATTATGGAAGAGACTGATTAGAAGTGCTGGGAGACAGAGCCTCCTTGTAGCCGGCTACTCTCTTCCCTTTATACATTATTACCATGGATAACTGGCACTTCTGCCTCTTGTGATGACAGATATGGCAATTCAAATCAAAATAATGTGATAATTAAAAAACCCTGATAAACTGATAAGCCAAAAAAAAAAAAAAAATTGTTGTATTGGTTGAGACAAATTGGGCTTGATGTAATTTATCTTGATTTTATGCCTTAAGGTTAAAATCAAGAATTGTTTTTCATTCATACTGACTCGCGGGCAGCCAAAATAGATAGGATCGATTTTGAGGTTAATCAGTTAGATCAATACACGAGTCCAACAACTGAAATGCAAAAAACAAGCCGGACAGACGGGCTAGCTATACATCTAAAAGCACTTTTAGCCCAACGCAATTGCATTTATTTCATTTCCCCTCTATCCTCATAAACACACTTGGAGTAGAGCACGAAACCGCAACAGAACACGAGGCGTAGTCATTACAATACTGTTGTTTTTGCTCTAGTGCATAGTCAAGTGCTTTATTTACATGCAGGTCCCAGCGTATATTTATATCAATGCCGTAATCATAGTACACAAGAGTACAGAAACATGAAAAAGCAGTCGTTTATCATATATAGACCCCTTGCAGCACGTCAAAAGGCAGCTCAATTTGGAGGACCAAACAATAGGTTCCAATTCTCAGGAGATTGAAATTCTTTTGTTTTGTCCTCCAAATTGAGCTGCTCTGACGTCACGTGAAAGGACCTATATATTGTATTCACCAAAAATATTTAGTTTTTGACTATTTTGCGGTATCACTATCTCGAAAGACATATTGATCACTATGTGACTGAATAAGTCTTAAAACCAGTTAGTTTAGTTTATATCATGGGGTCTCAGCGAACTTTCTAGTCACGTTCGAACTCGATCAGTGAAATAAAATCAGCTAAAGTCGACATTTAACTGTTAAAATCAACTAAACCAAAAGAATTCAGTTAATTCACCTCAAATGGTTTGCGGATAAACCGTCAAGAAGAGTCCACGTTTGCATCAGTGACAACTCCTGGTTTGCGGTGTTTAGTGGTATCCCTACACAAATTTGACGACACGCGAACAAATTCATTAACTTCCTCCGCTCACTGATCTTACATCTGTATGAAGTAATTACAATGTAAATATTAATAGGTTATCAAAACCTTTAGTAGTCTCTTTAATCACGGCTCTAACGGGGTAAGCTATTCACCGTAACTGACTCGCCCACGTGCACCCCAGGGCTATCCACAGGCAGCCCAAAGTGGGCATATGCATCCGGCTTGTGAGCAGCCGCGTCCAGTTCCCGCCTAAATGTCGAGGCGAAAACTACAGAGTTTCCCGGTCGCTTCCCGGAGCTTTCCGTGATAATGGATTTTGTTTTAAATCTTCAACCCCCGCCATGCATTATTAACTTTTGGAGTAATACTTGAAGGTCATTAAAAAAATAAATTAAAAATCTAAAAAGCTTAAAATCAAAAATCTTGAATAGGTATGATAAGAAAATATTAAGCTTATTTCCTTTAAATTTGCCAGGTCTTTTCAAGGCATTTCAAATTCAGCTGCTGGGTGCCTACATTTTGAAAAAACCTCAGCAAAAATGTTAAAATACGAGTTCAGACCAGTTCACTCAGGCCTAAAAGCTTAAAATATCTAGAAAAATAAAGTATATTGAAGACTTTCGCTTTCCAGCACTGAAAATTTACTTCTCAGCCTGTAGTTTATCAAAAAAGCCATACGGTTTATCTTTGGATCTTGAGAATTTCCCGCCGCAGAAGTGTCAAGCCGATAATCTCCGGCCATTTTTTCAGAAAAAGAAAATATTAGATGGTTGTTTTTACCTTTTGTTGCCTTCTTTCTTCTTTATGTTTTCTCTTCCTGTGTTTCCCCCCTTTTCTTTATCATATTACTTTTTTCTTGCCAAGTATGTGACGCTTTTCAACTGGTCTACCTGTGTAGCTCGCAGACCGTTTACGCTTGGTGGTCTGGTAACTAGTGGTGTTGGTTTGCAGGCAGGGAATGATGCACTAAACTTGTAGAAGAATCAAAGCTTATTTTTCGAGATATTCGTTCATCTGTGCCTCTTAGTCCACTCAATCAGGGTAAGTTTATTTGATATTTTTGTTCTGTCAAGAACAGTGCATGAAATTTATTGGCCATGAGCGAGAAACCATTCGAATGTTTGGTCACACATGGTTCCTAGTATTTGTAAGTGACATGGAATTCTAACTTCTAAAATAAACTGTTTTTAAACTATACTATTAGCTTTATATACACACCAGATCCTGATAAGATACCTAAGGTCGTTTCTATAGCTGTTTTAGACCATCAGCTCTTAAAATTTCTCTAACAAGTTGAGCCATTTTGAAGGCTTGTGAGCATAACTCTTCCGGTGTAAGTTGACCATCCTTACATGTCCATGTTCTTTAGTATGGGCCATTTAGGTTTGTTTTTTTCACTTTCTATTCATTACAATTTAAAGCTCTTTGCTTGTAAGTAGTAACTTAAAGAATAATCTTGATAATGAAGCAAAATATGAGAAGTAAACAAGTTTGATAGAAGTTTTCAGGAAGTCTCCTGAGAATAGAGGAAAAGGAAAAATGTTTGTTTATATAAGGCTACAGTACAACTTACTTCGTGTGATCCATGAAGCTTGATGTCTTGTTCGTAAACTAGAAGTTCAATGGCCATAAATCAAGATACTGGGAACGAGTTTGAGCCCTTATGGTAAAGCTTATTACAATACAATACAATACAATATTACCCTCCTTCGCAAACAAGAAGTACAGTAAGAAGGGTTTCCCTATCAAACAGACAGGATAACCCAACCACTAGAGTAACCTGGTTTGTAAATGGTTTAGAATAAATAAGAGAAAACATATAGAAGCTAGGATAGTCCTATTACTAGGGTATCCCTAGTGTTAGGGTAAATACCCTCTCTCCTTGTAGGTAAGCATGGGTGGTGTAGCAGTGAGAGCGCTCACCAATGCCACCCAGGTTTGAGTTTTCATTCCTTAATAAAAATCAACATTTAACAGCGCGAATGCATGTGTAGATGAGTAATTTAATGTGTACTTGAATAAGCTGAGCATCTATGGCAGGGATTTTAACGTTTGTGATTTGAATTTTTAAAGATTTGTATGGAAAAGACACTCCTGGCCTTTGTGGCCTCATTTTAATGTTTGTTCTAAAGTTCAAAATATTGATAACTCCCTAATAATAAGTTTTAGTACTTCATTACTGCATAATTCTTCTTTTTGGTAGTATTTACTTTCATGTGGTTGTGTTTGATTATTTGTAAACATTTATTTTTTAGTTTATGCTAATTAGATGGCAGCCATTATGATAGAGGTCTATTGTATAACTAAATAAATGGCAATGTTCTTTATACTCTAAATCCTGGTTCAAATGGTGTCATAATCACAATCATAACAAGATGTGTGAACCACAAATCATAATCATAATGGCCATCATAAAGAATGGAAACTTTTTGATTTTCTTGTGAATTTGACTTACCATGATTGCATGGTTCACACTTAAAAATAACATCATAATCATAGTCAATGACAAGAAAATGAAAAGTTTCCATTTTTTTTATGGCCGTTATGATTATGAAGTCACTATGATACTGATTTGTGGTTCACATGTCTCATTATGATTATTACTATGATTATGAGGTTGTATGAACCTTCTCCCTTACCCAACTCAAAATGCCCATTTAGCTGAACTTTCATGTTCATAATTTTTACCTTCTTTAAATTGCAGTTTTTGCTGCTGGATCCAAGAAAATGGATCAGGATGACATCAAATGGAAAAGTGTGGAAACAAACTCAAGGGAAATACTGTATTACAGTAACAAGATAACAGGCCAGCAGAAGTGGACCAATAAAAATTGTTATGTATGTATCTATTTTACCAGTCCATAAAGAATTTCGATTTGGCTCATTTGCACCAAATTTGAGGGGCACTTTGCATAAACACAATAGTGTTCATGTGCAGTGAAGGATAACAAGCTGTTGTGTTTTGCAAAGTGCCCTAAAAGTTGAGAATAAGAAACCAGTGAATATTTGTTTTCATTTTTGAGATTATGAGCCCAAATGCTGGTGCTGCAATAGGACATTAAGTCCCCTTCGAGGTACCAATTTCCAACCCCCTTAAAATCCCAAAACCTATTCCAGAATCACCTCATTTAGAAATCATTAGTAGAGGCCAGACACTAAAGAAGCACTGGCAGGCTTTATTTATATCCTCAGTGGTTCTTTTATTGCTTCAGTGCACTTGTTACAAAGTGTTTGAGGGGTAGTGCAGGTCCTTACTGCAATTCTCAATATTCTGCAAACTTGGGGCATTTCAACCTGTTGTAAAATTCTGTGTTTTTTTTTTTTTTTGCTGCTGTCAATCAAAACTAATCAGTTGCTACTTAGTACATATTTTTGACTGGTGGCAGTGAAAAACCAAATTTCAACTGTCAACTTGCAACTACAGTGTACCAGGTTCATAGAATATTGCGAATCACAATAAACTCCTTGAAAATCCCTGGAAATATTCAAATTCAATTTCAAGGGCACTTGAAAAGACCTTGAGATTAAGAAATCCATGAAAAGTCTTTAGAAATTATTTGTTTTGGGAATATAGCATGAACCCTTAATGGAGATATGGGACCGACATTTTGCTTTAATTTTGAATAATGAACTTTATTTATTTATTCCATTTGCTATAGTGTTCAAAGCCAAAGGATTCATTACAACCTACCTTGCCATGCTGTTACAAAAAGCCTTCTATGAATCTTAATTCAACTAGAAAAGGTAACATAAAAACCCTAAGTTCTTTATTACTGCCACTCTTTTCATTGCTACTCACTGATTGAGACAGACTCTGACAAGTCAGTTTAAGTCGCCAGGCTAGCAGTTACCAAACCTATGAAGGCTTGGCTAATGAACTATCCTCAGGGATATTAATCCTTTACATTATTGACAGCCTGAAACAACCTCTGGGCTGATCTAAGTCAGGCCACGGCTAACTCACAGATTGAACCCTGAAACAACCTCTGGGCTGATCTAAGTCAGGACACGGCTAACTCACAGATTGAACCCTGAAACAACCTCTGGGCTGATCTAAGTCAGGACACGGCTAACTCACAGATTGAACCCTGAAACAACCTCTGGGCTGATCTAAGTCAGGGCATGGCTAACTCACAGATTGAACCCTGAAACAACCTCTGGGCTGATCTAAGTCAGGACACGGCTAACTCACAGATTGAACCCTGAAACAACCTCTGGGCTGATCTAAGTCAGGGCATGGCTAACTCACAGATTGAACCCTGAAACAACCTCTGGGCTGATCTAAGTCAGGACACGGCTAACTCACAGATTGAACCCTGAAACAACCTCTGGGCTGATCTAAGTCAGGACACGGCTAACTCACAGATTGAACCCTGAAACAACCTCTGGGCTGATCTAAGTCAGGGCATGGCTAACTCACAGATCCAACCCTGAAACAACCTCTGGGCTGATCTAAGTCAGGGCATGGCTAACTCACAGATCCAACCCTGAAACAACCTCTGGGCTGATCTAAGTCAGACCACGGCTAACTCACAGATTGAACCCTGAAACAACCTCTGGGCTGATCTAAGTCAGACCACGGCTAACTCACAGATCGAACCCTGAAACAACCTCTGGGCTGATCTAAGTCAGGGCATGGCTAACTCACAGATTGAACCCTGAAACAACCTCTGGGCTGATCTAAGTCAGGGCATGGCTAACTCACAGATTGAACCCTGAAACAACCTCTGGGCTGATCTAAGTCAGGGCATGACAAACTCACAGATAGAACCCTGAAACAACCTCTGGGCTGATCTAAGTCAGGGCATGACTAACTCACAGATAGAACCCTGAAACAACCTCTGGGCTGATCTAAGTCAGACCACGGCTAACTCACAGATTGAACCCTGAAACAACCTCTGGGCTGATCTAAGTCAGACCACGGCTAACTCACAGATCGAACCCTGAAACAACCTCTGGGCTGATCTAAGTCAGGGCATGGCTAACTCACAGATTGAACCCTGAAACAACCTCTGGGCTGATCTAAGTCAGACCACGGCTAACTCACAGATCGAACCCTGAAACAACCTCTGGGCTGATCTAAGTCAGACCACGGCTAACTCACAGATTGAACCCTGAAACAACCTCTGGGCTGATCTAAGTCAGACCACGGCTAACTCACAGATTGAACCCTGAAACAACCTCTGGGCTGATCTAAGTCAGACCACGGCTAACTCACAGATCGAACCCTGAAACAACCTCTGGGCTGATCTAAGTCAGACCACGGCTAACTCACAGATCGAACCCTGAAACAACCTCTGGGCTGATCTAAGTCAGACCACGGCTAACTCACAGATTGAACCCTGAAACAACCTCTGGGCTGATCTAAGTCAGACCACGGCTAACTCACAGATTGAACCCTGAAACAACCTCTGGGCTGATCTAAGTCAGACCACGGCTAACTCACAGATTGAACCCTGAAACAACCTCTGGGCTGATCTAAGTCAGACCACGGCTAACTCACAGATTGAACCCTGAAACAACCTCTTGTCTGATCTAAGTCAGACCACGGCTAACTCACAGATTGAACCCTGAAACAACCTCTGGGCTGATCTAAGTCAGACCACGGCTAACTCACAGATTGAACCCTGAAACAACCTCTGGGCTGATCTAAGTCAGACCACAGCTAACTCACAGATTGAACCCTGAAACAACCTCTGGGCTGATCTAAGTCAGACCACAGCTAACTCACAGATTGAACCCTGAAACAACCTCTGGGCTGATCTAAGTCAGACCACAGCTAACTCACAGATTGAACCCTGAAACAACCTCTGGGCTGATCTAAGTCAGGGCATGGCTAACTCACAGATTGAACCCTGAAACAACCTCTGGGCTGATCTAGGTCAGGACACAGCTAACTTACAATTCGAATTTAGCATGTTGGGTTTTGCAGGAGAGGAAAACCCAGAGAACTTGGGGAAAAAATTCTTGAATCAAGGAAGACATAACAAACTCTACCTATTTTATGCTGAGTCCAGAAATCAAACTAGAGACTCAGTAGGTGAGAAGCAAGTGCTGTACCACTATGCACCCTTGATTCCTCAACACATCCTGAACCCAAAAAGGTAGCCGTGCCTTTGCATTAAAGTGAGAGGAGCGGTGAGCTTGTAATGAAAGAGACCTTTTATCAACACCTTGAACAATTATTCACATGTCTCTATCATTGAAAACTCACCGTTTGTTTCACTTTGATGCAAAGGCCAGGCTACCTTTCAAGGTGGCACAGGGAACTGTGAAAGTGACTTAGATTTTCTTGCAAATATGTGAAATTTTAGAATCGAGTAATTAATATGTCAATGTAATACATGTAGCTGATTTTTATGATCAAGTATTCATTAGGAATATAAGAGTGGTTTTACAGTAGCCATGTTTAAGCCCATCCTTTCCCTCGGGGGGTTGCACAATAACAGATTCCATTAATTCTCCAAGGAGAAAATTTCTATTACTGTATTTCGCTCTACAATATTGCTACACTTAAGTGACTCGTGGGATATTCCATGGTATGCCACGAAAAACCATTGTATAACTAGTATATATACAATAGATAGAAGGGCAATATAATACAATAGATTTTATGTATACATTACATCAACTGAGTGCTATGTAGGTTCTACTGGTTCTATCTTGTGCTTCAAGGGTTTTTCTCTGGGTTCTCTGAAATTTTAACTCGGTGTCATTTTAAATGGTTTTGCCGACTATGATTTGTTTTGACAGGTTGGACAGAGCACAGTTATGCTAGAAGACAAATCCGGTCCTCATTAACAAAGAAACTCTATTGCTTGAGTGACATCGTCAATGGAGTTCAGAAGTCTTTTCTCGCTAGGGAACATAGAAAACACGAAAGAAGAAAAAATAAAATCGCCTTGGATTTCAAGGAAAAGCTCACTGCCACCGAAGATCCCAAGAACGACGTCAGAATCACCAAGGATTCTCGCGAAAATGACAAAACTACTATCATTGACTTACAAAATAATGTCAATGACAAAAAGGATTCAAAAAATAACATGAAAACTGCAAAGGATGATTCTGGTGGTGACGCAAATGTTTCTAAAAACCCTCTATCTCTTTCGAAAGGACCAAAAGACTATGTAGTTGACATGAAGGACACCAAAAATGACGTCACCGCAGTTGATGGTTTCATTAAAAAAAGGGATGATGTGATTGGCACTGACAATATGGAAATTGACGTCACTACAAATGATGATGTCAAGGACCCAATAGATGTTGTTGTCACTACGGATAGGGCAAATGACGTCAGTGAAGCTCAGGATTCTAGTAACGTCAATTCAAATGACTCAAGTAAAATGAACGAGAAAATAATCACACATAAAAGGGGTTTGAAAAGAAAGAGAGACGTCACCGATAATGTAAATCGTTATAAAGGACGGCTGCGAGTTCGTCGCAATAAGATACAAATAGCCATTCGCAGAAAATACAGAAGAAGGAAACCTTTGAAAAATGCAGCGGTTTCAAGTGAATCAGCTCAGCCCGACTCAACTAACACTCCCAACAATCCAACCAAGAAAAAGAAAATGGAACAGGACAAAGTATTACAAACAGACTGTGATTTAATTGAGCAAAGCATTATTGAAATTGTCCGGTACACCTCTGGTTATTCAGTTAAAGTTAACAAGCCCGGTTCTGACTTAGGTAGTGAACGCCTAAAAAGCGAAGGCGCTGAGTCTGGAACGTCAAACGCAAGCACAGGAGGAATTGAAAACCCTTCCACAAGCTTCAGCTCCACGAGTCCTGAAGTGAGCCATCCTCGATTTATTGACGAGAAATTCGTTAAAATGAACATACCATTCCAAAATCTAGCTGAAGTTGACAAAAAAGAGAGTAGAAAATCGAAAAGCGTTGGTAGTGTAGAGAGGGAACATCCAGTCTCTAGTAGAAAGCGCCCAAAAGTATTACATGCAGTTGTGACTTCGGAAATCTCTTCACATCGTCCAGTTGTTGCCCAAATGAGAAGTCCTTCTTCGAGCAGATGCACAACCGTCTCTTCAGTCTATCTAAGTTCATCTTCGTTGACAAATGTGTTTGAAGCCGGCAAAGAAGCCATTCAAACCAAGTCTCACGTAAGCAACACAGAAAACATTGGAAAAATGAATTCTAGAAATCAAGTCGATGAGAACAGTAGCTTGAAAACTTGGTCGTCACCAAACTTGAAAAGCAGTATCCATTCTTCATTTTCGTCTGGCAAATGCAATTTCCCGCCGAAAAACCGAACTCAAAAGTCATTGAATGAAATTGTCAACTGTATGAATAGCCCAAACAAGATCGAGGTACCACTGACTTCGACTGTGTCTATGATGCACTGGTCAACGATTCTTTCAAAAGGGTCAGAAAAAGTTACGGAAACTAGCATGGATACCCAAGAGACTGATCTTAGTGGTAATGGAACTCCCTTGAACACTGAGCAAATAGTTGGACTTAATTGCGCGAATAATGTTGGAGCTGATTGTTCAGAGTCTAAATCTTCAGTCTTTGGCCACATTAAGGATGCCTTTAGTATTGCTAGAATGCCTCAAACGTCAAGTATAGAACCTGCTTCGCAAGGAGGGTCCCAGTTAAGCTCAGTTCGTACACATAATTCAAAAACTCTTGGTTCTCGAAAAGGCGAGGCTGTTAAAAAAACAAAGAATACTCGTGAAACTGGAACGAATACGATTAAGCCAGAGCTGTCAATCCAAACACCAGAGCAAGCGAGGACTGTTACCGAAGTCCCAGCAAGTTATGTTGATCTGTCGTGGCGAATCGTCACTTCAAATGACGGGCATTCGTCGTCTCTGAGTAACTTCTTCAAGCTTGTTCCCATAACTATTGCACGAGGACCTAGCGGTACGTTGGACACCCAGGAACCCACGTCGTTTCTTGGTGTACCCATACATGGAGGTCCTGCAGTTATCGCCAAGATCTTGAACACTTCTTGTGCTCAGAACTGCAATGAAATTTTTCAGGTATCTCGCAGACCGAATATTGAAACAGCTGGGACTTACGTCAAGAAGTCGACGCTGTCTTTTGTTTGGGATAGTGATGCTGTTCTTGTCAACTCCGAGTCGTTAAAAGCAGGGAATTTGTCGGGAAAAGATGTGAAACCAAGGCCTCCCATATGGATAGATATGTGTAACAGAGTATCGATTGTCCTGCCGAAGCCATTACGCCTGCCAGAAGCTGGAAATTTTATTTATTTAGGCGACTTTAATGTGAAAGTTAATTGTGTCGAATTTGTAGTTACTCACTCAGTGGTGGTAACGAGATCACCTCGGCCAAGCCTAACAGTCCCTTCAGGAACTCCGGTAAATTCCAATTCAACTGTGAGTCAAGCTATAAGGTGTCGTTCTCCTGGGAAGGCAAAGAAGGATGTGCAAGCATCGAGGAAAGTTGCTGTGGGCAGAAAGACATCAAAAGGGAACAGAAAGACGTTCCAAAAGTGTGTGTTTTGTGGGACTGACTTGAAATGCCAGAAAGATGTGAAGATGCACCGAAAATTGCATGCAACGTTTGCGGGGACTAAGTGCAGCGAATGCAAGAGACGTTTTCATAATGGCGGTCGGTTGTCTGTCCACCTCGATACTCACAAATGCAACTGGCTTCATATTTGTGCAGTATGTAAGAAGTCTTACAGAACTCCGAAGTTTCTGACCCCAATAGATCTCGCCAAGGACTATTACAAGATGTGTCTGCCTTGTCGTCGAAAGGAATTGAAGTGCAAGAAGTGCACTGAGAGGTCGTTGACATTTGAAGATCTTGAAGTTCACTTGAAGGAGAAACATGGCCTCTACTGCCCCATCTGCAAATGCAGCTTTTTCTTTAAGCGAGATCTACTCAAACACATGAATATTCAGCATGGAATACTAGGTGTACCACCGTCTTCTAGTACCACTATGTCGTGATTTTGATGCAAATGCTTTTTCGTATGCACCTGTTAATCTTTATTGTGTAGAATTTTCTGTCACCTCGGGGTGGGGTGGGGGGGGGGGGGGGGGTCGTAACGTTATCCAATGCTCCCAGGGTACCTAGAGCTATGGTTAAAATGAGAAAATACTCGTAGAAGTTACAGAACTTCACATTCATTCAAAATTTCAAATTGCCTTACATCTGCTTAGCATTGATGGGTGCATTTGAACAAGGTGCACTTTCGGATTGCCTTACATTTGCTTAGCATTGATAGATGCATTTTATGAACATGCATTTTGACTGATCTCTTCCCTTAAGTTCTGCATTCTGTCAGAAAGGGTTATGTTAGCTTACTATTTTGTAATTAATGAGATACTTTCTAATTTAATGTCGTCATTTAGGATTATTATCCATTTGGGATGTAAAAATGCCAAGATATTTGTTTCTGCTTTCTTAAAATTTGTAATATTTTAAACAAACAAACATAAACAAACCGGAAGTTTATACCAAGACCGGAAGTAGACGAAATGTTTTAGTATTGAGAAGTCTCTTGTTAGATGCTATACTGATATGATAGTGAAATATTATGGTTCGTAGATTATTTGTAAACTTTGATAGCTAAGAACGCAGCTGAACCTTCATAATCATATACTTTATGTACATAAGGTTCAAGTTATGTTTATATATATTTTTTTAAATTGAAACTCCGTTATCATAAAGACTTCATATTATAATAAATTACAAAAGAAGTCCTTTTGTAGGGAATTGTGAAAAACTACATGTATTAAAATTTTATTTGTTATATGGTTTATGTCGGATTCATCAAGTTTTGAGTTTCCTGTGTTTTTATATTAACGATTTATATACAGTATTTAATCCGACCTATCATATCTGACGGCTCAGTGGTCTAGTGGTATGATTCTCGCTTTGGGTGCGAGAGGCCACGGGTTCGATTCCCGTCTGAGCCCATTTTTTATTTCTTCATTTAAATCAAACTTTTTTTTAAGCCTAATAACATGACTACCTAATAAGTCTAAGATCTTTTAAGATAAGAGCAGTGTTGGCATAAATAAAATTTGATAGTTAGAGGTATCAATAAAAAGGGATGTTCAGATTTAAATTTTTTTCATGGATTTTCTTAAACAACTTTTATTTATTTACAAATAGCTTATGGTTGATTAATTCAGGCTTTGTCGTATGTTTGTTTTTCCTTCTAAAATTGAAGTATACAGCAAGGTTTGGGTAACAAAATTTTACTTATAAACACAGGAAGCCCAAGTATAGTTTTTTGGGCGATGGGATGCCAGACAAAATTCACAAAAAAGTGTAATGGTCTAAATTAATCATATAAGTAAAAGATCAAACGTTTATATCAGCTTATTTTATCCAACTTTTCTCATTCTAAGCCTCTATAAATATCTTTTTATCCAAACATTTTTATTGGGCTACCTGTGGTTCAATTAAATTGCTGGCTGTTCGAAACAAAAATCGTATAAAATAACAATTTTAACCTTGACTGTTGTTCTTGCTTGTCACAGCTGTTTACATTCATTTACGAGGAAGAAAAAAGAGGTTACTACTTCTCATGTCGTGGAAGAAAATCATTAGTTAAGAAATGGTTAGGAAAAATAGGGCTCAGACGGGAATCGAACCCGTGACCTCTCGCACCCGAAGCGAGAATCATACCACTAGACCACTGAGCCAACGCTCGCCATACTAGGGTGAAAAAAATATAGTCTTTTGTTTTGGTATTATTCACGCTTGGTTGGTGTCACATGGTGGCAAGACGTGAGGTTTTAGCCGCTTTGTATGTCGACTATTTTGCTACTATAGCGCGATTTTTGAATTATTTCATACTACTCTCTGTTAAAACAAGCTTTGTGTAAGGATCTTTTCGTAATAGCTTGCAGATTTGTTGGTGATTTCGTACTGAAAAAGATGCAACATTTATGAGTAGGTTTTCCAAGATGGCGTCTCTCTCCTCAGACGATGTTCTGTTTTTCTACAAGGCTCATAAAAGTCTATTTTCTTTCCACTGGAAGCCTTTATTAGTCCTTAGAAATAACTTCCAAGGCTGGAAATGATGCAAGAGAAGCGAGAAAGGTAATTTGAACCTTGTAGCTAGGTTTGTGTTCAAATATAATACCACGTCGAAGCAACTTCAGACTGCTACTCGTTCTGGTACCTCATATAAAAAAAATCTTAAAGTAAGTTATGACTCTGTGTTGGTAATTTTGGATCATTTGAAACTAACCCCATCCCTTCTCCCTTAACCTGAGTATCAGGCTCTAGGGGAAGGGTGGGGGAGGGGACTAGCTGGGGAAGGGACTCCCTCCCCCCTGCTTTGAGAGCGTGATACTCAGGTTACTTCTCCCTCTTCTGGAATTGCCAGAACACGGACTGTAGCTGAAAACCAATGAAGACCTTATTCCCTGGTGTGTTTTGGTTGATTTAGCTGAAGAGGATGAGTAACGAGTGCAATGTGAATGGGGGAGGGCCTTGAGAGTGATGAATTATGATGATCTGACAAAAGATTTCACATTGCCCCCTCCCACACATAAAATATATTATGGCTTATTGATAAACCTGAGTTTGGAAAAATATGATTCTTTATATTCATTTTAGGTTTGAGTCATGCTCGTGATTTGCAAAACATTGCTATTGCAAAAGCAGCCTTCCATGGTACTTAGACTCTGTACTTGAACAATATGTAGTACATGGCTTTCCCAAATGTTTAGACGATTTCAGGACCAATACTACTTGAATATGGCATTACAATCTATCTCTGTCACTCCAAACTCTTGACGTCATGGCACACATTCCTAACTGGATTCCCATTTACTGTTAAATCCTTCTCACAATATCCCCTCACCTACTAGATGACTTGGATTTCCAAGGATGGACATACAAAGAGAGATCTGCACTAAGGTATATATTATGTAAATTTTAATAACCAAATCAGACGTCAAACTTTTGTCATGTCAAATCTAATTGCCTCTCAGGCTGGCGGCTAAGAAAATGTCGAGAACTACCATGTAAGACATCCGCTATTTTGCTTAGTGCCAGAAGACGATATGTGTTAAGCTTGGTCTACATACTTCTACTACTAGTTTAATGGAAAACATCACTCGACCTCTAAAGGCAATATTTAGATTCAACATGGCAAAAGTTTGACGTCTGAACTGGGCTTAGGTGTCAATATTATATTGTACCTGACATCAATCTGCAATTAATATCCTTGGTTTATCCAATTAATGCTGCGCCTAGGGAATGCCTGCACATTACATCATGGCTATAGGGGTCCCAATGCTTACTAAGCTTTTAGTGTTGCTTAAGCACTCAAGAATTAGCTAGAGCCAGTAGCCTTGGCGACTGTTACACTTCTTTCATGCTATGGCAACCTCACAAGTGTATCCAGAACTGGATATATGCATGCTAAGCATTGAACATTCCTTAACTTTTTTTTAATGGGAATCTAGTATGAAAAATATGAAAAATCATTTGACTTCGACATTCTTTATGTCATGTCGTGCTTTTTAGGAGTACCTTATAATCATGACAGTTTTTTGAGTCAAAGAAAGTTGAGCACTATTCAATTAATAATCATTTAAGTCAGACATTCACTACTTATATTTATGGGTTGAGGGATGGCTTTAATTGCAAGATGGACTCTAAGAGGAGTCTTGCTGTTCTTCTTGTTTCCCATTCTTGCCTAACCCCCCACCCTTAAGACACACTTCCATATTTGGGTGGGACTATGATAATATCATATCGTGATATCTTACCAATCTTAGCAGTCTTTAAGACAGCTTGGAGGTCATATGTTGAACTTCACATGATCCGAATGCATTGGAAACACAATAAGGCAGTCTTCTTTGATGTCATTAGGTTCAGCTCAGTTAAAGTTCGACGTTTTACCTAAGTCTTATCTATTAAGTTAAAACACGTTATTCAATTAGTATTCCCAGGTGATTTAGAATTTAGGCTCGCAGTGCATTGTTTCTCACAGCGGAAATATTTCTATGCAAATATTTACAATTATATTTTGTCAAAACGAAATATTTTCCACCAACAACGTCAAAATATGCTATTTCTAAAATATATTTGGTGAATTAGTCTTTCTTGTTTATGAAGCCAAAAACGTGGGATTAGGAAATATTGCGATACCAACAAAATGAATTCTGGCTAATTTTCGGACTGACAGAAGCGGAATCTATTTATAACCCTAATGACTTATCGAGTCTTAGAATAGAATAGGGATAGAATAATAATTCTGAATAAAACTTACGGGAAACAGAAAAAAGAATGAATGAATAAAGAAAGAGCGAAAGAAAAAAGGATATTAAAATAGAATTTATCAAAGTAAGTGTTTTCGTGGCCTTTGGATATTCACATTTTTTCCTTGGGATTTTCTTGTAAGCAGCATTATAAAGATTGACACCGTTCTACCTTTCTGATTTTTCGAGGTTTCTTTGATAATTTTCCACCTATCGATTGCTTAGTCAAGATAATTAGAGGTCAAGGGTCTCTGTCAAAAGGGGAATGACGCTGTTGAACTTCTAAAGTATTGTCGAAGTGAACAATGTTATCACCATAACTAATGAATATTTGATGCTGCAAGTTCTCAGCAGTGCTTTGAATTTTTTTTCTCCGAAAAACCTTCCTTGTAAGTAGGATTTTAATTTTCTAATCTAAGAGGATAATAAGGTACTTGAGTCAAAAACGTCGAAAATAGTATCATAAGTAAATCCATTTATTCTTGCTGAGAATTCTTTTTTTTTTTTTGAATGTTGGAGAAATACCGTCAAAAGTGGTGAACCGTTACGACCGGTGTTATCCACGGGAAAGACCTGCAGATAGTTAAGAAAAACTATTAAAAACATTTTCATTTGAATTTGATTATAATGATATAAAGCTAATACTGTTGGAATATTATACATCTTCTAGTAACCTTTTCCCCAAAAGAAAACGCAATCTTTTTTTCCACGTATTTTTCTCTTACGTTTTGTTTTACTTCGTGAAAGAAAGAAATTTTAATAGTGTGAACGGGGTCGCCACTCGGAGAACAATGTGACGGGTACCCTGTACCATGGATCATTGGATAGGAATGTGTGGTGCCATGAAATAAGACTTGTTGAGTATCCACGTCGATCAAAGAACAACAATCTTCTCTGTTAACTTAGGAAAGTCACTCCGAGCTTTCTTGAATTTTTAAGAGAGTTTTTCGGACAAACAGGTAAGCGATTTTTCTTTTAAAACCATCTTTATCCATCCCCCTTTTCGTAATTAACTTTAATCCTGTTAAAAGTTACAAAAGGTTTCACTTGATATTTGAAGTTTAATTAGCAGACATAAGTAGAGAATATCTAATGGACCCTAGTCATAGATCTATCAAATCACTGACAAAAGAAAAATTTTGACAAGAATATCTAAAGAGGAAAATATATTTTGGCTGCGAATTGATTCATTTTGCGAAGTCTCCAAGGCAGCAAGAAAACAGATAAAGGAAAAGAGCAGTCCATTTCGAAGTTAGTATAGCTTCCCAGGAGGTCTCGATTTTTGCTAGTCCGTTAAATTTCAACCTGTATTGAAATTTTCTAGGAAAGATGAAGAGCTTGTTGGTGGTTTTAGGACTCTTCATAGCAGGTAAGCTTATCAATCTAATTTAACTTATTTGTATTTTCAAATCGTTATGGGGATATACTTCATAAAAGTGCTTGAAATTGCTGTCTTTGAATGAACTGTCAACTTCAGGCACATCTGTCAGTGATCTTACCGGCGACGTTTTTCTCCTAAGATGATTAAGTATATTGCTAAACGTACTTTCAACTTTGCTACAAAATGAGAAATTTTACCACAAAGTCGAAATATTTCTTGAAACGGGAATAACTTTATTGACTGTGAACAAATAATTTTATTTTTGATAATTTTCGATAATCTCTATTCACTCGGTGTAATGGTTATCAAACGTACCCGAACTGAATCGTTCGTGAAGTTATTTCTCTTTTATTTTATTAAATTTCTTTCTCGTCAACCTTTCATTTTTTTGTCACAGAAAATTTAGTCGTTTTCATATGGTTTATAATTTATATACTGTATTCTTATTGAACTATTGCTGTTGATCTTTTGAATTGTATCATTATGTTCCAGTACCAGTCAACATTCTTTGTTTTACGTCCGTGTAAATAATCCGTGTTTTTAACGGAAAAGTATCGCAACGCTACTAATGAGATAGACTTCCTAAAAGTCCTCTGTCCCCCTTTTTTACTTGCGACACCAATCCGTCGCTCATAAAATTCGAATTCTTTTACCGGGAAAAGAGAATGGACGATTTGTACCAAGTTTACTAAATGAGATTACGGTTGTTTTTCATAAATTCGACGAACACTTATCTAAAGTTTATATAACTGTAACTTAATTTAAAGTTTATCTAACTGTAACAATTTTAGGTATTATGACTGATAGTTTGTTTATCTCAATCGGTCCATTCTTAGCGTAGAACGATAGCTTTTGAATCAAAGTTCTTCGTAAATAGAGCCACTTTTACGGGTTGCGCTTTGTTCTAAAAACCATCCGCTTTCTATGCAGTGAATGGATCGGCTCGTAAGCCTATGGACCCTTCTCAAAATATTATTGAATTTGTGGCTAACATGGAAATACAAAAGAAATGCCACAGATTCCATCGAGAAAAAGTATGTTTGATAGAAAACGTATTCAGTAGTGGGCGAGTTCTTTGTGTTTCATGTTAGTCTCGCATCCAAGATTATTTTTAGAAGGGTCAATTGGCTTGGATATTCTTTTAAAATGCTTTATTGTAAGGGATTTTTTTGGTACGATTTCAAACATTGTCCATTGTTCATCTGTCGACCTACAGTAGTGGTCAATCCTGACCGCAGGTGGAAAACCAAGTCCAATGATCCAATTTTTCAGTAGTTGAGTGTTTAGTGACCTGTTACACTGCATGTCTTCTGAGTTCATCACCTTTCTATTAGAGCAGATTTCGTATGGGTATGAAAAGTCACGGCACGGTGCGGCGCGGCGCCGGTACGGCACAGAATTTCGAATGTTTCCATACACGGCACGGTACTGACAAAAAATAGCCGTACGAAAACTGCTCTATGTCGGAGATACTTGTGTTTTATAATGTTGCGCAATACTTTGAAAGCCATATTTCCAACTTTGAATGTCCAAACCTTATATGCAGGATCAGAATTTAATCAGTAGTTTTGTTTTGTTGCAGTTCAAGCAAGGACATCTCATAAAAGACAAAGTATCCCTTCTATAGTACCAGTTAGTGGTGCAGGTGTATTGCCTCCAGACAGTAAGTAACGGGGGAAAAAGTTCAAGCAGACTTTATATCGTAAAGTGGGTCTTAACCTTCCTCTACTACCTTGAAATTCGGACGATAAAGGTTATTGATTCCTCTAATTTCTTTATCTAGAGAAACTAGTATGTAAGCTCGACTTCAACAGCACACAAGGAAATGTCGTACCAGATTCATCAGGCCAAGCCAACAACGGCTACCTCATGGATGGTGCCATCCTGGTTAACTTCCAGCAAGGAAAATGCGGCAATGCAGCTTTTACTTATTCTGGAGACATCCTCTTCCATGGAGACACCTTCCAAGGCAAGCCATACGTTGCTGTAACAGTTACTGCTTGGATCAATCTTAAAGAAATCGTCGGTAGCCACTCTGTTTTTGACACTATCGGAAGTACGCATGCGTGTGGCCAATACCACTTTGAAGTCAACAATGGTATGGTTAGATGGTTCCATCGAAACGAGAGTCAAATCACCATCTTCTCTAATACTGCTGAAGGCAACCTTGTTCTACCAAGTGAGTTTATCGTACTTTCAGTCATCTGGGCTACCTGTGGTGACATCTTTGTTTGTAGTTCATGACGTTTTATTTGCACAGAAATAGCTGTAGATTATTTTCGACATCATTTCCCTTGAAAGTTAGCCCTCCCCTAGCGAGGGCCTGCTATGCAGGCTATTGAAAGTTGACTGTTTTTATTCGTATATTATATGAAAAAAGAAACAAGTATAGCATGACAATGCAAGGTTGTGTCGCAACGTTAGGACCCTCCAATCTGACTAAATATGCCACCACCTTTGGGAGATGACCTCAGTCTCAGATTTCAGATCTCCGATCGACAGCGTTTTTTGTATACCAACCGAATGTTGTTGTAATTGGTTAAAAATACATACAAAAATATGTAAAAAATAAATAAATAAAGCGATCGCGAATGATTAGATAAGTTTTTTTTTAGAAGAATAGTAAACTCATTTTTCCTCAGTTTTAGTCGTTGTTCATTGCAATATTATGAGACAAAATGACTTATGACTTCTTTCTTTCTTCGCAGACAAATGGACCCATGTTGTTGGTACCTACGACTCAGCCAGCGGAAAATCCAAGATCTATGTTAACGGTGTTCTCCGTAACATGACCATTGGTTCTGGTCTCCTGTCACGTGACTGGGTATCACGTGCTGGTATCGGTGACCATAAGGCTGGCAGACCTCTAAATGGATTCATCGATGACTTCAGAGTCTATAACTACGCTTTGACTAAAGATGAAATCTCAGCTCTTGTCAAACAATGCGGACTCTTGCCTCCAGGTTAGACATTTTTTAAACATCCCAACTACGGATGCCTGTGGCCATTGCTTACTTTGAAAATCAACAATGCAATCGTTAGATGCTTTCATCGAAACGAGAGTCAAATATCATCTTCTTTAATACTGCTAATACATTTCTTCTTCTTTGATAACCGCAGCTGCAGCTCCGGCCAAGAAACCATTCGCCGATCTTAGTGCCCCCGTGTATGGGGACACTCCCATCGATGCAGCCACTGCTGCAGATGACTACCTCCCACTCAAGGCTGCAAACCCTAACCGCAAAACTGCTGTAAACAGCGATTCCGTTGAAGAGGCAGTTTTAAAAAGATCCCACATGGAACACCACCATTAAAGACTATGATATCATGACGAAAACTATCTAAACTGTCCAGAGAGCATTTTCAACCATTGAAAATGGGTGTTAGAATCATAGTTTTGCTTCGAACAAGAAAGGGGGAAGCGACCTAATGCTGTCAATTGTCATTGTATCAATGAATTTGACACTTTTTCATAGAAAAAAAAACTTGTAAATGTCAAGCCAAAGACTATTTGTAAACCAGTTAATGTTTGTCATTAAATTGTTACTTGGGGAGGGGAGCGAGTGAATGCCTCGACTGCTGCTTTGCATAGCAGCAAACTGAGCATGCGTACTGATATGAAGATTATGACATCATTCATACTTATAATCTCTACACTATGTAAGTGATACTGCGTGCGCATATATGATCTTGAGCTAACTTGCATTAGAGCTACGAAATTAGCTCACTGACCACTATAGATGATGTAGTTGTATTTTCGACATCCAGAAACGACGCATTATCGATTAGAAGCATACTGCTAACGTTTGATTATCGATTGCATAAATTTATAATGTAAATCAGAGTATAATCTCTTACGTAGGGTATTGTATATTCCATTATGAAAATAAAATATGGGAGTTGTATGTTTTGCTTCGTGTGTCATATTTGGACTTTTCAAAATTTTGAAAAATAGATTTTTTCTTTTGAATTAAAAACCAAAGATTTTACAAGTTTAGTTTTACAATTTTAATCAAATTTTAATGCAGATTTTTACCTTATGTTGTCACAGTGATTGGTTGAGATTAGAAGCCCTTTGAGGATCCCAGTACCAGCAGAGGCGGATTTGGGGGTCGGTCACAGGGTGCCCGTTCTAGTGAGCTTGTTGTAATATTAAGTAACTCCAATTCCTCTTTTTATCCTTTTGACCAGGTTTCATTGCATTTGGTCCTCAGTGTTTTTATTACTTATAGCGTATCCTAGTAACAAAAGAGGGTTCATAAACTATCCACCACGACCACTTTTCATGTAAATTACCTTTTATAGTTGAGGAAAATCCTTCCCGGCGTCCCTTTTGATTTCTTCACAGCAGTAGCGTAGCGAAATTTTTTTTGGAATTAATGTTTGAATATATAAAAAGTCATCAATATGTTGAATTTAAAAAGTTTTAATCAGTGAGACAAAATTTCAGATCAGAAACTACTGTACTCTGTAGATGACTTCCGCTCAGGTTTTTGAAACGTCAGTCATCAACAATAGTCTTTCTCAAGGCTACACTCACCCGGACGACGACATTACTCACTCTACTGCTACTCCTGGGTTTAAACCATCAAAAAGATCAAAAACTGTTAAAACTAAGCCAAAGTTTAGAAAGTCACTATGAAAAATGAAGAAATGAAATCTGAAAAACTTATAAAGAACAAAGTTTGTTTTGACCAATTACATCAAATTTTAAATTTCAATGATTTTTTATAAGGATTTTAGATATATCTAAATAAGTTTTTATTCTTAGATGTAATATTTAAGGAGCTGGGGAAAAATTTAATGTCTATGAAATTTTCGTCACAATATTAATGTGTCGACGAGGTGGCCGAGTGGTTAAGGCGTTGGACTGCTAATCCAATGGGCTCTGCCCGCGTGGGTTCGAATCCCATCCTCGTCGTAAAGAATTATTTTTTTATTTTTTTTATTTTACTTTCATTCTTGCTTCTCTTCCGCCGTTTTAAAACTTATGATTTACTACTACAGTTACAAAAAAATCGCAAATATATCCAAACAACCCTATGCTCGATAATGGAAGCCATCAGTATAACCATGCAGATGTTTTGTGATGGCTTTATAAAAAAAATCTTTTTCATATATATATTATGTTACACTAACTTTTGAAGATGTTCAATCACTTCTGAAAATAAATGTAAAAAAAAAAGATATTTATAAAACAAAGATATTTGCTTACTTTTCGTTTTCTCCATTTTTCCCTTTCTCTTTTTTCATTTCTTTTTTGTATATGTAATTTTATTTTTCTTTCTTTTATTATAAAACTTCAACTCTTTCCTTTTGTAGATTCTTTATGTCTAATCACCATTATCATTCAAAAATTCATTCGTTGAACTAGGTGGAATTTAATTTGTGTTATATGTTATAATGCTTCATGAGGTTCCATGAGGGTCCTGAAGAAGGGTCCTAATCCCATTTCCCAGCCCAAAATTTTGCAAAATCCCAGTCCCAGTCATGCAAAATCCCAGCCCCCCAAAAAGACACGCGAATCCCAGCTCCCATTTTACATCTTCATGCCCCTCTTCTATGCATCTTCTACTCCACCAAGGTCCGAAATTGGAATAGAAGCACATGATCAATAGACCACACAGTTTTTTAGTTACACACCTGTTACCTATCGTAAACAGACTAGTACTTGAATTGGTTATTGTCCGGTACCCTTTCAAGAAATTAACTAATAGTACTACCGCAACACTCGGTTGGTTTCCATCTGTATATAACTCAGTCTGTGATTGGTTGATGTTCTGTACCTCATTTTTACATTCATTCCAAACATGAAATCTGTTCAAATAACCAAACTTATTTTGTATGAACCCATATTGATACTTTAAAGCTTTGCGTAATTTCATTGGCTCAACTCGTAAAGGCTTCACTGGTAGTACTGGTTGCTATGGAAACAAATGGTTTATTTTGTACTACATGGGCAATCTTATTCTCGATTTTAACGTTTAACATGCTCTTTATAAATGGGAAAAGAAAAAATTAAAGTATTTGTTTCATATCTACGTCTTTTTCACCAACATGGATATGGTCACCTCTCGAAGCATTAAAGATTAATGAGGTACCCGTCGTTTTGAAGACTTCCTCCACTAACGGTACCTGACCAAGCATTTGTCAGTCGTATTAAACAAATAACTATATTTTTGTATTATTAATCATCGAGCGACGGCTCAGTGGTCTAGTGGTATGATTCTCGCTTTGGGTGCGAGAGGCCACGGGTTCGATTCCCGTCTGAGCCCGCGAACAAATTTTTTTTGCTCAAAGATTCGTTTGAACTTTAAACTTTCGCAAAAGATTTTTTTACATCTGCACCAACGTTCTTGTTAGATTGTATTTTGTTTATGAAATTATGTGAAGTTTCAGTGCAAGTCTTTGTAGTGATTTAGTTAAATGTTGATCATGAGGGTGAGCAACGAACACTTAGTAGATTTCAACATTGATCTTAACTAACACAATTTTTTCCTTTAATGAAATACATAGTTCTATCCTTCTTAAAAAATGGAAATTTGTTGCCGTTATCACTTCGTAATTCTTAAATTTCAGGATTGTTATCGTTTTTTTTTAATGAAGCGAAGAAGACGACCCGAATTGATAACGTCTTAGCTTGTTCCGCGCGTTCCTCAATCCTTCTCAACCAATCCAAAATTAACATACGGCGATTTGTTTTGTTTTTACCAAAAACCAGCTTTTCTGATTACAACAGGGAACCATTCGTATCTTTCGCTTGTAAGGAAAACATATTGTTAGTAAACACTACTAAAACGTTACTGGTTTAAAAGAGAAAACAATTGATAAATAAACCGGGATTAAATAGAGAATCTGGTAACTATATCATTAAGGTTGCCTCCGTGGCGCAATGGATTAGCGCGTTGGACTTCTAATTCAAAGGTTGTGGGTTCGAGTCCCACCGGAGGTGCTTTTTTTTTATTTGTTTTGGTTAAGTCCACGAATCTTTTTTAACATCGAAATTGTTAAGAATTGCACTTTTTTTTTGCCTTTTTTTCCCTCTATCTATAAATCTTTGGAAGTAAGGCTTACTTTATTAAATTATTACAAGGAGGGAATTCATTTAAATGCATCTAAATAAATAAATTTACGATTACATCCAACGACATCCATTGAAAATTCATCCAACGTTTTTATACGAATAAAACAGACAATCATGAAAATAACTATAAAAAAAAAGTATCTACAAAAGTTCAACCACGTGCTCGAGAAGCTAGACCACAGGGATCCCAAACATGAAAAAGTTTGCATGACTAGGCTGAACATTACAAAAACTAGTATAATATGTTAAAGTCACACCAATGAATTGACGTTCTTGTAAATTCCCTTGGGATTTAAAATTTAATTTGGAAGAAGGTTTTTCAAAAGTTAAAATGTTTTTGCTGTTAAAGATATGTCGTTGGGATCCCTGTGGTACAGTTTTTCTTCATCGATCGATTTTTTTTTTCTTTCCTTTTCTGTAACCCATTTAACATTGCAATCTAATTTTAGCTTACCGTATAGAACGGTCTTTTGAATGCCTTCTCATTAAGCCCTTTCTCCTATTGATAAATATAGAGGGAGAATTATTTTTAATTTAACATCTGTCCTTCAAGTGAACTTGGAGAAACGAGAGCTTTATTAAGAAAACACCGAAAACACCAGCACCGTCGGCACTGAAAAATGCTTTACGAAAGTTCAAATCTACTGGGAAAAAATTAAAGCTAGGCATTAAAAAAATCAAAAAGATTTAACGTGGATATAGTAATAAAAAAGGTTGAAAGAAGATATAGTTTATAACTACTTAACGACCTTGCGAATTAAAAAAATTTGAATACAAAAGTTCGATTTTTGTATCGTGATTAGTACCAAAAACTTAAACATCTTTAAATAAAATAATCTCAGTATTTTCCACACAAAAAAACCCTTGCTTTTACAGGGACCGTCAGTGGAGCGCCCAAAAAGGTGACAGGGCTTCAAAAGAGACTAGTATGGGAAAAAGTGGTGGGGCTAAGGTTGAAAAATAAAAGAGACTAGTATGGGAAAAGGGAAAAAGTGGTAGGGCTATAGCACTAGCAGCCCTTTCCCCTTCGCGGTCTATGTCTTAGAGTTCTCAAATTAATAATCTCTTTAGTTTCATTCCTCGAAACGTTTGAGTTCAAAAATGTTCTGTCATAGTTAGCCAGAATAAATTAAGTATGTTTTCTTTCTTCTTGATCGGGGCTTTGTTTCTGGTCACCAATTTATCTCTGACTGAAAATGAATAACCCATGGAGACTCTTTGCATCACATCAGAACCAAAACAAAACCAAAGTTGTTAGCACCCAGCTTGATCTGGGAACCCTATGGAAGTGTTTACGCAATTAGTTAATGTCAACCTTATTCTAAAGGAGAAGTATCCCGTTAAATTTCACTTCCATGAAGAGAAGTTGTAATCTTGATTTTTACCTTGGTTTTAACCGAGTCAAATTGTTTGTGGTTTGTTAGGGTTCAGAAGGAATTGGAAGTGAGTATACCGTGAGACAATTCTAGCAATTATTTTTTTAGTGAAGGAGTTTAATATTTTATGATGAAGCCCGTGGTGGGTAGAATACTGGAAGGTCACGTGATCACCTGATGTTCTTTTGTACTTTGTAAGGATCATAATTACTGTGATGCCATAAGATCCTTGGGTGATGTTACGGCCGCTAAACACATAATCTAAATATGGCGGGCCGTTACTCGAAGACGTTCATCTTCCTAATCATCACAGCTCTTATCGTACGAGACATATTCAGCATGCCTACAAAGCTACAAAAACGTAAGTGGCTTGGCTAGCTAAACTTAGTTCTTCTCCAATAGCATTGCCGGTGAAATATTCGGTAGAAAAATTATTGTCTTGATTCAGCTGTTCTGTAGGCCATTGTTTCATTCTTCTATGCAAACTTTAGCTTGACTGACTTCAAATAATATTTTTTTTATTCAAATATTTCCAGTATATTTCGACTTTAGTCAGTATAATCGATTTTAAAATCATTTTAACTCTTTACTTCATACGAGTTTCTTTAACTGTTTTGCAGTTCGGAAAAGAAAACAAATTTTTCGCCAGAATCTAAGTTTGTTTCACCGCCGAGAAACAGAAAAACAAATAAGAAAAGTGCGGAAGTCAGTTCATTTTCTCACGAGAAACTCTGATTCAAACTATATTAGAACTGAATGATACTATATTGTTTTGTTTTCTAACATACATTGCGGTTTTATATAACGTTTAAAGTCTTGTAGAACTAACTTTAGGTCCTAACACTTCGAAGCACCGTTACGAACAATTCAAGTCTGTAAATTGGCAAAGTTTCGTCGCAAGATTTTTCTTTGACGATTATATTTAAAGTACACAAGATGAAAACGTTATTATCGCGGGGGAAAAAACTGCTGCTATTCGATTTAAAATCATTAATTTTTTATTAAGATGTAAAATACCTCTCAGAGGAGTCAATATATTCTTGTTTTTTTAACCTCAAAAATAAGTATTTTCTTATCTCAAGATTTGAAGTAATTTTCTGTAGGAAAACGGACTAAACTACGAGAAAAGATCCTAGTTTTCTAGACTTTAAAAAGTCGTTCGATTGCATTTCTACATTTTTAATAAACTTACAACAATTAATTTACTAGTATGTATGATATCTTAAGATACAGTTTCAGAAGATTTTCGCCACAAACCGTCTTTATTAAAAATCTTAATTATTCAAATCGCCGTTGAAGTAAAATTTTCATGAAAAAAATTCTTCTATATATAGCTTTAGATATTCTTCTTTATTTTAAAATTTATTTTTGACGTTTCGAAATCCCATTCTTAGGAACATAAGGAGGTCATTTTTTAGTGGTATCTTTTAGTGATATTTTAGTAGCATCAGAACTCGATGTGGGTACCTTTAATGGTCAATTGGAGCAGGCAGGTGGGAGTTTTAAAAAACACAGAAACTTCTGCTTCGGGAAAAAACGCATTTTTCAAATACAGTGAACATTATTCTTATTGTACATGTGTATTGTTTATATTATCTAAAAACTAAAAAAATATTAATAATTTTGAGACGTTGGGTTAACCCTAGTATTTTCATTAACTTTAAATTAAAGAATCTATGGACAAAATACTTGCTGATATGATGGAGTATGACAACCTTGGAGCAACCAAGAGAGAGGTTACAGAACAGGGGAAGCAAGAGGAACATCCACCAGGACACCAAAATCGAGAGGTCCATCCACCAGAACATGAGGAGGAAGAAGCCCATCCACCAGAACATGAGGAGGAAGAGGCCCATCCACCACATCATGAGGAACGAGAGGCCCATCCACCACATCATGAGGAACGAGAGGCCCATCCACCAGAACATGAAGAGGAAGAGGCCCATCCCCCAGAACATGAGGAGGAAGATACCCACCCATCAGAACATGAGGAGGAAGAGGCCCATCAACCAGAACATGAAGAGAAACAGGCCCATCCCCCAGAACATGAAGAGGAAGAGGCCCATCCACCAGAACATGAGGAGGAAGAGGCCCATCCACCAGAACATGAGGAGAAAGAGACCCATCCACCAGAACATGAGGAGGAAGAGGCCCATCCACCAGAACATGAGGAGGAAGAGGCCCATCCCCCACAACATGAGGAAGAAGAGGCCCATCCACCAGAACATGAGGTAGAAGAATCCCATCTACCACATCATGAGGAGGAGGAACCTCATCCACCAAATCATGAGGAGGAAGAGGCCCACCCACAAGATCATGAGAAGGAAGAGGCCCATCCATCAGAACATGTAGAGCGAGAGGCCCATCCACCACATCATAAGGAGCGAGAGGCCCATCCACAACATCATGAGGAACGAGAGGCCCATCCACAAGAACATGAAGAGGAAGAGGCCCATCCCCCAGAACATGAAGAGGAAGAGGCCCATCCACCTAAACACGAGGAGCGAGAGGCCCATCCACCAGAACATGAGGAGGAAGAGGTGCATCCCCCAGAACATGAGGAGAAAGAGGCCCATCCCCCAGAACATGAGAAGAAAGAGGTGCATCCACCAGAACATGAGGAGGAAGAGGCCCATCCCCCAGAACATGAGGAGGAAGAGGCCCATCCACCAGAACATGAGAAGAAAGAGGCTCATCCATCAGAACATGTGGAGCGAGAGGCCCATCCACAACATCATGAGGAACGAGAGACCCATCCACCAGAACATGAAGAGGAAGAGGCCAATCCCCCAGAACATGAAGAGGAAGAGGCCCATCCCCCAGAACATGAGGAACGAGTAGCCCATCCACCAGAACATGAGGAGGAAGAGGTGCATCCACCAGAACATGAGGAGAAAGAGGTGCATCCACCAGAACATGAGGAGAAAGAGGTGCATCCACCAGAACATAAAGAGGAAGAGGCCCATCCACCTAAACACGAGGAGCGAGAGGCCCATCCACCAGAACATGAGGAGGAAGAGGCCCATCCACCAGAACATGAGGAGGAAGAGGCCCATCCCCCAGAACATGAGGAGAAAGAGGTGCATCCACCAGAACATGAGGAGCGAGAGGCCCATCCACCAGAACGTGAGGAGGAAGAGGCCCATCCACCAGAACATGAGGAGGAAGAGGCCCATCCACCAGAACATGAGGAGGAAGAGGCCCATCCCCCAGAACATGAGGAGAAAGAGGTGCATCCACCAGAACATGAGGAGGAAGAGGCCCATCCACCAGAACATGAGGAGGAAGAGGCCCATCCCCCAGAACATGAGGAGAAAGAGGTGCATCCACCAGAAGAGGAAGAAAGACACGTTGAACAAAAGATAGGAACGCTTGGCATTCCAGGTATTAAAACATGGAATAAAAAGGAACAGCGTTGGGAATCTGCAATCGACTTCAAGGACCTCCCTGATTTGGGAAGTTTGAGTTATGACAGGAGTTGGGAAGGACCTAATCAGGAAAGTATTCCAAGAGAGATTTATGTATCCCACGTTTACAATCGTGAGTTAGGTGCTCATGTCTCCTGTGAACACTGCTGTTTGGATAAGAGGTGCGTTCATTACATAGAAAATAACTGCGTGAATATTATTTCTTAGCCTTTTGTTGTTGAGAATATCTGTATGAGTTATTCATCCATACATTCCAATCCATCTCAGTCACATCCAATCAATTCCAGTCATATCCAATCCATCCAAGTCATATCCAATCCATCTCAGTCACATCCAATCCATCCCAGTCACATCCAATCTAACTCAGTCACATCCAATCCATCCAAGTCACATCCAATCCATCTCAGTCACATCCAATCCATCCCAGTCACATCCAATCTAACTCAGTCGCATCCAATCCATCTCAGTCACATCCAATCTAACTCAGTCACATCCAATCCATCCCAGTCACATCCAATCTAACCTAGTCACATCCAATCCATCCCAGTCACATCCAATCCAACCCAGTCACACCCAATCCATCCCATTCACTTCTAAAAATAACTGACCAAATTGTTTAACATTTTCTTTTATTTCAGATGCTCAGATGCACATGGAAATGTTTGTAGATGTTGATGAACTGGAAAAGAAGGTAGATACGTGCTTTCAAGTGTCCTTATGCACTGTTCCACTTATACGATACTAGAGCAGCTAAACAAGAATCCCTTACTTAATACATTTTTTATCTTATTTCCATGCAAATGTAATCCCCATCCCCCATCTTTACTTCTCATAAACTAAAGAAAACTTAAAGTGCACCTAACCCCTGATACAATATTTTCAGTATCGATTCTACATGAAGTGAATATTCAAATGGTGAAGTATTTCTTCATTTGAGTGTTGCGTCTTTAAGTTATAAAGGTTTATACTTCCAATATGTTAATGACTGTGACGTCTACCCAGGCTTCATTAAATATTCAGGTTCACACAAACAGTATTTAAAAAGCACCATCGTTATACTCGTGGTTTCCACAATGTTTACTGTTCATTTGATGTCTGATAATGACCAGCGTTTAGTGTTTCGTCGCAGTCATTAGCATATTGGAAGTACAAACCTTTATAACTAGCTAAAGATGCAACATTCAAATCAAGGAATATTTTACCATTCAATTAGTTACTTCATTTATTATCAATACTAGATGGATTGGTATCAATATAAGCCATTTCAAAAACGAGCAAGGGACTGGGGCGAGTTTTGAATCTTAATCTTAAATTAGAAAAAAAAATATTTGAAAGAGCACAAGATTAGTAAGTCTGGCGAATTTGATGATTTTTAAAAAATGAAAAGTACCAGAGTATCGAACTCTAATTTTCAAAACATTTGTGGTTAGGGGACGATGCTCGCCCCAGTCCTGCGCATGCACAACTATTAAATAAAGACATGATACTCTAGAGAATGACATGTCAAGCACACATATATTATAGTGATGTATTCAATTATAAGTTTTAATGATTAGATCTTGGTTGATGACTTCCAGTTTGCTTGCCATACATATCACCCATCGTTTGATCTACAAACCCATTCAGAGCTCGAGCGTAGTTTTCCCATGTCATACGATGTGCTTTTCTCCAGTTACGATCGAATAAGATTCTCTGAATCATCCGTATCAATGAATAGCTCAAGGGAATGACAAGTGATCCATGTGAAATGGGAAAACCTTACGCCCAAACTGAATGAGTCTCTTAACTTTATTCAAAAAGGTAATCTAATGCTTCAAATCGATGAATGTTTCCTGGAAATTTGCTGAATTTACTGGTACTCACTCGATTGGAGCCTTAAATAAAAATAGAATTGATTTTTCAAAACTCGTATTTGTATAAGCACTGAAATATTATACTGCATTAGAAAAAGATTTAAGATGAAAGTCACCTTCCTCGATACGAGTGTTTTGTCATATAGCACAAGTGAACGGAAATATATAGCACAGATTAAATGAATAAAAGAAATACAACCACTGAACACTCAACTTGTACTGTTGGAGACTCTGCAGGAATATACACCTGAACAACCTCTGGGCTGATCTAAGTCAGGGAACGGCTAACTCACACAGATCGAACCCTGAAACAACCCCTGGGCTGATCAAAGTCAGGGCACGGCTAATTCACAAATGGAATTGGAATAATTTAGCTTGTTCGATTTTGCGGTACCCTCAAATCAAAACAAACTGTATTCACATGTGCTATTTAGTACAGAAATCAAACCCTGAAACCGGAGATGAGAGGCGAGCGTACAAGATTCCTACTGAATCCAGTGTATCCTTTTCTTTTTCTCTCTATCGAGTGAATAATGTATTGAATTTTGCGGCTTAAAAACAGTGCCAAATGAAACAATGAAACAATACAATTGGAGGACATAACTTCATGCAGAATTAGTCTCTGGACTCTATTAGCATAGGACATTCTCATTTAGGTCGCGCCACTCTCATAAGAAAGTGTGGAGTAAACATTTCAGAGAACAATTAAGGTTTCTTTTGCCTGCCACGTTTGCCTGCCAGAGAAGCTTCAGCGAACTCGAAGCTCGCTCGCTACACTGGTAAGTTTATAAATTTATTTCAGAGATTCACAATATTTGACTAAATACTTAAACAATATGTGCCAACCAAGGTTAAATTTCTTATTCCGAGTGTTCATGATTATCTTTGCCAGTTATATTTAATAGTGTTAAGTGGTGTTGAAGCACTTATCGTAATCTCTGGGAATTTATAATAAACCTCGTTCTACGCTTTGGTTAAGACAATATCTCTAAAATTTTACTCAAAGCAACCTCTTTGCATATCATATCCACACGAGACAGCTTTTTAGAGAATGTACTTAAGTTAATGCGGTATTTCGCAATATTGTGGTCAACAATGCGCGCATGGATTCATCACAGTATGTATCGACATAGTATAAACTATTGTTCTTTCGTTCCATTCTCTACTGAGGAAAAGGGGGTTGAAATACTTCGAAATTTATCTTTAAAAATATTTATGACCACACGTAGTCCCCAGCGCTTGACAAGCCAACCAACAAGTCAACCGGCCCAGGGGCGAATCCAGGATTTTGTTCAGGGAGAGGTGCAGGGTACAAAGTCAGCCCAGGGGGAGGGGTGCGCACCCCCTGCACCCCTCCCCTGGATCCGCCCCTGCGGCCAACCAACCAGCCAACAAACAAACAAACAAAACAAAACAGCAATAAAAACAAAAATACAACAAACATTAAAAAAACTAAAGCAAAAATTTGATAGTTATGATTTTATTTTAATCAATCAAAACACACAATTAACATACTGAAGGAAATGAACATGAACACCTATATGTATAAATCTACGTGCTAAGTTAAATGTTGAACAGGTTTGTTTTTAAATACCAAAGATATGTCGTGTTGTTCCTTAAGATGAACTTTTCTTATTAGTTCACTCCGATCCCGGTGTTAATATTTTTTTAACAAAATTAGAGCTTCTGTGTGCTGTCTTGAATACTGTTTTTTGAAGAAGGTCAAAAATTGTGATTGATTGTCAATTATCTTTGGCTGGAGTTTAGGAACAGGAGCATCCCTTTTTTACAGCCAGTAGAGCGCAAAGCCTGTTTTAAAACAAAGAGGATCAAAATATCAGACACCAGAGTATAGCCCTCGCTTAGTATACTTCGAGTAAAATAATTTCCCATTTCCTATATACCCTTATGGGAATATATTTCTGCTTCCTTCTGAATGAATGTTAGCTTAATGAAATCAAAGGTATCATTCTAAAGAGAATATCACGCCTGAAATAGGGAAACATCTTTATTATGTATGATAGAGTAACTGATAAATCTCGTGTTTTGATTGGTTGGGAGCGCGTGCATTATGAGAGCACACAGCACATGCGCACACTTTCTATTGAGTCATTTGTGTCCAAAATAATTACTCTTATTTGTATTTTAAAAATTCCTTGCTGTGCTGTGTAAAGTAATAAAGCACGCAAGGATTGGAAATACACTAGTGTTATTCGTCCGCTATTCGTCGTGCTTCTGCTAATACTTCTTTTGTGTTCTGCCAATCCCCGCGTGCTTTATAACTCCACACAGCACGCGCGCGCGTTTTTTTATTTCTACACGAACCTTTTTTGGGTGCAACAGTAGCGGCATTTGAAGTTCCTCTTGTACACCATATCGGCTTCGTAGTCTGTCAGGGATCGACGGGCCTCTGGTTGGAATTCTGAATAGAGAAATCCACACAATGTTTCAATGCTGAGTTTCGCGGTGTTAGCTTTGTTCAAGAGGCTACCGGGACATTTTTGAATGAAAGTTAGCACGATTCATTGTCCCACGGTTGCCTTTGTTGTCGCCCCATGCAATAATATGAGGAGAAGATCATGTAAATTCATGCTTTCATGATCAACTCAGACAATAGCCAACTAATCATCTTGGCGGAGGTTTTCCCATGCAGTGGATTAAAAATATTGAAAGTTTGGGGACATAACCGTAAATTTAGCACCATGAATTTTCACGTAACACTGTTTTGCTTCAAGCTAGTCATCATAAACTAAGAGTAGAGAGAGATTCTTATTCCTGAAGAAAGAAAAAAGTTTCCGAAGGAGCCAGACTAGCTTTTTTTTAAACTAAAGATAACAATATCATAAATCATAAACATTTTGCTGCTAAGATTCCAAAGATGCAGACACTATTGTAAATCTAGCCAACCAGTACTCCCTACACTCGGAGCTCTCTCCCAGTAGGGAGTCGCCATTGTGGGAGCCATTGCGGTCATAGAACAATGTTAGATGTGCTCTTTCTGGCTATTGGAGTTTTGTGTTGTCATCATCACAATTGAGAAACTCGTACCCAGTCCCTCACGGTATGGAACCAAAACACAACAAAACAAACAAATCACAAGGAGGGCTTTTTAAAAAAAAATTAGTTTTCGCTGAAATAGAAATAATTTAACAATTGTATGTCGCTAGCTATAAAAACCGGTTAATTTCGAAATTTTATTTGACTTGTAAGGACTTTCTTCAAACGCAATGCAGCTGTTTTCTGATAGCTTAGAAAGATTTTTTTCAGTCTTAAAAACGTAGAGCACAATCCGTCCATAATTATTCTTAAAAATATCATGACAAAAAAAAACTTTTCGACAATTTTGACATTTATTTTTTAATATTATGTTGTACCAATTACACTTTTTTCTCTCCCGCAAACTGTTTATGAATCCTTAATTTCATTTGCTATTTGTGGAAAATAATCTAGGATTATGAAATCATATGAATTATACTACTTTTAAGCTATTTTGTGTTAGAATACTTTCTAGAATATAATAACGCGCACAAAAAAATCTTTTGTCCCAAACTTCCCAAAGTTGGCGTGAATTCCAAGAATTTCCATCGTTTTACTTAATAAAAACGGTCAATTTTAGTTTTCCCAATTTAACTATAACTCTTTTCCCAGGATCTAAATGCGAATGATTTTCCGAAAGCAAGTCTTAGCTTTTTTGATGCTCGGAAGACAGCCTTTTTGTTCATGATCCGAAAAACCGTTATTGAATCGTGATTGTTTTGCATAGCATGTTCAAAACCGACGACACTACATTTCATAACAGCTGTTAATCTTTAATCATCCAAGTTTTTATTATTAGAAGCTTGTTTTCGTGTCAGAAACTGCGAATTTACTGTTCTTGAATTTTCAAGCAAATTAAATCCATGAAAAGAATCTTCGCTGTGATTCATTTTTTATTCAGCTGCTTGAAGGAGAAAACAAAACTGCTTGATATTTTAGATGACTGAGAGTATAAACTTTCAAGCAATCCAAAAATTAAAATTCCTACATATTTACTCCTGATTCTAATATAACATCAAAATTTCTTATTTTTCGAATTTTCTAGTGGGCCCAATACTACTCATGTGGCACACCAGATACGGAAGCAATGTAATTTTGTTAAGTGCGTGAACTCTTGGAACAGATAACACACTTACCATCGTCATACGCATCAACGTCATAATGAGGTTTTGCCATTCCAAGTTCCAGGATGCAAAACAAAACACACATCACAATCGATATCTTGAAGAAAGTATTCATCTTGACTTAAGGACTCCAAAAAGTAAATTCTTAAAGTTCTTCAACCTAACGTGACTAGCGCTGAAAACCTTCTGAGGAGTTCCGACCACCCACACTAATTTAATAACAACACGAGAAGTTCACATTTGTTTTTTAATTTGGTTTGCAAAATCAGGCGTCCAATCAAATCGCGTGGCTTATTATTTCCTCGCATTTGATTGGTCGACAGGTCAGGAGAGACAGCCTGCAGATGTTTACATTGATCAGGTTGCTATTGAGTGTTGGTATGTTTAGCAAACGAGTTAACCCCCCGCGACTGGGCTCAATAACTCAAACTTTAGAAGACTCTCACAGCCAATAAATCAAAACACTCAAATCTCAGTCGCGTCTGTAGAGATTTTAAACATAATATCCCTTTCCATCTTTTTCCATTCCTTTTCACTCTTTTTGATTTTCTCAGTATTTCTCGATAAAGATACGTTTGTAGTATGTCTCTAATAAATTAAATCATTAGACTAATACAAATTATTATTATCAATATTTTATCTAGACTGGATTCAATATGGTTGAAGTTAGTGAATCGTCCAAGGCTTTGAACAGGTGGGAGTTTGTTAAAGTTGAAGAAAACAAAAAGATAAGATGCGTCGTGACTGACTGAGTACAACCTCCCAACTCTGTTATTATATTCTTTATAGAAAGTTGAAAAGTTAAGGCAAATCTCAGTCAGTACACCACAGAGATGCAGGTGTCAAGATCTCAAGGTACGTGGTGTTTTGAATAAGATATTCACTAAACAATGGGAAGCCATTTAGCTGCTAATCAGCATACCAGTAAGATTAACATTCCACTAGAGTGAAGACGTAGGTGTATATTCTTCGCATGACATGAGTTTAAATTCTGAAAAATTTCGCAACTTTAATGGACAATTTTTTTACCAATAATTTTTCATAGGAATAATCCTAAAGAAGGAAGTAGAGTATTATTTTGGCTTGTGAGACGTTGTCGTAGCTCAAACATTGAACAAAGTACCGTTATTAGCATCTAAGCACTTTTTATCGATGTCGTATTGAAACCTCGAGTCAATTGAACTATTTTATCGGTACCGGTCACTTCTTTCAATGATCTAAATCGTGGGAGACCGCAATTAGGAGCAACTCAGTCAGGAATATTAATAATAAAGGCGACCACGCAAGGGGAATTATGTATGAATATAAGTGTAATAGAAAAATAGAAAACTTAAGAGACACTCTTCGTTGTGAGAGCACGAAAAATTATAAGTCTTTGTTTAAGAATTTGATGAAAATGAAAACTGAAAAATATTGAATTCTTTGCATGTACGATTGCACGAAAGAAGCTAGGAAAGCGAGCGTGCCCAGTAGAATCTTGTTCACCATAGTATACTTGCAATAGACATAGCGAATACTACAGATATATACTAAGGGTCCTGAAGGGGTAAAATTATTCTGCCAAGAGAATTTATATGAAATACGAGTTCTTCCTTCTTTAAATTAATCGTAAACGCTTTTCCAACTCATGGCGGAATTTTATTTCAATCAACAAGAAAAGTCTAATTTGTATACTCGGAAAATGCTCGAAAAATGCTAACCAAAAATATTGACCCATAATTCCTTTCGGGGAAGGCGATCAATGAACTCAGTTGGTGGTCCCCTCAAAGCCTGGGTAATAATAGGCTGTTGCGCTGGTGACGTCATGGGGCCCGAATATTTCCCTTCGAATTCCCTTTCTTTCCCCCTCCTTTTACCATTCTACTCCCTTTCCTTCCCCCTAAACAGACAAAAAACACCAAGTAAGATATCAAGGTTTATTATTTTCTATTGTTCATGGTGGATGCATAAAGAAACCGTCTGTGATCAACATGGCAAACTTCAACTAAACACTTCATTTATCGTATGGATACGAATGGGCATTATTTCACGTGCTGTTCAATAAAGAGTTACAGTACAAGAATTAGCTTAGCTCTGCTTTGCGCATGTGTGGTGTTTTACACGTTCCCGGATGTGGAAACATCTCGTTGACGATCAAAGCTGATCATAAGCCCTTTTTACCGCGTTTTCAGTGACAGTTAAACTTGCGTTTAAAGTTAAACTTAAATTTGTACATCCAAGCATAAAACAAAAGAAATCATAACTTTAGCCGAGCGTTACGTTTTTGGCAATACAAGTTGTGAAGGAAAGCTTCATGCAGTTTATGGAACAAAATGATTTTAACGCATCAAAAACTAAAGTGCGGCCGATGGCAAAGCCGAACGAATTCGGTTTTCTCTCAGGAGATACGACACTTAACCGAAAGAAACCGAAAAACGCCCGACAGGAAAGTCAAAGGACTTCGGTTTCTTATCGGGAAATTTAACACTTTTCTCGAAAGGAACCGACAACATCCCGACAGCAAAGCCGCTCAACTTCGGTTTTCTCTTCGGGAAATTTAACATTTTTCTCGAAAGAAACCGACAACATCCCGACAGCAAAGCCGAACAACTTCGGTTTTTTCTCTTGTCTTGTTACACTTCACTGAACTAAAAGCAGAAAAATAACTCGTAACTCGTAGCAGGCGATTTTAGATATTATTTTTTTCATCATTTTCTTTCAGTTTATGATTAACATTAACCATTAAATATAGTTTTTTTTAAATTCTAGTTATTATTATTGTATTATTAATATTTTGTCCTAATTCGTGCAATAATTACGTCCATTGCTATATATAAAGACAGGATTTAAGTTTTTATAGCTTTGGCCATTAAATATTGATTGATCATTATCCATGTTCCATTGCGATGACGGCAGTATTCAGTGGGTGCAAAGGCAGGCATCTTCGTTCACCATTCGACACCTATACAACCAAAGGAAAATACGTTCTTTAGAATGCTTCTTCCCAGGCCCTTCTCAATATGGCACCTACGTATTTTCCTTGCCTTGGATGCGCGGGCTTCAAACTCGCCCCCACTCCACGCGCGTCCAAGGCAACCCGACTCGACTGAGTTAGGAGGGAAAAGAGGGACTGTTAACAGACTATGTACTTCTGCAAATCTATAGCTAGCTGTCGTGTTACGCAATGTGATTATATCGTATTCAATGAATGTTTTACAGTATAAAATATTGATAATAACTATAGCAGGGTGGGATTCCTGTGGTAGTCACCTGGTAAGCATTTCCACACTCGACTCATGATCCCTGTCATTGTCACTGCGCACGCTCGACGAAATGATATTTTGTGTAGCATGTGCAGTGAGAATGAAAGGGATCTGGGATCGAAAGTTAAACCTGTCAGAAAGGCATCATCCTGTCTAGGGGAATTTCTGGGGTTTTTTTGTTTTTTTTGTTTTCTCTGACTTATAATCATTATAATCATCATCATCATTAAACCTAGTAGCCACACTTACCACCAAGCAGAGCAGCAAGTCGCACATCCAGCAGGAGCAGCTCGTTTAAAGAAAGAATCGTCAGGCGAGCTTGTCTTTCCTGAGATTTTCTCTAAGTCGTTTTCACGTTTAGCATACCTTGAAAGTAGCTCTCTCGCTGTTGAATCAAGAAAAAATAGGGTATATGTCTAATTTCTTATTTGGATAGTAAGTAAAGAAAGAAAGAAAGAAAGAAAGAAAGAAAGAAAGAAAGAAAGAAAGAAAAAAAGAAAGAAAGAAAGAAAGAAAGAAAGAAAGAAAGAAAGAAACAAGAATAGGGAGAAGGAAATTCATTTTTTTATAAATACTTTTTCGCATACAGATCTCCCCCCCCCCCCCCCCCCCCCCATGCTCTTCTGTGCTTTTGAGTAAAATGATAGGCTTTTAAGCATTTAAAAAAGGTTTCGTAAAAATAATAAACTCAAGCCCAAATAACACTTACTGAGCAGGCTATGAGGCTATGATTATTATCGTAGACTTGATATTTTTCATGCTAAGAGGAGGTAATATCAAAATTATACGGTATCATTCATTCTGTTAAAGCGTCCACGCAATGTTAAATTACTCTAGGAAACATTTAATTTTTTTCTTGCTTTCTGATTCCTTCATAAAGGAAACATTTAAAAGTTACATACCCACGCATTGTGATTGCTCAAAAAAACCTTTTTTTCCCTACTTTCTTATTGGTTCATCAAAAAAGCCAATTAAAAGTAACATACCCACGCATTGTGATTGCTCAAAATACAATTTTTTCATGCTTTCTGATTGGTTCATTGCGGAAGCCATTTGATAGCTAGGGAATCATTTCAATTATTTCAATCGGGCGTGAATGTTGTTAGGAGTGGCGAAGTGGCGGAGATTAACTCATCATAGCGTCGCTTCATGCTGAGTCGCTTCCACGTGTCGTAATTCGCCCGGACGCCATTTCAAAGTTATCTAAAATTGCTTCTTCCTGTTAATTTTGATAGTATAATTATAAATAATTTTATATATCTTTACTTTACGAATTACTATCAAAACCTGAAAAAGATAATCACTTCCGTAAAAAAAAAAATCGGCTCTAAGACTCGATGGCGGAGCTGGCACGGTGGCGCTCTTCCGTGAGGTTCGCTCCACACATACTACCACTACATTCTATATTTACAACATACAACACTCAACTCACATGTTGATTTTTACGGAGGGAGGAAAACCGGAGAACCCGGAGAAAAACCTTCCTTATAAGGTAGAGAACAACACATTAAACAAACTCAACGCACATACGGAGAGAACCCGAAGCACTTCGGTGAGAGGCGAGCCGTAAACCACTACGCCACCCATGCCATAGTGGACTTCTATCGGACGTAATTAAAAACACCCTGTTTAACTTTTTTTGGTTTGTAAATATAGTAAACTCTATTTGAGACCAAATTCGTGAAAACCATACCCTATCTAGCGGAACAGTAGCTTATACTTGGGAATACCTCCCTTTCCCCCTCGGGAAAAGTATTAGATGAATCATTTCTAATGATGCGACTGTTTCTTAGCATCGGGGTGCAAGTGTTACAAGGATGCCCCTAGGCGAAGGAAGCATTATCAGATCTGCTTACGCTAGTTTCAATTTCCTGATATATTGTTGTAATTCGACCGTCCTTAAACTTTAATAAGCAAAGGAAATGATTTTATTGTTCGTGCTCCTTGTAATTTAAAAGCTTCAAGCTTGTGATTCACAAAAAAGATTTCAGTGAAGGCTTTTGTTGTCTATATAACTTGTGATTTTCCCGAAATATTTATATAGAAATTTTCACCCTCATTTTCTGCAGGCATAAGCCAATTACTTTGAGCCCATGCATGCATTCTGTTAATTTATCTGAACTGTGCCTTGGTGAATTAGGAAATAAGTGAATATCTTGGATGGGCGTTCGTCATATATTATTTGAGATTTGCAAGCGGTTTTAAGAGTGATAGTGAACTTTGTACTGTACGATGAGAAGAGTGTATACTTTTTCCAAAAAAAAAAAAAAAAAGAATTAAAAAATCTAAAAATAATTTAAAGAAATAAAAATAAAAGGATGCCCCAAGGAAAATTAATGATTAGATAATTCAAGGCAGAATTAAAGAAAGCATTCTGTATAATATTCATACTAAAAAAGATGTTTTGCCTAAAAATGCTAGTTTAGCCTGACTTTGTATGAGTTCTAAAAGACTCGTTGCAATTTCCCGACAGTTTACTATACAGCCTTTATGGAATCAACTAATTGTACCCTGAGGATGTACAATTACGTTAAACGCTCTTGGAAGGTTCAAAGGACTCACTAATATCATTGGATATTTCTTACCAGAATAATTACTTCGCGTTAATACCTTTTTCAAGGATTCACGGTTAATTGTTACCGAAAAGTGCTATTTCTTCGTTTCGTTTTCAATTTTCTCTTCAGTTTAGTTCAAATGTTCTTTCTTCCTTCCAGTTTTTTTTTTCGCGCCACAAGTAGCCAAACTGAGCAAAATATTTTAGACTGGCACTTGGTCTGAATGGTTTTATCGCGGCAGATCTATCAGAACTAGAACTTGGCTAATGCAGTCAAAAGCAACTTGATTTTAACATGTCTATCCTAGCCAAAACGTCGATCCCTTTTGGAACAATATATTTGTGAGAACTGTAAAATTATACTTATCACACATATGAGAACCTGAAAAGAACTCGATTTATTACAATTTATATTATCTATTAACACTTATTTTATGGGTCTATCTACTGTACAGATCTAGATAGCACAAACTGATAGCAAAAAATGGTTGAATCTTAGAAGGGTATCAACTTGAAAAATTTAGCCTTGGGTTTTGAAGAGAGGAGTCAATAATCAAGAAAATTTATTTTCTTGAATTCAAAAAGGGGTTATTTTTAATTTGAATTAATCGCGTAAAAGAAGAGGGCAAAAAGAGCGAGAAGGAGAAGAAATGACGAAGGATGAGGTAAGATAAAAAAAAAAAAAAGCATTAGAAAAAAAACAATAATAAGAAAGAAAAAAAACTTGAATTGGATTACTAGAAATTTATTTTAAAAAATTTAGCCAGGTGTCTTACAACTTTTGTTGAAAAAAAAACCCCTTCATAAAAGTTTGATCTCCGACAATAGTCTATCTGATTGCTAAATCTTTAACACTATATTAGTCTATATGCTTCTCTAGTTGCGGGGGAAACCGCGTCTCAAATCACCACATCGTTGCGCAACTGAGGTTGATAGTGTATCAGAACAAGTTCTCCACTACTGGAAGGCTTTTCTAAATAGTGTTGTCAAGGGAGAGTTGTTTATCGCTCGTCGTGAATAATTCAACGTAGAACAGTGGTATCGCCGTGTGTTTCCAATAGCTCTAACGGTGTTCAGTTGTACCTTAAAGATATTATCTTAATCTAGCTAGGTCAGTGTTCCCTGGAGCTAGATATCAATGTGCCTTATTTCTCCTATAGCTGATTGTAGTTTATAGCCTACCAACTGTTTGGCAAGAATGGTTAATGTACAATGAAACACTGGTTAGAAGCAGATAAAATTTTGGCCAAAAATAGAGAGCGTTTATTCAAAAAAATAGTAATAGCCCAGTAATCAAAGTTAGATCTTTTGCCTCGAGTGTTGAGTTCTATAGGGTACATACTTAATAAGAATTTATCAAAAAAGAAATCAGTAGACCACTGAAGGCCCTAGAACATACGCAAAGGCTCCGACACACGGTGCAACATTGCGTGCAACATCACACTAAAATATAAAAAGATGAACGTCTCTTTTATTATTTTTATGTAACTTGTATCATCCTTGTAAATTAAGCGGAAAAATCGAGATTTTCTCTGATTTGGCTGCTGAAATAGTACTGTAATCATAATGCTGCAAGCAATGATGCATGGAATGTTGCACCGTGTATCTGAACCTGAAGAGAAGATGGTATTTCCCATTCTTTCATTCGTTCTTTTATTTCCATTTTCGGTTCTATTTTTTCCGTTTTTGGTTTTAATTTTAAATTTTTTTTTGTCCCATTTTACTGCAAAGATGAGTGAAAACTCGTCACACAATACTAAAATTGCACTTTCAAATGTTTTTGTGCATCGATTTCTTTGTAGGGTTCTGGCAAGTACGATAATTACTGAAACCATTTACAATGGGCTTAAAACCTTTCAATATGAGAGTTAGACTATGAATAAAAACTAGAGGAGGATCTATTATCTGAGTTAGTAACTTTAATGTATAGTTCTTCAAGTACTCCCGGTAAATAGCTGGTCTGAGAAATTGAAAAGCTCTCCCTCTAGCGTAAAAGTATGGATGGTATTCAATAGTAAGTAGTCAGCCGTGGGCTCATTAGTGCTTGGAGCCTATCGTGACATATTGACAAGTTAGCCTTCAAGATTGTGCCGTTTCTACGCGTTGGCCTCAATTATCGTCAAATAACATGGTAACCAGTTTGCTTAATCTCCAGGGGGCAGTGTCGAAAAGAAAATGATTCAAACGACAATTAAAGCTTTGGAAAGAAATAGGTATAGACTAGTGCAGGGACGAAAGAAAGAAAGAAAGAAAGAAAGAAAGAAAGAAAGAAAGAAAGAAAGAAAGAAAGAAAGAAAGAAAGAAAGAAAGAAAGAAAGAAAGCCAACGGCGTAAAAACATGTCACTGTACTAGTCAAGGGAACCAATGCAAAAGAGTAGGGCCTCGCTAGATTCCTATACACATTACATGACTGTTACTGTATATTAATCATGTCTTTTCTTGGGAGATCATATGTATAGTAACACGACTTCTATACAGGGAACGTGAATGATAACATGATCAACATTAAACCACGAAGTGAGGTTCTTTAATTTATCATTTTTCTAAACAGTATTAATTAAGTTACGAACTCTTTAGAGCCTGATGCAAGATATTTATATAGCTGTAACCTCCTATGTAATGGGAGGTTTGCTTGAGAACGAGTCTGGCTCGTTTATGTGAAAATATATGAGAGTCTAACATTGAGCTCTTAAAAATATTTTAACGCTAAAAACATTGAAGGAGAATGAGAATGAGAATTGAGAAAGAAAAGGAGAGCTGAAGAAATGACAAGAACGAGAAGAATAGAGAAGAGAACTTCAAGGTCTCTACAAGAATAATGCTTGCGTCATTGTCTAAAAACAAACAGGCGAAAAAGCTAGTAAACTAGATTGTGGACAGATTACTATATTAAAGCCCTTCAAAATGACGCTATGAAGGCAGCTTTTGAGTTGGCACGAATTTTAATTCAAAACTTTTTGAAGAAAAATATACTCTTTTTTTAACTCAAAAAATCCTACAAGGTTTTTTTTAGATGCCAAATTAAACATGTTCTTGTTTGTCTTAGATTTAGTGTTTTCCAGAAGAAAAATACGTCTTAGTAATTAGCCATTTTGTTTTGAATATCTAAAATTGCTTTTTCAGCTTTTTTTCAGTTTGCTCGATCAGAACGTGCAACTCTCTCTTCATTAACCTACTGTTAATTTACAGAAAAGCGACAGTTTTTTTAAAAATATCGATTGTCAATACTAATTTTAGTGTCCAAATTTTTCTAAGCCTGATAAATTTCCAAATTTTTGAATTACACTCAGAAAATTGGTGATTTTGAGCCATGATTTTAACTTTACAGATATTTAGAATAATTTAAACGCGACCAAATTTATGAAATTAAGAATTGATTCTGAACAAACTTGGCGTCATTTTTTTTAATCCTTCATTTCTAACCGCACTTTATAACACCCTTGGAATAATATAAATTATTTGAAACGTTCATTTTTGTTTAGCTTGATTTCATTCCTCGACTCTAGAGTCTAAAATTATATATTTTTTTATCAAAAATTAGAATTTTTTTTCGTGAGGTCGTTTTGAAATGAAAATAAATAAAGATGTCAAGAAATACAGCCTGGCTAAAATAGATATTCGTCAGCGTATATTTGTGGTTTTTGGTCTTTGATTCTTTACATAAAGATGTTGTAATGGGGCTATTCTATTTTGTCTTTATAGTTTAAAATATTGAATCCTACACCTGTTTTCGATGAAATTTTTTTCCATGGCAAAAGTTATATCTCTTTCTAAACTTCCCGAACTCAGCAGAACTTCAGGAAGAGAAATTGTTTTGAAAATATTTGTGTTCGGGAACAAACAAAACAATGAAATATCTTACCGTATTGTTTGTGCTTAGGTGAGTCAAGAGGAAGTCTTGCTTGGGCTTCGATCACGATAACTGCAAGGATTACAACTAACAGCCCGGCTTTCGACATCATTTTTTCCATTAATTTCTTAGTAAACCGATGAAAAATTTAGAGATTTTGAAAGAAGTTTTCTTGAACTTGGATGATTCCTTGCGTGAGAGTTGTATGCGATATGCAGCTCACGAAAATTTCGTCTTTGTGATTTTGAGTACGGCGAGTTTATACGAGCCTTGCTTTTATGTCTTCACTCTCCAACGACCTAAGACTTGTGGTGAATGTTCTACAAGGGATCGATCATTTAAGTATTGTACTTACGGGTAAGATAATTGTGAAGACGAATGCGATCAAGGCATCTGCATTCTCTTATCTAATAGGTCCATACAAAATTGCAGACACAATAGGTTGGGATTGCTGTTTATGGCCTAGTAGGGCGTCAAGGTCATTATTCTAAGACGTATTCGTAAAATGCATTTATCTCTAGATTGATTAGAATTTAGGGTTAATGCATGTTGTAAGAAAGATATATCAAAGACGCCGTTCGAAGCCCACGGGTAATTGTTTATTTTTATAAAGAAATGAATAGAAGCGACGCTGAATCCAAGCCTTTCAACAGGAAATTTCCAAAAGGCATCCTATTATCGCATAATAGCAACTTTAACTGCCTTAAGCCGAGAAAATAAAACTTATATCTACCCACGTTTAGAAAAAGATTAGCTCATTTTAACCTGTCAAAGCTACTGCTGTTCAAAATTGGGATGGGGGAAAAGGAGACCACTGAAACTAGATACGAAATATCAGTTATTTTTTTTCTTAGATGTTCAATTTCTTCTTTTATAGTAGCTATTTTCGATAAGCTTAGTCATAATAAAAGTAAGGAATAAAGAAATAAAATTATGTTACAGCGTTCCTCTGTTAAACTTTGTAATTATTTTCAAAGTTATTGGCATAAGTCTTTAAGGGAACAAAATTGTCTCAAAATTTCCTTGAGTAAATACGAACAGATGGTCAATGAGCGTCGGTATTAAACATTTCTCTTCATTTCATGAACGAAAACTTAAATTCATTTAATTCAAAGAGTGAATTTTTTCTTTTGATATCTTTGAATACTTTATGGAATATCAATCTATGAGGGGAACATTCAAGAAAAATTCCGCAATTCTTAGCTAGGAATTAGCATTTGATTTCAAGATTACTACCTAATGTTTTACACATTTGAGTGCTAACGCTAATTATAAGACGTTGTTGTCAGTCTAGCACGTTTTATTCACATCTTAGATTAGACTTCCAAGTCATAGGACATTATTTTGAATGGTAGATTGAAATGGCACGTAATAATGCAATAATGCTTTCATTTTTTCATAGTCTTAATCATAATCTTAAATAATATTTCATCTGTAGGCTTTTCTTAGTTGACATTATTTCAAGGGCAATTGGGATAAAATAATAAACATCTTTATAATCAAACCTTCTTAAGAAATTTATTTGAGTTTCATATTTTTATTTTATTTTTGTATTTTATTACTTTTTCTTCTTTAAGAAGCATATGTCAAAAATATTTAATGAATCACTTAAAACAACAATGTGCTAGTAATCTCAAATAACGTAAAGATAATTGTTTTCAAAAGGAGAATTCGTTTGCCTTTCGAGTTTGGTATTTTGGCACACAAGACCAATTAGTTGACACCTCGGACAAATAACTGACTCTAATAAAAATTTGAGTTATTGATGTGTTAAAAAGCAATATAAAAACCAATGAAGAAGACTTCATTCTTGATGCAGTCCCAAATTTGTGAAAGCATGAAGTGAGCTAAGACCCGGGTGCTAAGACTTTTGGGGCGTGGAGCGCGGGAAAAAGATCGCGGAGGCTTGACTTTGTCTTTAAGGATCGAATATCCTCAGACAAAGAAACTACTTAGAGTGTTCAATTAAGAAAGAAAATAATTAATCAAGCGTTGGTTTGGTCTTCAAACAGAATAGACAAAGAAAAACTAAAACCTGGAAGCTTAATGAAAAATTCTCAAAATAAAATTGAGATAATTTGGAGTAAAGAGATAGGATCCGATTACATCACATATGGAAAGTATCCCGCTACTTTTGAAGATGAAAATCCCAAATGAATACATTTTCAAAGCCCACTGTCCTTTTATTTGGAACCACTAATTAAATACCTTGTGAATAGCTGGAATTATCAGATTTTTTACGTTATCTGTGGTCCATTTTGTGTTAAGGAAGATAAGAAGGTTTTCTCATAGTTAGACGAGGAAAGTATAATACCTCTTGAAAAATTGGCTACTTAGGGGGGAGGGGACACATTACCAGCTGTCATCCTTAACGCAATCGTCGGTAAAATCCGGGTTATTTTTGCTTTCTTTTTCTCTTGTTTCTTTCTATTTTTTTGCTCTAAAATATAACATTATCTAATTAAACATATAAGGTAAATAATATACGCTTTTCTTTAATCTTTTTGTTTATTTTTTCTTCCATTGATTATTCTTGATTCCAGTTTATTTTTGTCTAAATATATCAAGGTGATATCTAGTTTTGCATCCCGCTTAGAACTTCTTGTTCAACTTGAAAAGAAATTTCTAGAAAACCAAACAAGTCTTTCTTGTTAAGACTAACATTTTTTTTCATTATCAAATTCAATCGAAAAAAAAATTGTGTAGGATTTCAAATTGCTGACGATGGTAAAAATCCCAAATATCAGACGAAACTGTCGAAGTTTGCCTTAAAATGTTTTCTCTCTCAATAAATTAAATTCCAGCTCGCTTGCAGATTCTTTTGAAAATATTTAAAATTTAGGGCATTAGTTATTTAAATTTGAATTGCATCATTTTAAGAACTTCCTTTCGAAATACAGTTCGTTGAAGCTCAGTGACATGATTATGATTCTGGAAATCGTGTTCGTGGCGATCCTCAAAGTCTTTTTTTTTTTTTTGATCACTGCGTATGATATTGAGAGTTTTTTTTAAACATGTAATACGTAATATACTCAAAGTTGACAAGTGTCAGCCAGCGATGCTCTACCAAATTGGATTAGGAAGTTATAAAGAGTCTTTGTAACCTAATGTATTCATTTTCAAGTCTTTGTCGCAGCATGATGCGTTCGCGAGCTCGATAAAGGAATATAATTAGAAAAGAAATGCCTTGGAAAATGAAAGAAAAAAGGATTGAGAAAGGACAAAAAGGAGAAAGAGAAAAAAATCGAATGAAATAGAGAAATTATAAGAGAAAAATGTTAAGAGAGAAAGAGATAAGGAGAAGGGTATTAAGAACACAAAAACAGGAAAGTTAGGAGGACCTAAGTAAAAAAAAAAACCCACTAAATCATCAAAGGATCGAAAAGGAAAAAATTACATTATGAAAGATAGAAAATACACGTAATTCATTCGCCATTTTTTTGTTGCCTGTTTGAGCATGCGCAGTAACTCTTCTCCTAATCGAAAACATTAGTATAATTTTACGTAAACGTAACGACTATTTGGCCTACTGAAACTTCCATCTTTCTATCACCACAAAATCCCCAAAACATAACTTAGACAATGTTTTCGAGAGAAGAAGTAATATCGTGACAGGAAATGTTAAGACAATCAATTTTTACTCAGCCCTAGATCTAAGAGTTAGTTTTAAGTACAATTTTTTTTCCAAACATTGTTTGTACGTTTCTATTCATTAAAATGAATTAAACTTCAAACCACAGAATTACAGACTTTACTAAATGGAAGTGGAATTCTTGAAGATAAGTTATGATAAATTTGAGCGGTTTCTGGTAGATTTTAGATCTTTTTTGTGAACCGTGTAGTCGACTCGCTTTGAACAACAAATTAGCGCCAAGAAAAATTACCAAATAGAGTACAATTACTACTCAGAATCTTCTTCTCTCTTTTTTTTTTTTTTGTACAATTAAAATTTGGTTTCCAAATTCTTATTACTTTTTCAATTATCTTTCTGTTTTTAATACAAATGAAGCAACTCCTTGGAGCCATAACTGTGCATCTCAATCCATTCCAGATGTCTTTAGCTCGAAGGCATAAACAACTTGACTATAATCTTGCCCAAAATGGACTCAATTTTGCATAAATACCAATATGACTTTTTATCCCTATTGATTGAGGATTAATTAGTGGTTAATAATAAACTATGAGGCCACGTGGTATTTTGCCGCCACATTAGGGCTATTTAGACAGGGGAAAATAAAACGCGTCTTATCCTATATGACGCTTAAAGGACGCCAAACTGATTCATTTAATTTTGTACGCGCGTTACTGAGACACACTGGTGTAATTATCATCTTCTAAATTCCAACTGGAATACTGTGGAAAAAGAGCCATGCTGTGGAATTCACTGTTAATTCCCATTCATTTATTTCTATATATTCATAAGACGCGAAGATCAAGTATAAACATTTAGCGTCTTATTTGGGCTGATTTGTTGGCTCGTTTCTATGTAGTGTTGCGCATGCGCACATTGCGTTCGATCTTACTTTCTTTTCTTTCTTTGTCACCCCTCGTTTAATTTCTATTTTTTGTACTTTATTCTTTTCTTCGATGCTGGTATACAGTCCGTTGGTTTTGTTTTGTTTCGTTTTTGAAATTTGAGATGCTTTAAAGGTTTTCTCAAGCTGAGAAAGTTTATGAAACTGACATCACTGCAGCTCACAACAGAATACCTTACCAGGTGATCTGGAATCTAGACGCGCAATGCATTGTTTGTCACAGCGAAACCGGAGAACCCGGAGAAAAACCCTTGAAGCACAGGAGAGAACCAACAAGCAACTCTACCGATAGTACATGTTTGACACGATTTTTTTCCCCATTTCAATCGGTTTCTTTTCAGTAGTTAAGTAAAACGTATTAATCCTATGCTTTGGAGATAAAAGTTCAAAAGTTGCCGACTTTTTCCTCGAGTTTTTCAACATTATTTTATTTAGGTATAATTTAACATTCAAATACAAACATTCTCCTTTAATGTCGGCGACCGTAAAGAATAACATTCAACATTCTCGGTTTTTCTTAATAAGGATAGTTACGATCAAATGATTTTGGAATAAAATTTGAATCACAAATTAAGGCGATTACTTCTAATATTATTTATTCAAAAGTTTAAGTCTGAAAACAGATGAAATGTTAATAAAAAAGTTAGTTTAAAGTATCTTAATTACGATCTTGATATTTTCTTTATAATTGGTTAGAACGGTTCGTTTTCGTCTTTATGATTACTCGCAGACCAGTTCGTAGGCTTAATACCGGGCGATTATGAACGCGGTTTTATTGATAAAAAATGTAATAAAGTTGATAACATAAAGACAATATTGGAATGTCAAGTGAGTAATATATATATATCCTCTTACTTGCGGTCGCATAAAAAAGGTCCTTAGAGGATTAGGACGCTAATTCCCTTGTTAAAAATATATGGATTAGAATTCAGAGTAACTTGAGTAGAAAGAATACGCCAATAACTCACAAATGAACAATAAAGTGTTCTTAAAATGTTGGCTGAAAATAGTAAGAATTGTGGTGAATGGATGTTGGAATTTCAAGTGAGTAATATATATATATATATATATATATATATATATATATATATATATATACTTTTACTTGCGGTCGCATGAAAAAGGTCCTTAGAGGATTAGGACGCTTTTTCCCTTGTTAAAAATATATTGATTAGGATTCAGATAACTTGAATAGTAGGAATTGTGGCCTTGAATCCGTGTGAAAAATTATAATACAGGATTCTTTTTGTAGATAAAATAGGCCAAACTCTGTTACAAGTATGCTTTAAAAAGGACTCTTTCATTATTAACACTCTTTAATGATTTTAACCAACTTAAATTTTTCTATTTTTTTGTTGGCTTTTCTACTGCTACTGCTACTGCTGATGAAGCTACTACTGTTGTTGCTGTTACTGCTACTACTGCTACTATCCATCCATCCATCCATCCATCCTCCGTCTCTCCCTCCGTCTATTCATTCTTCCATCCGTCCTTTAACCTGACTAATTCCATCCATTTTATCCATTCATTCTATATGTCCATCCTATACATTTATCTTCTTCTTTTTTTTTTTTCGGGTGGAACGAAGGCAAAATCTACATCATAATGCAGTTTTAATGATCATTATCCTAACACTTGTCTGATCTACTCGTCCATTGCTGTGTATAAATATTTCATCGCGGTTAGCAAGCGACTCGATGTAAAACGGCACCACAATTCTGTCACTATTTAATCATTTAACAATCACCACTCACATATTATCGCTTTTCTTGTCTCTTTTCTAGAACAACTAATATAAATATTTGGCCTTTTGATTCTATCTTATTAAGGGAGGCGTGTGGAGGCGGTTATTTACGCTAAAAATAAACCAATTTTACTGATTAGTCATATCGAGCTGAATATAGAGGCGTCATAGAAGCCCCCAAGGGACAAGCTTCCTAAGTGGATGAAAAAAAGAAATGGCGGTCTGTTCTTTAAGTTTATTCTGGGCAACATCTTTTGATTAACCGTGTGAGGGAAAGCTCTAGGTTTAATTACGCACCCATTACCATGGAGATAGTTGTTGCTATGGGAGTAACCAAGTAACATTCCTTGCATCCCTCCAATGATTTCAAGTCGTCTATTACTTGTCGGACCTCTTTTGATAAAAAAAACGTGCCAGCTTCCTTAAAATCCTCTAGAATCATCCCAAGAACGAACCCTTTTCTGGATTCCTCATTTTCCTAATCCACATTGTTTTCCCGATTGAGTTCACTGACAAACAAACCACAGAAAGCCTCCCAGCGACACATGCCCAGACCACAAGCCTCCCACTGATAGTCTACTATAACCTACTTCTATCGCGGTTAGCTGAAGTGGTTTCGACATTGAATTCAAAGACGTCAGTTATTCTTAATAATAGATGTGAGAGAGTCCCAAACATTTTTTTTTATCACTGTGGTTATTTATCGCAAAGATCAAACGATTATGGTAGGGTTTGCTTACATATAGATGGATCTTCCTGTTATTGTGTCGTCTAGTTATTTGATCATAAACAAGATAGCGGACATGTTCTGTGAAGCCGTGCAGCTCTGTACCATTAGTTTTTAGAATTATATATTTTAGCAATTGTTTTTGATGAAAAGCACTAAGAAGACATAGATACTGAACGTTCAAGCTAGGAATTCATCGATTCTGGAAAATTGGAAGATTCACACCGAAAAAAATCATGGAGTTACTCAGCCCTAAATCCACCTCTGGGCTGACATGAACCGCGAAGGGGGAGGGGCTTTTTCCCTTTGCCCATCAGTGCTAGTCTTTTATATTTTCAGTTCCAATCTGGTTCCTCTGGTTCCAATCTTAGCCCCGACACTTTTTAGGGTGCTCCGCAGTCCCTTGCTGATCTGAGCCAGGGTACCGCTATTAAACTCACAGATCGAACCCTGAAAAAAGGCTTGGGACTGATCAAAGTCAGGGCATGGCTAACTAACAGATCTAACCCTGAAACAGCTTATAGGCTGATCAAATTGAGGGTATGGCTAACTCACAGATCCAACCCTGAAACAACCTCTGGGCGGATCTAAGTCAGGGCACTGCTAACTCACAGATCCAACCCTGAAACAATCTCTGGGCGGATCTAAGTCAGGGCACTGCAAACTCACAGATCCAACCCTGAAACAACCTCTAGGCTGATCAAAGTCAGGCCTAGCACGGCTAACTCACATGCAGAACTGAACGGAACCCTTCAACAACCGGCTCTGGGCTGATTAAAGTTAGTGCGTCCGGATAACTCCACTGATAGTATTAGAATTTAAAACCAAGAAAAAATCAGGAAAACCAGAAAAAATCCCTCGGATTGTGGGAGTAAAACCAAGAAACTCGCTTCTCATATGTGACGCTGAGTCCAGGAACGAATCGAGATGAGATATTTTCTGCACCCTCAACAAATCTATATCCATATTTGGGAAGATTACCTTATTTGGAAGTGCACGTAGAACCCTCTTTGGTGGTTGTTCTTCTCATTAAAGCGGTAAGCTCTCGAATATTTGAATGAAAACTTGCAAACATTGCAGCGGTAAAATATTTCAATCTGTCCATCTTGAATTTAGCTTGGTAACCTTGCATTTGATCGACAAAGGAAGCCCAAAAGGGTTAAAACCACAGGGATCCCGCGAAAACGACAATTGTATATTTAATAATTTTAATCTCATTTGATAATTTATATCTCAAATTAATCAAAGAAATAGATGCTCCGAAGAGGAAATGGTTATAGGATGCCGATATGAACTTGTTTGCTTATATCTTGTGGTAGGACTAAGTCAGAACTAGTGATACGACTAGAAGCAGTTACAGTAGGAATAATAAACTGTAGAGCATCTGTGAATAAGAAAAAAAATATCGAAAATTAGCTTAAAAATGAGGATAGATCCTTGGAAGGCGGAGGTGGAGGTTGATTGCGTGGTATTGTGGTGGTATTGCGTAATCTTAACAACAAGAAATATTGGGCATACGTAAAGCTTTTTAACTAGTCGAGTACTTAATGTCCCATATTTTCCAAACTCTCGAACAAATCATATTTCCCATTTTTTTCCCTCACAAAATTCTACTTTCTAAAGTCCAGTAGGCTTGAGAGTCAAGCACTGCTCGGATCGAAGTAAGTCAATTCATAGACCTTCAAACCTTTCAATTTTATCTAACCCTCAAACAACCTCGGGGTCGATCTAAGTCAGGGCATGGCTAACGCATAGATTGAATTGGAATTTAGCGTGTTAGGTATTGTGGAGGGAAGAAAACCAGAACGAGAACCTGAAGCCTTGAAAACCCGGCCCTTAAATCCTTGAAAGGGCTTCCTGTGGTTTTCCAGCGGTAGCTCACAAAAGTAAATATCAAAATGGTGGCAAACTCAAGCAGAGCAATTCGAGCATTTCACCTTCAGCTTCAAATATTCCTTGTAGGTAAGTTAAAACATCTTTTTTTTATCTAAAATAACCTTTTCTCGGCGCAATATTCTGCTACATGATAATAATTGTACTAGATAAATGGCCGCTTAACAAGAAAGCTGTTTCCAAAGGTTGTCTTATAATTTTTGACATCAAATATTAGTCTTGTTATATCGAGAAGAAGAGTTTGGTTGCTATGGCTTTGCGAATTCTAACAGTTTAAAGTATCACTAATATTATATATATGCGTAATGTGAAGATATTAAATTGCATGAAGACCTAATATGGCTTTAATCTTTCCTTTCATCCTAAACTGGATTCTCTCAATACTGATATAAGTTCTTGTTTTGAGGTCACCAGATAAGAGATCATACTATGATCTATTATGATCTCTTATCTGGGCCATGGGGCCTTAGAATGAGAAATTTTACTAGCATTTGAGAGAATCAAGTTTTAGAGGTTTTTTTTTTTAATGTTTAAAAACTTTTTAAAAATTTACTGATGAAGTTTGGTTGGCATGGCAATTATATATGATCCAAACTAGTAATAGAACCAAGCGACTCAGGTGTAGTATATATCCATTCAATGATACTCAGGCTATCATTCAACCTTTGGGCTGATCAGAGGCAGGGCATGGCTTATTGGAATTTGCAGTATAAGTTTTACATTTTGCCAAGGGAGGAAAACCAGAAAACATAGAGAAAAACTCTAACATTAAGGAACAAACTCTACTGGCATACATGTATGATGTTGAGTCCAGGAATTGAATTGGATAGCCCAGAAGTTAGAGGCATCATAAGTGTCTCACTTTTGCTATGCATTTGTGGACAAATAATATTTGTAACCAAGGATTAGTTATAGAAAATAGTTATGTCAAGTTGCATCTGTGTAATAATTACAAATCATAATACAAATCATAAAGTCATTATCTATCTCACCAGAGGTACTGGTATTGTCTAATATCTAAAACTTTTTTAGCAAAGTGGTATTAGAATTTTCAAGTGCTAATAATAATAATAATTAAAAATGTTATTAACATGCCAAAAAATATTTAGCTGTACAGCTAATTGGGGACACAATTGCTTGCTGGGCAGGTATAGCTGAGATAATCATAATCATATCATTCGAGAACTAATCTAGGAAAGCATAGGTAGCGTAGCGGTAAGAGCAATCAGGATTTGAGTCCCACCTGGCTCAGTGTGGTATGTACGTAGAGTTGCTGGTTGGTTCTATCTTGTGCTTCAAGAGTTTTTCTCTGGGTTCTCTGGTTTTCCTCCCTCTGCAAAAATCAGCTTCTAAATTCCAATTGGAATTTAAGTGGATAATTTGAAGAGATGTCACTGCGATATCCCATTTATTCATTTATTTTCATTTATTTATATTTTCTAATAATTTTTCTTGGTAAAATCTTAGTTTATGGACCATAAGATGAATCTTCCCCCTTGAGTAAACAATATTTTCTCCAAGTGTGTAAAACTGAATATTTTAGCAAAATTAGTTGCATATTTCATATATTACCTTGGATCAAAGCAGCAATCCTTGCATCCTGCCTTTTCATTACGTTTCATTTTTTCAAGATGCCTTGGGAAGTAACCAAGGTATTCCTCAGGGACGAAGGGTTCACTTTCATGATGTTTCCTTTGCTTGTGTAGTAAATGTTCATCTGCCATGTACATAAACTTTTGCTTGAGTACTGTTTTGCTTATGTGTCCAATTTATCAATTCATGGCCCTTCATAGATTTATATAGTTTTTTAGGGAAATTTTCTAAGTTAGGTTCCTAATTGTGTTCCTAATTGTATTACATACTTTTATCATTAGTCTGGATTATTTTTATTCTTCTTTCTTTCTCCCTTTCCTTTCCTCTTCTTTCCTTCCCTCCTTCCTTTAGTTCATTTTCCTTCCTTCCTTCCTTTCTTTATTCCTTTCTCTCTTTCTTACTTCCTTCCTTCCTTTCTTTCTTTTTTTTTTTTTTTTCTATCTTTCAATCTTTCTTTCATTCTTTCTTTTTTCTTTTCTATATTTCTTACCTTCCTTCCTTCTTTCCTTCCATTTTCCTTCTTCCTTTCTCCCTTTTCTTTCCTTTTCTTTCCTTCCCTCCTTATTCAATTCATTTTTCTTCCTTCCTTCCTTTCTTTATTCCTTTCTCTCTTTCTTACTTCCTTCCTTTCTTTCTTTTTTCTTTTTTTCTTTTTTTTTTTCTTTTTCTTTCTTTCTTTCTTTCTTTCTTTTTCTTTTTTACTTTCTTTCTTTTTTACTTTCTTTCGTACCTTCTTTCTCTTTTTACAAATTATATGTATAATTAACTAATTTAACTTCTTATTTACGTTTGAGTTCACCTTTTTTGTGGATTTTAATAATCTGTTTTAGCTATCAAAAGCCTTAACAAGGCTACATAATGGTATTTATTATCACAGAAAATATACATGGGTAACATAGAACGAGAAAAAGATGCCGAGATGGACCTTATTCAGAAATTTATAGTTTTCAATACTTAGACTTATTTTTTTCCGCTTTGATTGATTGCGAGAATTGTTCAAGCTATACACACTATAAAAATAACGATAAATGATCAAAAAGGTTACGTGATATTTTGTCTACAAGTCTTCAAGAGACTTGAAAACAAATTTCTTACCATAGGAACTAGTTTCATCTTCTGACCAACCTTCTCAACCCTATTTTTTTGAGAAAGTCAGAAGAAATTTATACTGATCTTGTTACAAAAAAAAAAAACTATTGAAACTTACGATGTGGAGCGCCTTCACTGAAGTGAAAAATGCCCAAAAGAAGAACACAAAATGCCACCAAAGCTTGTACTTTCATCATTTTTGTTCTTCGACTCCTCTTGTGTAGAGCTCTTGTGCTTCTCCCAATTGCTCCAACCAATTTGACTTTATGTTCAACTGAACCCTTAATTTCAACTCTTTCAACCAAATAGTCGCGGAAGTCATTGAAACTGTGCACAGCTGGATCATCAATGAACGATACAATGGCACCGTTATTGAAAAGTTCGCGCTCTATTAATTTTTTATAGGAAGATTATTGACCGACTAAGAAATTTAATTTTTTCAACGTCTTCAGGTTATTTTTAATTAATATCTTCACATGTTTCAATGAGAACCCTAATTTTTAATTGTAGATTATAATTTGTTTTTGTGTGTTGATAATTGGGAAATTAATTTAAGCTGCGGGACACTTTAAATTGGTCGTTTAGTTAGCCGTTAAAGTTGCAGGGGAATTTTCACCTTATGAGGCTGTTTTGGGCCCCGCTTCCAATTTTATTTTATAAGCAAAAAGGTTAACAGACTTTAGAGATTTGCAGATATTAATATTAAACGGCTTAATAATTTAAGAATTTTAAGAAAAAAAATCGCGGACTTTTGAAGAACAGGGGTCGAAAAAGCGCGTAATTACGTCAAAGATCCAGGTGTTTTTACCGAATAAAATGTGGGTACAAATACTTATGGTTATTTTAATTAGAAAGACACCTTATTGATTTTTTTTTCCTTTCAAAAAGGTCACATAACTGTGGGTTATCTTGACGGGAATCGTAAATGAAAACCGTTATATTTCAAGAAAATATAACTCCTTCATAAAAAATACACTGCTTGAATTCATGTTATCTTGAGTTTTCAAAAATGTTGAGGACTCCAAATATTTTATGCCGAAACTAACTGAAAAATATATTCTCTGATGAATGTTTAAATAATTGAAGAAAATAATAGTTATGAATAGAAATGAAAGTAATGTATGGAATAAGCATTTGAAGAAAGATGATTGCTAATGCAAATGCAAATGCAAATGCAAATGCGTTTATTGAAAATCTATTTCAAAGTTCTTCCATAAGTCGAATACTAGTGTTTTTTGTTGAGGAAAAGGCCAATTTTTTTGCATGTCTTTGCCAAATGAAGTTCTTTACCGCTGCGCAACCCGCCTTGATTTCTAAGACAAATAAAAGTGCGCAAAATTTGTTCATCTATTTGCTATTTTTTCCGTTCCTTAAAATGTTTATGTCGTTTTCATAAAGACTTTCAGTATGACCAATGTGTGAGATTGGGGATTACCGTCACTAGGATGACGATTGTATTTCAAAAATCATGAATCTCAAACCTTCCTCACCCACCAGTGAATTGTAATTTATGATTTAATATGAAAGACGTGATGGTACAAAAGATCCTTGTTAGTGCCTCTGTTTTAGTCCCTAAGAGCTATTGTAATTGTTTTGTATTTTGATATTTTTTTCTGGTATTCTTGGAGGCAATTATGCCGAGCACAAAATTAGGTTCAGAATTAGATATTGTGGGTACTGCAGGTTGGATGATGTTAAAAATGGTGCGGGCTTTAGATGTTAGATATATAAGGCGCGGGTTATAAATCTTATAATGTAGTACGGGTTTTTACGCCTTCAGCCAAAAATGACGGGAAAAGAATCAGAATCAGATCAGCTCAGAGGTTGTATCAGGGTTTGATCTGTCAGTTAGCCGTGCCCTGACTTAGATTAGCCCAGAGATTTTTTAGGGTTAGATAGAATATGAAGTTTTTTGAAGGTATCACAGGCATGCGCAGTTAAAGAAAAGAGGTTAAAAAGACAAACAAATCAATGTTAGTTGTATATTTGTGATTTATTAGTTATACTATTTATACGACAATATTCCAACAGTTACGCGTCACTTCAAATTAGTTACTATCTATGTCGCAAATCAAGAAAAATGATTCAAACTCTCAATTGAATTCCTTTAAATTGTAAAGATTTGAGTATGTATGTATGTATATATATATTTACTTCCAATCAAAATTCAGATCCAAACTTGTTCTATCAAACTGAATATCCCTTTTTGCCTTTGTCGTGAATCTGAACTATATTTTACTATATTTATTCGGCTTTGCTTTGAACTGATATTTAGTTATCAAATGGCATTCGGCGTTTGACGATACTTAAAATATAGCATTCCCTAATTCAACGAAGTAAGAGATGCATTGAAATCTGGTATTCTAGAGTAACATTTTGATGTGCTATTAGAAAATCCGTGCCATCACTTTTCCGTTATCCTCGATGCTTTATGAGTGATACGACGAAAGAGTGAACGAATTTTGTACCATAGCAATTTTGAAATTGTACTCACTTCTATCACCTAGAATTAGCTTCTTTTAAAACTTACTAAGTTGTTAGTTTACTAATTTTATCTTAAACTTTATCATTTTCTTTGTTAAGATAATTTGATATCTTTCGCTTTTTGGTGTTAGGAAATTTTAGGTCCATATGTTTCTTTACCACTTCCACGCTAGAGTGAAAAAAAAAAAATCCACGTTAAAAATATGTTCTGCTGACTTTTCAAAACTTATTTTTACACAGATCTGAAAACAAAATTTTCAAAAAAAACTGTCTTATCGTAAGATTATTTCTAGTTTTCGATACCTATAGGTTTAAAATTACTCGTGGCGTTTTCCTCTTGCCATGCAGCAACGCTTAGAGCAGAAGGATGGGCAAAAGCTTTGTGTACTGCAGGCAGAAGGACAGGGTTGGTTGGATAGTGGAATCTGCATCAATGAAGCCAAATTGGGGTTCTGAGGTACCTTGATCTGAATTGGTGTAGACTTCAGCTTAATAATAACCGGCTTAAACTTGGGCTGTTTAAACTTAAGTGGCTTGCATGGGTTAGTGGGGTTAGGTAAGCATTTAGGGTAGTTCATTCCTGGGATAAGAGGTACTCCGAGGGGGCTAGGGAGAGCCGATCCATAAGCTGAACCGTATGGATTATAAGGCATTGACTGAACTGGGGCATTCACTTGGTATTGGTTATAGTCAATACCTCCATAAGACTGCACAGGTGTGGTGTTCTTGGCGACTGGTTTTGCGTTCTTTGGTTTTGGACGAGCGACTGGTGTACGTTTAACACATGGGTTCATTGGGCTGGGTAGACATGGGTTGCCACCTGTAAACTGGACCATTGGGGGTTGTGGGATGTATGGTGGTGGTGGTCCAGGAAGAAGAACACCACTTATAAATGGTGAAGTCATTCCGTTGATAACCATGGGTTTTGGAGGGCCAGGTGGTCTTGGTAATGGTTTCTTGGGTGCAGGTTTTTTGCCCTTAGCTGGTTTTGGAGGGCATGGATTGTATGGTGATGGGACACATGGGTTGCCGAAGGGCATTTGCATAGGCATTTGCATAGGCATAGGCATTGGCTGTGGCATAGGCATAGGCATAGGCATAGGCATAGGCTGTGGCATAGGCATTGGCATTGGCATTGGGGGTGCCATAGGCATTGGTGGTGCCATGCCATAACCTCCGCATGGCGTTAATGGATAAGGACCACAACGCTTCGCTGCGGTTCCCTTCTTTTTGCCCTTTCCTTTCTTTCCTGCTTTTGGCTTTGTGCATGGATTTGCTGGAGTTGGTGTACATGGGCTTCCAAATGGCATTTGTGGTTGCATTGGAGGCATCATTGGCATTTGCATTCCCATGGGAGGTCCGCATGGGTTCATTGGTGGAGCACCACAAGGAGCACGTTGAGGCATCATTGGTGGCATCATTGGTGGAGCCATAGGAGGAGCCATTGGAGGAGCCATTGGAGGACCACATGGGTTCATTGGTGGAGCACCACAAGGAGCACCTTGAGGCATCATTGGTGGTGCCATTGGTGGAGCCATAGGAGGAGCCATTGGAGGAGCCATGGGAGGACCACATGGGTTCATTGGTGGAGCACCACAAGGAGCACCTTGAGGCATCATTGGTGGCATCATTGGAGGTCCCATTGGTGGAGCCATGGGCATCTGCATTCCCATTGGAGAGCCGCATGGGTTCATTGGTGGAGCACCACATGGCTTAGAAGAACCTCGTCCAACAACAGACCTCTTACCATAATGTGCGGTATATCCTTGAAGGTTGACGGCTCCTTTCATTGATTGGAGAGGAGCAGCTGGAGTTTGGCATGGATTCATAGGGGTTGGTGTGCAAGGAGAAGCCATTGGAGCAGCCATTGGAGCTGCCTGATATGATGGGGCAGCCTGGTATGATGGGGCAGCCTGGTATGATGGGGCAGCCTGGTATGATGGGGCATACCCATAAGAAAAAGCTGGAGTTTGGCATGGGTTTACAGGAGTTGGAGTACAAGGTGCTGCTTTTGGTGCCTTTGGCTTAGGAGGAGGTGGCTGCCATCTATTGAACATAAATATTTAGATTAGAAATGACGGGAAACCGAGTGAAGAATTTTGAAAGACGACACTGAACATCGGTTATTTTTTTACCGACAAAAATGAAAGTTGGAGAATGTTAATTCTTAAATATTGATGCTTGGAATGGAAAACATTTGTTTGCTAATCGAGAAAGCAAGGAAGTTAAGGAATCTTATGTCAAAAGAGCATGAACTGGAAAAACACAACACCCATATTAAAATGATATATTGGTAAATCAGATTTATAAGAAGATTATATATAATTCGTCCAAATCTCATCAAGCAAAGAAGTCTTATTGTTCATTGTGTTTGTGCTTGTGCATTTTAATTTTTAAATAAATGTATATTGAAATGAAAAACTTACTTTGGCACGTGGAAAGTTGGTCTTGGTTTTGGAAAGGAGTAGAATACCTTTGGCTTTGATGGTTTTGGTGCAGGGGCAGGTGCAGCTGCCTGACCACATGGATTGTATGGTGTTGGGTTACATGGGGAGTAAGAAGATTGGTAACTGGCGTAGGTTGGTGGTTGGAAACAGCAATTTGGGCTGCAGGCTGAACTGCATGTAGTTGCACAAGATGTGTCGCAAATTGTTTGTGCCATGGGTTCGCTTCCTGTTTCGTAGAGATAAAGAAATCAAATGTAAAAGATCAACGACATGAAAGATTAGCATAAAAACATATATAAATATAAACTAGGAAAAGAACCCTTGCATCACTTATGAATTTTAGGACCTAGGCTTTCATAGCATTTGATTCATAAAGGTTTTATCATCACGACAACCAACCTCGATTGCATATCTCCATTGAATTTGCGTTCACGAAAATCAATGCCGATCATGATGATTTTGAAAAAAAAATAGGTACCCCACTTAGGAATCCAGGAAACTACGATCAAACACACGAAAGAAGGCGAGAGAATCTATCAACCTGTGGCTAATCCATGGGTACCTGTGAACCCGCTTTTCTGCTCATGTTTTCCTCCAAAGAATGGAAAATACCATCTTTGGGAATGTGAGATTGGCATTCGTTACTGGATTGAACCCTTTCTCTCAAAATCACAGTTCCACCCTTGGTTGGAGGTTATTTACAGTCTGTACCTGGAGGGAGAAGCTTGACTGAGAGAACCTTTGCTTGCTGGCTAAGAGGTGCAGCGGTTCGTTGTTTGTTCTTCTTAAGATAATCTTGGAAGGCTTTGGTTGGATCAGCTGGGAGGTTTTGCTTGCCAAACTTAAGTACAGCTGTTACTTTGGTTTTCTTTGGTGGACTGAAACAAAAATCGATTATTAATATCAATTATTAATTTGCTCCCCTTAAGGTATTATGGCTTCACTAGTTCACAAAACTAATAGACTGCTTTCGATATCAAATTACACCTCAGCGGAATCTCTCTTGAAAACTCTTATAAAGGGTAGATGGTCACTATGGTCTTCATCATTATCAAATACCACTCTTTATGAACAGTGTTAGTGACAATAGGTCTTTATTAAAATGTAAAGGACATTGAAACGCTCGTGAAATGCGCGTTTATCTTCGTATAAGAATAATCAACGACAACCGAACCAAAACTTACGTTTTAGGCTTGGCCTTAGCCTTCTTGGACTTGTCTTCAAAGCTTTCCAAAAAGTTATCTTCAAGGCTTTCATTTGAGTCAGATAGACTGTCAGAAGATGGCACAGTTGGACTCAATGATGAAGGCATTGCTGTTGCAGTTGGCTCGAGCTGTCTCTTTCCCATGTAGTGACCGTAGGGATTACTCTGGTAAGGATTATTTCCATATTGTGAACCGTAAGGGTTCTGGCGATATGCGGGTCTTTTGGCTTGAGCCTTTGCCTTTGCCTTTGCCTTTGGTTTTGGTTTTGGCTTTGGCTTGACTGTGCCGTCACTGTGTTAGACAAAAAAATATATGGGACTATTTATAAATACAAATCATCCAAGAGAAAACATAGACCGTGCTTCCCCACGGAAGTCTTGGGTTCTCAGTAGTGTTCATTAGGTCTCTTCCGTGATTCGAAGGTTTTTCTCTGGGTTCTCTGTTTCCCTTCCTCGTCAATACCCAACACGCAAAAAATCCAATTCGATCTGTGAGTTAGCTGTGCCCTGACTTACATCAGCCCAGAGGTTGGAGATACATAATATTATGCAGTTTTTCGATACCAAGATCGATAGGAGCCTGGGACATACCTAACGTCGACCACAAAAACTTTGACGGAAAACTTGGATTTCTTGAAAGTAGCTTTGAACTAAAAAAAAAGGGATATTTTAGATATTTTATTTGTGTTTTACGTGATTTGGCGATGCTCATTTTCATGCAAGGAAAGATGTTACGGCAATATACTTGATTTCCATTTCATTCAAGTACATATAAGTGTGTGCACCTATTTCAAAAACGTTTGGTGAAGGTTTTGTGGCATTCTGCTTGTTGCATGCTGGATGTTGTATGTTGCTTACAGTACCAAGGTTGAAATGTATTTTCATAAATAAATAATGTCAGCACAGAAGAAAATATGACAAAGTTCCATATTGTCGTGACGTTTCGCTGCTTGAGTTCACATCATCCATACTGCATTTCGGGCTTGGTATGCAACAAGCAACAAGCAACAAAACCTTCACAAATTTTTTTTGAAATAGCTGTATCTGTAAAAATATAGTTCTTTTAGTTAAAAAGTAGCTGAAAACAACAAGAAGAATACTATAATAATGTGCTACAAAACAATCATGTATTTTTATTTTCTCAAGAACTTACTGCTCCTTCAATTTTAGCGTTCAGTTTTTGACGAGAAATGGATCCTTGGTTGCTGAAGTCTTTCTCGAAGTTCAGTTTTGGCATTTCAAAAGTTACTTGGTATAGAACATATCCTTTAGAAACAGAAGAAAGAAGATTGAACACTCTTGTTTGTAATTCTAATATAAGTGATAATTAGGGAATGCGGAAGAAAAGAGATAAGATCCCAAGAGTCAAATGTTTAACTTTTAACCTATTGGGATGAAAGCCATTAAGGATTATTTCGAAGAAAATTGAAGAATATTCAAAGGGTAAGACAGACAGACAGACAGACAGACAGTTAGACAGAGTGTTGCAAGTAGACCGTTGAATATCCCTGAGACATCAGTTTTAAACACTAACCTTCCAGTGGCTTTTTGCAAATGAACTGGCTAATTTCTGTGCATTTTCTGTCGTACATTGTTCCAAAAGTAGATTTGAAATCAACTGCAACGCAGTTCTGGTTCTTTCCTTGTGGTTCCCCTGTCTTCCAGTTCAAGTGAGACACAGGCGATCCGTCAACATAGCTGTACATTCCTTCTTTAATTCTGTCATTTAGACCTGCAATGGTTCAAAATGCAACCCTCAGTCATTGGATGATATTTTTTTTCGTATTTCCATCAGCCATTTTCTCATTCTGTTTTATTCTATACGTTGTTCTGTCAAACAACAAAACCTAACATGCTAAATTCCAATGCGACTTGTGAGTTAGCAGTGCCCAGACTTAGATCAGCCCAGAGGTTGTTTCAGGGTTTGATTTGTGAGATAGCCGTGCCCTGACTTTGATCAGCCCAGAGGTTGTTTCATGGTTGTGAGTTAGTGACTGTTTCAGGGTGTCGATAAAGTTTGAAGGTTCTTTGAAGTACTAGATTCTTAGGCTCCGTAAGTATTAATTTTACAGATGACACGAATTATGCACCAATGGGGTTCTTCTTTTTCACACTACCGCCCGATTTAAAGGGTAAAATCACGTGGTATCTTTGTGCAAATGACATTATAATATTTTACTTACCCACCCACAGGAATTTTGTGGGTTTCTTTAATGGCATAGTTTTCAATGCATTCTCAACAGCAGCGCTTTTGATATCTGCGACTACAGCATTCTCCTTTGCGCACTCAACTACAGCTCCCATCCAGTTCTTCTTAGCAGTGTGGTGCTTGTAACAAGTGCCTTGGTGTTCGGTATATCCCTTTGGGCACTTAGCTAAAATACGATAAAATCAGCTTGTGGAATATTTTTAAGAGGGTTTAAAATGTAAGATGGGTAGTTGAAATAACGACAAAATGAAATATTTTACCTCCATTAGCAGCGGCGAAAACATCTGTAAAAGAAGAAAGATTATAAATTATAAATCCCAGTAAAATAATGATAAATGATTGCTACCTTCTTTCATTCGTACCTTTCTATCAGACACCTTCTTTTCCTTCTTTCCTTTCATTTTTGCCTATATTTCTTTGCTCAATCATTTCTTACCAATATCCTATCATACTTATCCTATCTCTAAAAAAATTTTTTGACTAACACTGGCGGGGAGCTCAGAAACAATTCAGATGAAAATCAAGTCCACGACCCTTGCATACTTTATCGGATACTCTAACCACTGTAGTGAGCTACGGATTGTTTTCTGAGCTCTCCGCTTGTGTGTGCCAACTTTTTTTTTTATTTGATTCATCACAGCGCTACTCACATTATATATCTCTCTTTCTTTCATTTTCTATTTTCCCTGTTCTTCTATCCTTTTCTTTCATTTCTCCTTTCATTACATTAAACTTATCCGTTCCCTTTTCATAATTTTGCTATTTTCTTTCCCCTTTTGATAGTCGTTCCTCACCTGTATAAGGAAGGATGTTCTCTGTCAAAGTCTTTGGATCGACCTTTGGTGAGTAGAAAGCCACTAGATACACTTTACCAAGAGGACCTCTTGCGATGCCAATGCCAACATGTGTAGCTTGGCGGTTAATAAGAACCACAAAGTCACGATTGTCTTTATTAATCTTTTTATGAGCCCAATCATAATTCATAATCTTGGCGTACCAAGAGACAACACAGTCCCTGATGGCATCATCTTGTTGTGCCAGTTTTACGCAGATGGTTTGGTTGTGGGTCGTGGTCTTATCAAAGCTTACTTTGCCAGCTTGGACAATTTTGTTGGCCCATTTTTGTGCTCCTAGAGTCAGAGGATCGTGGAGCTGTAATGGACTTGCAGCGTGGGTACGACGGAAGAAGTTCATATAATCCAACGCCGCCTTTTTAAGTTTAGCTGAAATATAAATCAAATATCAAGAAATATATTTACAGCTATAACGAAGTGTCTGTGCATACGTGTGTTATAACCAACCGAATTGATCGCGTTCCCCGAAAGGAATTTTGGGTCAACTATTTTTGGTTAGCATTTTCCGAGCTGGGACATGGGAAATGCCAATCAAAATACAATGACGAATCCTCAATTCTGATTGGTTGAGCTTGAGTTCGTTCTGAAGGTTAACTCCGCTGGGAACACGCAGGGATTGGCAGAACTGACAACTGGACGTCAATTAAAGTGTTTCCATGGCAATGCTGGAAAAGAGGGCACGTGTCTATGGAATGTTGTGGAAACGCTTTGATTGACGTCCACCAAAACCTACTTCCTCGCGATGACGATACCTCGCGTGCATTTGAGAAGTATACTCTTATGATTTTTCAAATGTTTAACTTAATAGAACTTACGGACTTGAAGGGGCTTTTTTGCCTTGCGGACAGAGGATTTTGCTGGAGCTACGTTCAGTCTCACTGGCTTCATAAAGTCCTCATCTTCTTCGAGGAAGTCAGAATCATTTGATACATCAAATGATGACTTTGTTGGTTCTGTGTTAGAAATGTCTGGGACTGTCTGATCAGAATTTTGATGTTCTGCAACAAATGAAGACAGTGATAATGATTAAAGTTTCGAATTCTAATTGATTTATGTGAGCGTCCTGAAGGGGGGTTCCCAATCCCATTTCAATTTAAATTAAAATTTGTCAAAACCCCAGTCCCAGTAATAACTAAGTGCCAGTCCCAGTACATGAAATCCCACCCCCCTCCCCCCCAAAGTTCAGCTCCCATTTTACCCCTTCAGGACCCTCTTATATGATTTTCTATTGTTTTTTGACAGTTTCCTTGGCAAGACAGTTGGATCCATGTAATTGCTGGTTACAAACAAACAAACAAACGAACGAAGCAAATGGGACTAAAAATCTTATAAAACAAGTGCCTAACTGAAGGAGGTAACAAGATAAAATTATTTGATAATTTGCTTGCTTGTTTAGTTATAGTTATGCTTATAGTTAATGATATAGAGTTTATGAATGATAAGTTAATTAAGCGTTAATTTTATCGCAAGAAAATTACCCAGTTGCGCGACACCTGCAGCGATCACGTGATTAATGTCAGTTTTATCGGATGACGTAACCACCTTATGATACTTCAGCCAATATTACAGGTCGCAAAAGATATTTGGATTCACTACTTTGTATAGTTATTGTCATGTAACTCTCTATGGCGGGCATTGTTATGTCATGGATATTCCAGGAGTTTCGTCCATCCCCGATCGTCAGGGACGAACGGTTAGAAGTTTCCCGCCAAAAAAAACCCAGCCATTATCGAATGAATAAAACCGATGACAGCAAAAGAGAAGCTATGTGTTTACCTGAGTTACTCATATCAAAAGGGTCGGTTGTTGGCGTATTAAAAAAGTCATCTCTTTTCTGTAAATCTGTAGAAGATTAATACGTGATAAATATATTATTAGAGAATAGATACATATATAAGAAGACAGGTGGTCAGGGTGCAAAGGTCGTGCTACGTACTCTTGGCGTTGGCCAAAGCAGCCACAAGGATGAGAGCGATCGCAAGGAATCTCATCTCTAGTGCTGTCGAATAGAAAAGTCCCTAGCCTGCTTTTCCTCCCAACCTATAGAAAGAAAATTATAGATTAGTAACATAATAGCGAAGAAAATTGGTTTCATGACCATGTATTAAGTTTACACTGGCGATTTTTGCGGCGTTTTTTGAAAATATAATAAATTTTGTCTTGCTTCAAGAGACATTTGCCAGGTAACCTTGGTTTCCGAAATTAAATTCTACAAGTTCCGGATTGTGGAATTTAGATAATGGGATCAGAACTTTAGGCTCTTGCAAAAACTTAAATCCGAAATTACAAATCTAAGATTATGTATATGTATATACAGATGTCGAAGTATCATCGATTCTAGATTGTCTTACTCAGTCTGCTTACTGGGAAGAGATCTAACTTAATTTAATGTTAGTGTGATGATAAAGAATTTGTTGAAATCAACCACTGATCGTTTAACAAACTAAATATTTTTGCCTCGTGTGCAAAAATATTCTACCTTACATACTAAATTTAACTTACGAGACAGAATCACAGTTCCCAAAGTAAGAGAATAAGTATTCAACCGATTCAAATTGTCACAAAATGTAAAAAAAATATTTGCAACTTACGGACACTCTCTTGTCGTATTTGGCTTGTTCCTTTTATCGCTTTGAATTTTTAGGTCAATTATTTTCCAATCTAAATACCTTTCTGATAACATACCTACATGCAGATAATTCATATGTATCATTAATGAGATTCCTTTTCTTTTCTTTCTCATTTTCCCCTCTACTTCGTCGCTTCTAATCTTAAGATGATTAACCAAAATTTCGTAATAAAATTTCATTCGCTTAATGAAATATTTTTTCCGTATCTTTGAAAATTATTAACGAAAAGAAAAAAAAATTGATCTACTTTTATTGTATTTTGATGTTGTAACAGGTTGTTTTTGGTTTTCAAACAATCAGATAATATGATAAAGTATTTCAGAATAAATAAACCAAAAAATCTCAACTTCCGTAATAAACGGTATTCCTGGAAGAATATATTACACCATTATTGGATCACATATCTATTTCCAAGAAAAAAATATCCTCCTCCAAATCAAAGTTACGTTTGTTGTATCTATTGATCGTACTTGTTCTCAAATAGAACAGCACTGAGTGTCATATAGAGTCTGATAATCCATATGAAAGAATAAAATATATAAACTAAAAAGAAAATATGCTAGAAAATAATATATTTTTTGAAGCAATTGGCACGAGGAAACGTTTTGCATTAATGGAGGATCAGTTCCTGGTACATTGGTATCTGTGTTATTGTAATATGATCTTATAACCGTTAAATGAAAAATGAGTTCAAAAACCTGAAACCATTATTCTGGTGTAGTATTATAATGATGATTGATATATATTTTAACTTACAATGATGTAAAGTATTGACTGCCACGAACCGAAGAACTATTGCTAAGTCCCTAATATAGACTATAGTAATACTTCTGGAAAACCGCAAAAACACAATTTTTAATTTTGATGTATTTTCATTTTTTTTTTTTAAGTTTAATGAACGAAGACGTTAAAAGAAGTTAGAAATAGTTATTTGTAGATGGAGTTAAGGAGGTAGAGTTGTTAGAATTGTGTTAAAATCTAATGAGGCTGTACGACAAGTAAATGTGCAATGATGCTATTCACGTCTATCACGTTCATTCCACTTTACTTTATCGTACACCTTAAAATTATATATTATTATAATTATTAAATAAGCTTAATCATTAACCCAAACTCATGGTTATAGATTCGTTTCGCTTATCATACAATAAGTTTATATCCTTCAATCTGCTTGTTGCGAAAAGTGTCATCTTTGCTTCAGAAGGTACAGATAATAATTGCGACTGGAATGCCTTCAAATTACACATGACTTTGCGATCGACATATAGCTATATATACGTTATCGTATTTTTTTATATTGAACATAATATACCATTTTGTACTTACCTATAGCCAAGGTTTTTTTTATAATATGTTATTCCCTACCGCTCTATCTGTGGAGCACCCAAAACATATGGTAATGATTCTTAGGGCCAAGTTTAGTTGATCACAATGATCACATCCAATTTTGAATTTTTCTTTGGATAAGTCACACTTTGTTTGGCAAACCAACGAACCAAAGACGAGTATCAGCAATTTGTTGGCTTATCTCATAGCTTTGTTTTGAAACCAAACAGCCTTGGACACTTGCTTAACCAAAATGCTTATAAAGTTTAGATTTCTTAATGGACTTTCGTGAAGTTATGACATTTTGCATTTTTCATACGAAGCTTCCTGAAGACTACATCGTAAAAGTCTATTACTGTATATTATAGCAATATTGTTTCTTCTTGTGTGGGAATCTTTTTTCCCAAAGCCCCTCTCTGTTTTATTTATTCATAAAAGCATTCACTAGCAAGAATATTTTGTAAACTTTTTCTCGTTACTGGCTGTCTTATGACAGCTTGACTTAACTGATGCTAAAACGTCCATAACAAAAAGGTATGACTTGCGATAAAAAAAACAGAGACTATTTTTTGTCATTGATTAAGATTTTGCCAACAGTTTTCTTGGCTCCGACATTTTTCGCCAAGAGTAACTTTCTTCCACGTTAGTTTATAATTTAACAAGCTCACGCGTCAATAAGCGATCTTTGTATTTTCCTAAAAAACATAGAAACTCCACGTCTGATTGGAACGGATTGTGTATTGTTTTGATCAGTGAAACAGGTACTTTTGTTATATGTAGCATTAGGATTCAATTCACAAGGCTTCTTGTCTTTCCTTTAGCGAAAGTGCAAGGATCCAGGTCTCTTTATAATCTCTTTCCAGACTTCCCAGGATTTGGAAATTCTCATCAAGGTCACATTCTTTCAGTTTCTGAACTAAGGAAACTTAGGGAAAAATATCTTTCCAAACATTTAGTTCTCATTTCAAATTGTTCGAATGGTATTTCATCAGCTATTGTTTTAGTTTGAAGTCAGGTCATAAAAGGAAGTTTCTCTTATGAATTTAAGAACGTTTCTCCTTGTATTCCAGGTGACCCTATACTATATTTTTCTGATGCTTTCTCTTGATCCTTAAGTTTTTGGAAGTATGACCTTGTTCGGATAAAGCTCTCTTGAAATTAGAGTAAAGTTTTATTCTGTGATATAGGCCAATAGACGATTATGTGCTCTTTTTTAGGGACGATAGCTTTTGAAATCTGGTCTAAGGTGTGCCTCCAGAGCTATTATTAAGTAAATAATAATTCATACAGCCTTCATGTATATACAGGTTCTTGGTGTGTTGAAAATAAACACATCAGTGTTCATTACATAGCGCATTTTCTTTTGCTCCTGTCAAAAAACTACCTCCACTAGGGGAATATTTGCTTTGACAAAATTATTGCAGACTTAGAAATCATCACAGTGGTTTAGTTGGCATTTTATTATAAAAGAAGAGTGTTAACATTAGAGTTGATTCCTTATAGAATTTATACACGTGTATATGATGTATAAATGGTAAGAAGTGTATATCGTTACATTGTTGGTACATTAGGGACTGTTCATAAAGTAAGGCGAGTGGGCCGGCAAAATTAGAATTGAATTAGCATATTTCTGTGCTGGCCTATTATTAAATGCGGTTGAAGAAGTGATGACCAACCCCCAATTTCGAAGCAAAATTGCATAGATGTTAGATGTTCCATTTTATAGATAGCCCACCCCTTTCAAGGAGCTCAAAAGTATGTGGCCCACCCCCTGTTTTTGCCGGCCTGCCCCCTTTACTTTACGTGTCGAATGGAAGAATAGGTTTTCCCCGCGTAGCCTCGCATTCAAGCGCTTCACGATGAGACAACGTTGGTTTAACCAAAATAAAATTATAATTCTCATGGGAATAAACATGGTACCGCGTGATCAAGGTCCATACATGTATAATCTAGACTCTTTTCAGTAAATGAAGCAAAAAAAAAAAAATTTGGCAAATTACAAGTGAATGTAGTAGAAGGTAGTAAGATTTCTCTTTCGGTTTCTTTAGATTTTGTATTCTCGCAAGCTTTTCGGGTAATCTTTCTATACCTACTTGGTATCCAAAACTATATTATATCTATTAAACAAACCAAACAGTTTTTTCCGTGCTCCGTTCAGTAATAAAGCACGCAGGAAGTGACGTAAGCAGGAAAGAAATGTGAACAGGAGCACGAACCGTAGGCGAGTGCTTCTCACACTTCTTGAGTGCTTTCGGCGTTTCCTAATACTGGATGGAGCACGGAAAAAAGCTGTTTTATCTGTTTTATTATATACAAAGAAAATAGGTTGTAGTTTTCAATGCTGTTTTCTTACACTTCTTTGCAAAAATTTGCTGAGCACTCGGATGGCTTCAGCAACCATGCTCCGTTCACTAATGAAGCACAAGTCTCGATCAATCAGAGCGCGCGTATATAATAATATATGTCTGTACACGAAACAGTAGGCTTTCTTTAATAGATAAGCCGTTTTAATGTCGATAAAAGTAATTGGTTTTGAACCCGCCAGGATTGTGAATTCTGTACGTTTTGTGATCGTCCGGATGGGTTGTGTAGTCTTCAGAAATAGCAATGTTGCTGTTGTTACTGACGTTTTGGCAACCTGTGAGAGAGTCATCTGTTCATTTTTCACTTGATTTTGTTGTCGATTCGTCAGACTGTACTGAACAACAACATCAACAACAACAACAACAACAACAGCACCAACATCAATAGTGTTTCTGGTGACTACACAACTCACCCGGTACACTTAACACAGAATGTCACAAAAGCAAATTTTAACATTTTACATAATGGTTTTCATTATAAAGTGATAAGAATATAATGAACAGTTAGCCATAAAAAAATACCCTTTGCAAAGATGTATTTATCGCATACGGATGCATCCAAGGTCCCCCTTGTGTCCATACAGTGTTTCCTAATGCTAACGCGCGAAGTTTGCTGTCGCGACACAATAGGGTTTTGGTGGATGTCAATCAAAGTGTTTCCATGACTTTGCCGTAAAACACAAAGTTTTCAAGGGTATGTGCCTATCAAATGTCATGGAAACGCCTTGATTGACGTCCACCAAAACCTAATTCGTCATGAAGACGATTCCGCCATTGAAAAAATAATGTAATGATCAGAATATGTATTTTTCGTATTTAGTAATATTGATTTAATTATGATATTGGTATTGGAGCTGAATACTTAGATAAGTCCTAGTGTCTTTTTGGTTTTGGGATTCTGTTTCGCTTTTTTCCTCTTAATTGTCCTTTCCCACGTCGACAGCATGCTTTCGGGCAGTAACTTGGACAGACGGGACCTTGTGGCTTGATGCAGGGCAACGCACAACTTTTTGGATTGATGTACGGAGAAAAGGGATTAGCTGGACGTGGGAAGTTCATTGGGGGTTGCATTCCCATTGGTCGTTGCATTCCCATTGGTCGTTGCATTCCCATTGGTCGTTGCATTCCCATTGGTAGTTGCATTCCCATTGGTCGTTGCATTCCCATTGGTCTTTGCATTCCCATGGACATTGGATATTGCATAGGCATTGGCATGCCATAAGGCATTCTTCCAGGAAAAGGGATTTGGTTTGGTATTCTGGGCTTTGCTTTCTGAGTTACGCGTCGTTTAGGCGAGCCTTGGTTAACTGGATACTTCAGTACAATGTTGGGTAATTTCACCACTATTGGAGAGGGTGGTTTTGAAGTTAAAGGACGCAGTCCAGCTAGTGGATGCCTATATTGCATAGGCATGAATGGACTTGGTGGTAACATGATAGGTTTGCCAACCGGAGGGCAGTTGTTAAATAGGGTCGGTACACAAGGATTTCCGGAAATTGGTGCCATTGGATTTTGCATTTGTCCGAAATATGGGAAAGGCGGTCTTCTTGGAACAGGCCTTTTCTTCGATTTTGGATTTTTCTTATGCTTTTTTTTAGACAAAGGTCGAGGCTTTGACATGGGCAAGGGCTGCTGCCAAGGCATACCTATTGGCATTCCCATTGGCATAGGCATTTGTCTTGGCATAGGCATAGACAAATGTGGTTGCATCGGCATTGGCATGGAGCGTCCTCTTCCAAGAGGGGGACAAGGTGCGAAAGGTCTTGGAATACACGGCTGACCCCTCATAGGCATCATTGGAGGTGGTGGTGGTGGTGGAAGTATATACGTCATTGGTGGAGGGCCAGGGATTGGAGCACCTAAAAGATGAAGCATCTTGGGCCTCTTTTGGGTCTTTTTGTTTTTTGAATTATGTTTTGGTGGACATCGTTTTGAAGCCGAAGGAACACATGGCTGAGGAAATTGCAATGGCATTTGCCCTTGCATGGGCATTGGACGTTGCATTTGCATAGGCATAGGCATTGGCCCTTGCATGGGCACAGGCATTGGACGTTGCATTGGCATAGGCATTGGACGTTGCATGGGCATCGGCATTGGACGTTGCATTGGCATAGGCATTGGACGTTGCATCGGCATAGGCATTGGACGTTGCATTGGCATAGGCATTGGACGTTGCATGGACATAGGCATTGGACGTTGCATTGGCATAGGCATTGGACGTTGCATGGGCATAGGCATTGGACGTTGCATGGGCATAGGCATTGGACGTTGCATGGGCATAGGCAATGGACGTTGCATTGGCATAGGCATTGGACGTTGCATCGGCATAGGCATTGGACGTTGCATGGGCATAGGCATTGGACGTTGCATGGGCATAGGCAATGGACGTTGCATGGGCATAGGCATTGGACGTTGCATGGGCATAGGCATTGGACGTTGCATGGGCATAGGCAATGGACGTTGGATTGGTATAGGCATTGGACGTTGCATTGGCATAGGCATTGGACGTTGCATGGGCATAGGCATTGGACGTTGCATTGGCATAGGCATTGGACGTTGCATTGGCATAGGCATTGGACGTTGCATAGGCATTGGACGTTGCATCGGCATTGGCATAGGCATCGGTTTTTGCATATTCATTGGTTGATAGCCAAGTGGTGGTTGAAGAGGATAACCAACGATGTGAATCGTTGGCAAAGGTGGACCAGTCATCTCGATGTTCCTGCCTTTCTTAGCCTTTCCTTTTTTCTTTCCTTTTCCCTTCTTTCCTTTTCCTTTTTTTCCTTTTCCTGTTTTTCCTTTCTTCGTGCCTGCAAACTGTTGAGGGAAAGGATACTGCATAGGTCGCGGCTGTAGCAGTGCCAAGATAGCTGATTGCTGAATCGGATTATCAGCCTTATTGAGAAGGTTCGGTAAATCAGCAGCTTGGACTACAATCGGCTGTTGTTGAGGCATAAAAGGGTTTTGCATTGGAGGTTGTGGATATTGTCCACCAAAAGGCTGAGGAAAAGTACCGAACTGAGGCATAGTGCTCATTCCTGCTGTTTGATAAGGATTTTGTCGCTTGGAAGAAGGTAGATGTATTGATCGTGATTTTCCTCCTTTTGTGCAAGGCTTTGAAGGAGTTGGAGTGCAACGTGGAGTCATTGGCAAAGGAAACTGTAGTTGTGGTGGATAAACAATGTTGTACATTGTAGGTAAGGGAGAACCAAGAAGATGTAATGGTTTTTTAGCCTTTTTTGCTTTTCCTTTGCCAAAAGAACTTGTCATCTGAGGTCTGGGAAACGGGAAAGGAAACTGAGGCATGTATGGTGAACGCTGTGGACCATATAGTGTAAATGAACCCATTGGACGTGGCATCTGATTGGCCGATAGTGCTGGATAATTCATTGGTCTATTAGGTGGATACATTAACGCTGGTCGAGGTCCATAGCCTACTTGAGGAGAAAATGGAAACATGGGTCGCCGAGGGGCTGTTTTCTTCTTTGAAGCGTCTTTGAGTTTTGATTGTCTTTGCATTAGTTGCTTTTGTCGCCACATTTGGAGTCCTTGAAGATAAGGATTGCTTTGCATAAAAGGACTCATTGGCACTGGAGGTAATGGAGGGCAAGGCAAGCCTGCACTTGGAACGCAAGGCTGTCCCATTGGTCTTTGCATCATTGAATTTGGCCTTTGCATCATAGGATTTGGCATTGGATACGGCCTTTGCATCATAGGATTTGGCATTGGGTAAGGCCCAATTGGTCTTTGCATCATAGGACTTGGCATTGGATACGGCCTTTGAATCATAGGATTTGGCTTTGGAAAAGGTCTTTGCATCATAGGATTTGGCATTGGATACGGCCTTTGCATCATAGGATTTGGCATTGGGTAAGGCCCGATTGGTCTTTGCATCATAGGATTTGGCATTGGATACGGCCTTTGCATCATAGGGTTTGGCTTTGGAAAAGGTCTTTGCATCATGGGATTTGGCATTGGATACGGCCTTTGCATCATAGGATTTGGCATTGGATACGGCCTTTGAATCATAGGATTTGGCATTGGGTAAGGCCCCATTGGTCTTTGCATACCTTGCCGTGGAGGGCATGGTACGCCGGCCCTAGGTACACATCCTTGACCAATGGGTCTCTTCTGCATAGGATTTTGAATAGGGAAGAACGGTCTCTGCATCTGCATTCCTTGTCCTGGGGGACAGGGCATCCCCAATCCAGGTCCACAACCCTGATTATTAGCCCTGTGTGCTTGATACATTGGTCTTTGCACCATTTTAGGGTTCATGGGCATTCGCATCTGACCCTAGTTATAACATAATATCGAAAATTAGGAATTACATCAAAACGTTCAATGCATTTCTGTCAATGTTTACAGAGTTTGTAGGACTCTCTAGTTGCCAGTTTACTGCCGCCAGTTACAGTCAAGACGGATCAAGCGTACCTCCCTAGGCTCCATTATTGATTTCATTATTCGAATATTGAGTTGATTGTTCACTTTGAGTTTTCATAAAAAATCTGAAGACTCCAAACTTCACATTCATTTCTGAATGAATTCTAAGGCATGGCCTTTCTAGGGAGTTTTTCTACCTTGGCATGGGAATTGTTGAACAATAAATTCAAAACTCCAGTAGATAATTCATTTTCAAGTGTTGAGTCAGAGTAGATAATTAACTCAATATTCGAATGATAAATTCATTAATGGATTCTAGGGGGTACGCTTGAGCCGTTTTGACTGTAAAAATGTAAAAGGTGTACTAACTGATTATTTTCGATTGACGAAGCCAAAACCTCGTTTTCATGTTGACATTTGAACTTCGGTTTCCGCATAATTTTAAAAATCGAAGTAATGCCCTTTCATGACATCAATAAGTTTATCAAGGATGATAAATAATTAAGCTAGATATAGTATTAATAATTTATTACCTGATTAAAAGGCATACCCTGCACACCACTAGGCATGCAGCGATTCATCTGAGAAGGCACACATGGTCGTTGATTCATACCCATTCTTGGACTAAAACCATTCCTTCTTTGCATTAACGCCATCTGTCGCTGTTGAATCAAATTGGCCATCATGGGGCTGACTGCATTTGTTGCGATCTTTGATGAGCAGCACATTGGATTGCAGCTTGACATGCACTGGTATGCACAATATGGATTGCATGAGCCAGTATTTGCTGGACCTTCACCTGGAAAACATAGCCAACATTCAATATTTAGTATAACTTTTGAACTTTTAATGTAGTCAAAATTGGTACGTACGGTACTGACTTATAGCACGTACACGGTACGACACGCTGTAACATCCAAATGGCTTTCCATTGTTTACGGCTACGGTAAGATACAGTACGGCAAAGAATTTGCAGTATTGTTTCTCACTATCGTTTCGTATTCGAAAACTGCTCTATTTGTAGACTTTTATACGCAACACTTACCTGGCGTTAAGATTCTTATTTTGGTTATAACTGCTTGCTCGTTCACAGGGGCAGGCAGTTTACCCTTGTTTTTCTTTAAAGATTCTTGGAATGGGATCGTTGGGTCAGGCTTTGCTCCTTGAGCAAATTTAAGTATGATCGATACAGTAACTTTATAATCCCTAGGTTAAGACACAATAGAGACTAGTTAGGTACTATTTATTATTGGTTAGGTTAGGAGGAGTTTCTGTAGTTTTCCTACTTTTGTGTTTCGGGGGGAAAGGTTGGCATGGGTTTGCGGAGTTTCACCAAGTTTACGAGGGGGAGGGTCTAGAAGATATTTATAATTTCAAGCCGTACAAGAAGTTTTATTGAATTTAAAAACTTGCTATGATGGGCATAAATTTCTAACATAAATCTGTGTTTTCAAAATTGCCTAAAAGGAATATTGTTTACATTGCGTTAAGTTGAAAATGTTTTGCGGAACTCACGAGGTAGGCCTTGTGGGTCTCCCTGATCTTCCATTGGTTGGTGCGGCCTGATTTGATGATCCAGTTGTCGGAACTTTTGATGGACGTTGAGATGGTTTCTTCGTCGTTCCCGGTTTGTTTTTAGAAGACGAAGGCTTCTTACGGCTATAAAACATAAATAAAAGTATAATTAGTTTACATGTTGAAAAGCTTTTGCAGTTGTCCGCGCATGCGCATGTTTTGTTTGACGTGTGGGAAATAAATCATAATCCAGTGACGCACCTGAACCGCTCAATCATGGCTGAGGCGAGGTTCGTTTCTCCTTCGTACATTTTTAGAATCTAAAAATAGAGCAATAAGTCAAACAATATCATCATCATCATTAACATCATCATCATTGTTATTTAAAAAAAAACGGTCTCCAAATATTATTGATCATATCCTGAAACAATGGGCTAATCAAAGTCAGGACACGACTAAGCTGAAACGTTGAAATTCATGCCATGAGCCGAACTTAAAGATATTAAAGTAGACCGCCTTATTATCCATCGTTTTCAATGTGTACGGCTCATGTGAAGATCGACGTTTGGGCTGAGCCTCACTGACAATAGAATTGGAATTTAGCGTATTAAGTTTTGAGGAGGGAGGAAGACTGGAGAACATTTATTATTGACTTACCGCATCTTCAAATTTGGTTTTCAGTTGCAGAAATGCGAGTGTTCCTGGCATAATAAGATCATCGACCCAAACCAAGGATACAACATCTATGGTTACTCGATAAGTCACAATACCTAAAGAACAAGACCAGCAAAGGTTAGTAGTGTGTTTCTTGTATGCATGCTATCTAGACATCCATTATTACACATTCCATAGCGTCTCATGTATATTTATCATCTCACTCACTCGTCCATGCACTCTCTCTCATATTCTATCAACCCATCCACCCAAATCAACCACCAATCCATCCATCTATCCACCCATCTATCGGCTATACACCCACCATCCCATCCATCCATCTCTTTGTCCTACCTTTCTCTCCGGTCTTGATAATTCATTCACGCGCTATTCAAGCATTTTCACAAGCAATACTAATTTTCGAGATTTTGGAATTTTTAGTATTAATCATTAAAGTTTTCTATATTCAGTCCTTTAGACTTACCTTCCAATGACTTCCTAGCCACAAATTGATGTTTTTCAGTACACCGTCGGTCTGACATGGTTCCATAACGATAGAAAGTTCGTCGTGTACTAACAGCAACACAGCGTTCCTTATCACTATCAGGCTCGTTAGCTTTCCAGTCAACATACTCAATACCCGATCCGTCTGTATTCATGTAGTTGCCTTCCTTTATTCTAAAAACAGAAGCAGCCGTAAATTTTATTTTTCATTAAAACGGTCATCCTCAGAAATAAATGTCAGTGCTGTGCCGTGTATGAAAACATTCGACATTCGGTGCCGTGTCCGCACCGCGCGCGTAACCGAGCCGTGTGCGGTGACTATTCACACTCATACGAAATCTGCTATATCATTGACCACCCGTTCTCGCTGTTTCAGTAAAGCAAAGAAGTGAGTCTCCAATTATTGTGTTTACCTGTTGTTCAATCCAATCCAAATGGTTTCATCTCGATCCTTTATGGGCAGACTCCCAATAAAGTCCACCTCTAGTGGATCATGCAGCGACAACAGAGTAGCGTTATCTGATGTACTCCTCCTGACTGCTTCATCCCACGTGACTTTGTCTGTGTGGTATTTATAGCACTTTCCTTGGTATTCCACAAATCCTTTGTCACATGTTGCTTTGAAATACAATTTGATGCAAAATTAGTGAAAGTCGAGAATACAAATTAAATTAAATTGGTAAATAGTGGAGAAACAAAAGGGTTGATTTTGGTTCTCCAAATTTATTACAACATTGCGGCAATATTTAAAATTTGTAATTTATTCTTTCTGTTAGCTTTAAAGAGAGAAATTGGTGAAAAATAGTTTTAAGCTGGAGCTCATGGTGGATAAAATCGGGCGCAACCGAGGGAAATCTTTAGTACATGTAAAGTTTTAATTTTGAAAATATATTCCTACCTCCATAAACCATGAGATACACATCTGAAAATCAAATTAAAACAAAGTTACAACAATTCTTTGAACGTATGTAGAGGAGTTGTCGTATGGCAAAATTCACAGTATTTCAAAAAAGGTTGTCAATCGAAAATATGAAATCTGAATTCTGAGACCAAAATGAATTGTGGGCTGTGAATTGAGAATTTAAATCTGAAGGAAAGTTGTAATTGCTTTGTCATTTTTATTAGTACTGTAGTTCAAGACAAGTTAATATCTAGATATGCCACCACCTTTGAGCGATGACCTCGGTCTCAGATTTTAGATCTCCGACCAACAACATTTTTTGAAATAGTCGTAATTATTTCAGTCTTCATACCAGTGTATCCAGGGACATTGTCCTCCATTTCGTCAACTTTATTTCCTGGCTCATCATAATACACCACTACATAATACCGACCACGCCCACCACGGACCACACCCACTCCGACCCGAAGACTTGACTTCCATATCATCTGCACAAAGTTCATACTCTTGGTACTGATAGTATTATCTTGCCAGTCGTAGTCCTTGACCGTGTCGTACCACTCGTACACGCATTCTTTTGCTATGGTTTCCTGTTTTCCATATCGTAGACTTATGGTTCTGCCGTAGGGAGAGTTTGGATCAGTTTTCCCTGTCCCTAGGCTACTAATGTAAAGGGCCCATTTCTGTGCTTTGGGGGTAATGTCGTCTGATAGAATGACAGGGCCGACGCCGTGGATACGACGAAAGACGTTGATATATTCCACTACTTCCATCCTAAACGAATCTGTATCTTGTATCGGTGATCCTGGGTACCCTGGTTTCTTTGTTGGACGAGTTGATCCTAAAATTTCAAATTAAAGTTTATAAGTCATTTGATAACAAACAAGTTATTGCTCTAGAGAATAAAAAATGGTTATCACACGACGATCAAGGTTGGGAGAGATACCTTCCTTACGCAAGGCGTATTGTTATTTGCGGTGTTTCCAAAAAGCAAGCGCGAAATCGTACAAGTTATCGTCGCTACAAAATAGTAACGTTTTGAGTGACGTCCACCAAAAGTTGAACTTGTGCCTTCCCTTCCCATCCCTTCCATCCCATCCCATCCCATTTTAATCCCACATTCTCTCACAACCTACTTCATATATCTTCTCATTTCATTTTATCCCTCATCGTCATTTCCATGTCCTAGCATTCATATACATCTATAGGTTTTTCCTATTTTTTATTATTATTTTCTCACATTTCAATGTCTTTATATACATTAGGAATGTGGTACCTGGTGGAACAGTGCCTTGTCCTGATGGACCAGTTGGTCCCCTGGTCGGTCGTCCTCCTGGTTGTCTGGTGGGTCGTCCTCCAGGTCGTCTGGTCGGTCTCATGGTTGGTCGGCCTACCCTATCTAAAGGTTAGAAATTGTCTTCATTTAGCAATATTTCTAAATGTCATTTAATGTTGTAATTCAATCAAACTGAATTAACCAAAGAAAAAAACCTTTCCCATTACGTACAAAATAGGAAATAAGAATCGTTGTGTTCAAAACGATAAACATAAAGCGCATAGCCGAAGGCGAAGGACCTTTTGAGCATGAATTTCATCCATGAGGCATAAATGAAATAGGCATCAGTGCAAACATATTCGGCTTTTGTTTTGTAACCTGAATATCTTCTATTAGAAAAAACCTACTAATGGTCTATCACCAATCGAGCCCTGTGATTGGCTGAGCTACTAGGGGTCTATTAGTGATAGACCTCTAGTAGCGAAAAGCGCCGGTTTTGAAAACCAAAAAAAATATATTTAAAGCAAAATCCAAAACTTTTTGCATTCTTTTATTGGACCGATTAGTAGGTTTTTACTAAAACAATTAGACCTCTCGCCCTCATGGCCTACGAGTCAGTAGCCCATTCGGCCTTCGGCCTCATGGGCTATTGACTCGTAGACCATTCGGACTCGAGGACTAATTGTTAAATAGTTATAGTATCCTCGCTTTCTATAACAGCTTATGCACTGATTTGAGATCGCGGGTCATTTCCTTGAGTATTATTTCTTTGTTGTGATGAATTTCTAACAAAGAAATAATCCTCAAGAGATTGCCATGCGATGTAAAATAGAAAAATGTTCCGCCAAATTGGTCAGGATTGGCTTGAAAGTAAAATGTATCGATGTAGTACACCATACGCGGCTCCGTAACGTATTGCTTACTTTGGCAGAATCGTCCATAGTAGCCTCCCCTACACCGACATCTGAACCCTCCAGGTCTGTTAGGGGATTTTATACAGCTTCCTCCGTTATAACAAGGTCTGTTTTGACACGGGTCAATTGCACCTAAATAAGAAACAAGTATTATACTTAGGGAGCGTTAGTTGTCAATAAGTGAATAAGAAGGAAACTGAAACACCGTGTAAAAGGTATGTAACAAGTTTCCTTCTTATTCATTTGTTGTATTCAACACACTATTCCAAACAACACTCATGATTCCAGTGATTCTTAGCTAAGATCTAGGAGTTAAAAACTCACACTCGAAAACGGCCTTTCATCGTTTATTCGTTACCAAAAAACTATATAAACAAACCAAACAACACTCTGATTCTTGTGATAAAGATTAGTTTAGTTTTGCCTCCCTTGATGCTAAAATTGACCTAGCGAAGAAATGATACTCTAGGGAATGACGAGGTTTGAAATGGGAAAACATAACGCCCAAGCTAAAGAGGTATATTTCTTCCTTATAACCTGCTTTTCACGTAGATCTAATCATAATATTGTTTCGTCGACCTGTTTGGGTTTTGTTTCAAGCTTTCTGGTCTTTAACCAATGATCAAAGGAGATGTAGAACCATAATATTACTCTATTAGCAACTTAACGATACTTGAAAGATTTGCTTTAGTTTTAATTGCTTACCTTGTGGTGAGTTACATTTTTTTCGTATCGCCGTGATCTGATTACTATTCAAGGCAGCATTGTAGATCTGTAAACACGTGACTCTTCCTTGGAAGTGCCTTCTCATGTAAGACACAGAACCGAGGCGAATAGGGTACTGGGTTGCTAGGAGGACTTTTCCGATTAATTTCCTCCTGACCTGGTAACGAATGAGCAATGTTTGTAGTTAAAAGCGAGACAAATGTTACGAGAGATTCAACAAGACGCCCTTTCTTCCTCTTCCCTTTTTTATTTCATGCATTCACTCATTCGTTCGTTCATTCATTCCTTCATTCCTTCATTCCTTCATTCCTTCATTCCTTCATTCCTTCATTCCTTCATTCCTTCATTCCTTCATTCCTTCATTCCTTCCCTTTCTTTTTCATTTTGCCCTTCCTCTTAGAAACATGTATACCAACCTGTTTACCGTCAATCCACAATCCACCATATCCAGTCATATGATCGTAGGTCATACCAACATAATGCCACTTCTTAACAGACAGACCTCTATGAAACAATCTACGCCTGAAGTAACCCATCCGACCGATAAAATTCGCCGAGATAGTCCTTCTGCCATAGTAAAACAAGCCAACGCCCACACCATTACGTCTGTAATTCACAATGGGCCCTAGACTTTGCGATAAATGGACCCAGAGAAAGATTGAGGTAGACGTTTTTGTGTCGAGCTTCCCGCGGGCGCGGTTCGGGATCTCGATAAAGCTGGACCGTTGTCCTCGTAGGAAAAGGGCCCCACCGTGTTGACCCTGGGGACCCCATGACCGGGACACCCGGCTAAATCTTGCTGTTGGTCCTTTGTTTTCACTGATTTCGCGTCCGCGAAATCTGGCGTTTAGTGGGTAGAAACCATATGCTGGTGGGATAGCTTTGGAAAAGAGAAATATAAAAGTTAGACAACTAAGTTTAATAACCTCAGGGGTCTCTGGTTCGATTCCTAGACTCGGCATCACATGTGAGTAGAGTTTGTTAGGTCTCTATGTCTCTCTCTTGATTTTAGGGCTTTTCTCCGCGTTTTTGAAAATCACACTTTGGTGACACGAGTGAAAAATGCACTGCGCATACTCGGAAGTTCGTTGTGTTTACAAAGAAAACCATTGGAGATTTACTGGCGTTTAGTAAATCTATAAAGTTAAAGCCGTTTGTGGAAAGTTAGTGCTTATTTTTCCTGACACATTTCTTGATCTGTTTTCTTTCCCTGGTCAAATAATACAGTCAAGAGAAATTCGCATAATATAAGACAAGTAAATCTCCAATGGTTTTTTTTCGTAAACATGACTCGTCTATGAATTTTCTGCCGAACATCCGAGCATGCGCAGTGCGTTTTTTACCCGTGTCTACTTTGGTACTTACCACTAGAGCATAGTTTCGAAGTGATGCTGTAGATGTGTCTTCGCAGTGTGTCAAAAGATCTTGCAGTGAGTAAATGTGAAGGTTTTTCCACCAATAACCTCAACTGCCGCCTGCTTACATACCTATGGCAAAAAGAACCTTACTAAGAATAGACGTACTGAGAAGGCAATTAATCCATCCATCTCATCTTATCCTTCCATCTCTCTCATCCATTCCATACCATCCTTTCCTATCCATCCATCTTATTCATCTTATCCTATTTCATCCACTTCATCCATCTCATTTGTCCCATTACAAACATTCATCCATAAAACTATTCAGCCATCAACCTAGCTACCCTATTAACCAAACAACCTATCCATCCTTCTATCCATTCATCCATTCATCCATTCATCCATTCATTCATTCATCCATTCATCCATTCATCCATTCATCCATTCATCCATTCATCCATTCATCCATTCATCCATTCATCCATTCATCCATTCATTCATTCATCCATTCATCCATTCATCCATCCATCCATCCATCCATCCATCCATCCATCCATCCATCCATCCATCCATCCATCCATCCATCCATCCATCCATCCATCCATCCATCCATCCATCCATCCATCCATCCATCCATCCATCCATCCATCCATCCATCCATCCATCCATCCATCCATCCATCCATCCATCCATCCATCCATCCATCCATCCATCCATCCATCCATCCATCCATCCATCCATCCAATATAGTCAAATTATCAAATCAGCTATTTGATTTAAACTTACCTGCCAATACCAATAGCAAACACTTTAACTCCCTGTTTTCTGAGAGGTAAAACGTTTTGGTCAAGTTTGGGTGCCTCTCCCCGCACCATCGACTGCTGTCCATCCGTGAGCAGGATTAGAATCTTGGGTACTCCACTCCGACCACCACGTGACTTTCTAAATGTAACGTGAGCTTTCCTGAGAGCAAGGTCAATGCGAGTGTCACCTCGTGCAAATGGAATACGCCCCACAGCTCGAGCAAACTGCACCCATCTCTGGTGCTTTTTGAGCGTGATAGCAATGGAGGCCCGAGTGCTGTACACGATAACACCTACATGGGTTCCACGGTTTGAGATGATGAACTTTCTACTCAGGTGTTGAATGAAGCGTTTTTCTTTAAGGAAGTCACGTGTCGTCATACTTCCTGATGCGTCCATTGCAAACACGATGTCTATTGGTCTCTTGCACTGTTGACCTGGAAAAGTTTAGATGTTACGATATATGTAACATATGTATAGAAAACTCTTACTGGACGATCAATGGAGACTGGTATCGAGTTGGTTTCGTATTTTGAGCCGGTATTATTCTGACTCTGCGGTTGCGGGGGAAAAAGCGGGGAGAAGCTGTTATGAGTTGAGATCACAGTCTAATAAATGTTTGCTTTTGAAGTCAGGCATATTCTAGGCTAATGGGGAAGATACAATGTAAAACTGACAAAACCATTGGTGACTTCTGCCTTTTAAAAATAGTGTTAAGTTAAGGAATTAAATTGTTGGATACAGTAATTTAACTGAGCAAGTTTGGGGAGGTTTGGAAAATTTTGTTAGAAAGGACTGAAATGTGTTGTGCAATGTAGGTGTTAGTTAGTTAAGAGTTTGTTGAAAGTTTCATCCATTAATTGATTCCATTGAGTGATATTTAGTGACATTTTACCTTCAGTTTCATACATGATGCTTGCCATGAGCACACCAACCAACAACAGCAACTTCATGTCTAAGGTCTTAAATTGATTCAGAAACAGAATGATGAACATTAGTTTAGGATATTTAACAGTTAAAGAGCTGTCAATCACTATCTAGGGGGAGGGGCCACTGATTCCCATGCATTCAAAACGCAGGGACCATGCTTTATCAGGAATCTCTGGCAGTCTTGTTTTGCTCTTTATTTTCAAAATTCTTTCTTCCTACCCTCTTCCTTCCCCTTTCATGTCTCTCCTCCGATCCTAAAATGAACGCACTCCGCCAAGCAGTAAAGGATAATCAAATACATATACATTTTTACAATACATTTTTATTTTGATTACAAAGCCCCCTAGATTGATGAGAATAACTGTTTTAGCATAATCTCAAAAATGTAAGTCTAAACCTACAAAACAGTGAAATAGTAAGAATAATGAATTTCTGTTTGTTATTATTATTTATTTATATATGACAACGTTTTTGCAATTAAGTGTATAAATCTCATATTAAATCTGCTATATTATTTTATTTGCTATTTTCTCAATTGTTACTTCTTTTATTCTCGGATTGAATACACCACGATTCTTTAGGGCTTTTTTTGGCAGTGCAAGAAGATAGGATGGTAGCTATAGATGGATATATTTCGAAATTGTAACTCGCTTTGTTTTAAATTATCTGAAATTCCTTCATTCTAAAAAAGATCACGTCCAAAGTATCTCCTGTTAATTTCTCTATCCTCCCTCTTTTTTGTTGGCTCCATTTTAGAAGATTCAGTGTATTTAAATATATAAATGGAAATTACTTCAAAGATATTCATTATTGATCCAGAGCATCCTTAAAAGTCTTTTGTTGACTACAGGCCGCTCAGGAATAGTATCGAAATTATATGTAGCATTTTTCGAAAGGTTTTCATTTAAACCTCTTTAAATATTAGATTAATATTTACTTTACTGGCTTTACTAGCTTTGAAATCAAACTTAGTGAAACACATGCAAAATGTTAGCTAAGTTAAAAAGATAAAGTCGTGTCCAAGACTCGAAACAGAAAGTTTAAAACTGTTTTAAGCGCGGAAACGAAATTTGTCAAGAAAGTAAAACTATGAAAAAAGGAAGCACCGAAGAAGAATTCAGTGATAGTGAAAGCAAACGTTCAACCTTATTTACTCCAATATATTAATGTAAAAAAGGTTACCTAATTTCCTTTGAATGTTAAGGATTTCAAAGTGATTATGTCATTCAAAACATCAAAATCCTCCATACATGGTTAATGAAAAAATATATTTTATTCTAAAATATTTGAAATCGGATGACAATAAAAAGTGCTCGATATTCTTACCTTGAAACTCATTCTGCCACACTCCATCCACACGGATCAGCGCGACAAAAACCTTAAATGTAAATTAATTTTTCGAACAAAGACTTTCAAACTTGTTTATAGTAAAGCAACCCTCATGATCTTTGGACCTGTTCATCCACAAGTTTGTTTTTGATCTTTTACCAAAACAACTACAAGGGGACCCTTTCTTGTAACATGGTTCACACAAAAGTACGATGAATGTTTTCATGGAAAGTGACATTTAATTTTATACGGGTGCTTGTTTAAAGATAGTCATTTTTGTTTTTACACGTTTTATGACATTTTTGATGATCCTTGCTCGATAAACTGACAACTTAGTACAAACTTGTTCAACCTTATTAGCAAGATAGAATTTTAAGATAGGACTTTAACTCGTTCTCGTTTTAACTAGTTCTTTTTTTAAAGGTATTAAAAATAATGTTAAAGAAAGCCGACAACAGATCTTGTTCCATCTTTATCAAAAAAGAAAACTTTCACATAAAACTTGCACCAAAAGTTCTGCTTAAAAAGCGACTGTTAAATATTCCGTCCGACAAAATTCCCGGCTCGCTTTTTTGTTTCTTTATATTTATTTATTTTTGATGATAATCGATAACAACAAATGAAAGTAAAAAAAAATAGTTTTTTGGGGGGGGGAAATAATAATTATTTTGTCTCAAAGTTCGCTTTATGTTTTCGTTAGACCAGGACATGCACAGTCTTCAACCAACATCCGACCAATCAGATGACAAGGAAGACGTGCCACTCTTTTTCGACCAATCGGTTTACAAGGAAAGACTTCGACCATTTTGAATCGGCCAATCAGTGGGGAGGAAGGTGTTTTGTCTTAACTCATTCAATGAGAGCATACACACAGCGTTTAAAAACTTAGTTGATCTTCCAATTAATAGACAAGGAAATTATTGGACAACTGCAAAATAAGCAGTCAGCGGATTAGAAAGGTTTTCACGGCCACTCATCAGACGAGAAAAATGTTCGTAAAATTTTACCAATACATCAACAAATCGGAAGAAGGGGAGGCTCTTCGCTCATAGTTGCCGTCACGACCAGGCCCTTCCGCACCGCACGCTTCTCAAAGTCGAGCAAAATTTGTACTTGTTTTGAAAAAAATATTCGAAACATTCATTCTATAAAAATATATCTCATATCATAAATAAGTAATGCCTTCACATATTATCTCGGATTTTATTGATAAACAAGCTAGCATAAATTTACACATAACTACTGGGAAATGCACTATGATCAATATTTTCACTAGTATTCGTTGACATCTGTGTAGTCAGTGATTGGGAATACTCATTAAAAATATCTGATGGACTGCAATATTTTTATTAGAATTTATTGACATCTGTGTAGTCAGTGATTGGGAATACTCATTAATATTATCTGGTGGACTGCAATATTTTCACTAGAATTTATTGACATCTGTATTATTCTGTGTAGTCAGTGATTGAGAATATTCATTAATATTATCTGGTGGGCTGTCAGGGTCCACCTTCAACGTTGAAACTAGTACCAGTATCCTTCACTTCTTGGTGTCGTCTGGGTTAATTTACTAATCAGCTGTTTTTGTCTGTGGTGTATCCAAGGATTGTTCATACTTGGCTGGGGGACTGTCAGGGTGATATGTGGCATGCTCTTCAACATTGAAATGTGTGGTTTCGTTTTCCGGGTGTATTCTTGGGTACCTCTCAGTATTAGCCGTCATCTGTTGGGTATTATCCAAGGACTGTTCATACCTGGCTGGGGGACTGTCAGGGTGATTTGTGGTATGCTCTGCAAACTTGAAATCAGGCGACCCGGTAGTTTGGTTATCTGGGTGTATTTTTGGGTAACTGTCAGTATTAGCTGTCGTCTGTTGGGTATTATCCAAGGATTGTTCATACTTGGCTGGGGGACTGTCATGGTGATATGTGGCATGCTCTTCAACATTGAAATGTGTGGTTTTGTTTTCTGGGTGCATACTTGGGTAACTATCAGTATTAGCTGTCGTCTGTTGGGTATTATCCAATGACTGTTCATACTTGGCTGGGGGACTGTCAGTGTGATATGTGGCATGCTCTTCAAACTTGAAATCAGGCGACCCAGTAGTTTTGTTATCTGGGTGTATTTTTGGGTAACTGTCAGTATTAGCTGTCGTCTGTTGGGTATTATCCAATGACTGTTCATACCTGGCTGGGGGACTGTCAGGGTGATTTGTGGTATGCTCTTCAAACTTGAAATCAGGCGACCCAGTAGTTTGGTTATCTGGGTGCATTCTTGGGTAACTGTCAGTATTAGCCGTCGTCTGTTGGGTATTATCCAAGAACTGTTCAAACTTGGCTGGGGGACTATCAGGGTGATATGTGGCATGTTTTTCAAACTTGAAATCAGGCGACCCGGTAGTTTTGCTGTCTGAGTGTATTTTTGGGTAACTGTCAGTATTAGCTGTCGTCTGTTGGGTATTATCCAATGACTGTTCATACCTGGCTGGGGGACTGTCAGGGTGATTTGTGGTATGCTCTTCAAACTTGAAATCAGGCGACCCAGTAGTTTGGTTATCTGGGTGCATTCTTGGGTAACTGTCAGTATTAGCTGTCGTCTGTTGGGTATTATCCAATGACTGTTCATACCTGGCTGGGGGACTGTCAGGGTGATTTGTGGTATGCTCTTCAAACTTGAAATCAGGCGACCCAGTAGTTTTGTTATCTGGGTGTATTTTTGGGTAACTGTCAGTATTAGCTGTCGTCTGTTGGGTATTATCCAAGGACTGTTCATACTTGGCTGGGGGACTATCAGGGTTATATGTGGCATGCTCTTTAAACTTGAAATCAGGCGACCCGGTGGTTTTGCTCTCTGAGTGCATTTTTGGGTAACTGTCAACTTTTGTCATGTCTTGGGTATGTGCCAAGGAATTCTCGTAAACAGTTGGAGGGCTATCTGGGTGCCTATCCCCAACATTTTTATGCTTGAAATCATTTTCAAATAACCCGGTGTCTATGTTGGTAGGTGGATGCAAGTGCATATTTTGATAACTATCAGCATTTTCAAGTTCAGTACTCTTGTCATCTGGGTGGACGTGCATATGGGGGTAGTTATCTTTGATTTCTGGCTCTTCTAGGTCTAAAATGTCTCCTTCTATATCAATATCATCATCATCAGTAATTTCTGACAATTCAATGTCATCAAAATTAGGCAAAGCGTTGCCTTTTTGTGATCTGTGCTTCTCGCCTTGAAAATCATTCTGATGGTTTTTGTTCTCAAAATTCTTTTCGCCTCTTTTGATCTTTGCCTCTAGATGTTCAATGTTTCGTTTTAGATGTTTGACAGCCAACTTGGCCTTTTTACCGAAAAGTGGCACATCATTTCCTTGGAATTCTGCATCCTCAAAACCAGGAAGATCCGAGTTTTTCCCCAGTTTCACAATCGCTTGGAACTTTTTAAGATTTTCTCTCATGTCAGCCAACATTTCGTGTAAGTCTCTTTCCTTGTTGCCATGTTTGCAGCAGGCTTCATCACAGTATGTATAACAGTAAGGTGAAGAATAGAGATGGCAAGTATTGCACTGACTATACGGTTGATATGAGGTGTATCCGGTGTGCTGGGCATGGTACTGGACAGGAGCTTGAGTAACCGGTGCCGGTGCCTTCGTTGCAGGTGCAGGGGTTTTTGCTGTCCCGGTATTTACAGCAGCTGTTGCGACGGTTGCCGCTTGTGTCGGTGGGTTCGTTGGTTTTGCCTTAGAGGAAGGGCTCTTTCTTTGCTTAGCCTGCGAGCAGCAGGACTTTGGGCAGTATGTCGGACAGCTATAGGTATAATGAGTGCATGCCGTAGGGCACGGGGTATGTTGATAGCCGTTATGATATCCGACGCTATGGTAGCCAGTATGGTATCCGGTGTTATGGTATCCGGTGTGGTATCCGGTGTTTTGGTACCCGGTGTTGGGGTATCCCGTATAGGACCAGGTAGGACAAGAATTATGACCATGGTTGCGGCAGGGGAAGAAACACTGAATGTTTGTTACTTTTGAAAAAGAAAAAAATAAAATTTAGTTAAAAGTTTGCAACAGCATCTGAATGCAATTTCGGAAATAATTTGTTTAATGTCATGACTTACATGACGACTTGTGGATAACTATAAAAAGAAAGATACATAGATAATGTTAGAGAGGATGTTATATAATCATTATCATCATCTCATCATCGCCCTCATCTTCATCATCGTTTTTATAATATCATCAATCATTGTCTTCATCAGACTTTGTCATCATAAACTATTTCAGTCTTTACTATCACCACCATTTTTCCTTATCATCATTTGACCATGGTCGTCTTCGGCATTATCATTCTCTTTTATTATCGCTATCATTATCGTCATTTATGTCATCCTCTTCTTCGCCGTCGTCATAGATCATCATCATCGTCATCATCATCAATATTTACCACTTCAGCACTCATCATTATCGTTATATTGTATTATCGCTATCATCTTCAACATCATTTTTGCCATCCTTATCTTCGTCGTCGTCATTCATCATCATCATCATTACCAATATTTATCTTACTATAGTTGGTCAATATCAATGTCAGCCGTACCCTCATATTACTACTCATTCTCACCAACTCTTACCTGGACTGTCCACTGTAACGTAAATAACTCGTTCTGAAGGTCTCAAGAACTTTTGAAGCTTGACCGTTGGATCAGCAAGATGAGATCGAAACTGTAACGACAGAGTTACAGCTGTACCTCGACGCCTAAGAGAGTAGTAAAAATATCTTAGAAATTTTCTAAGTAACTAAGTATTTCAGTCTGAGCAACCAAGGTACAATCTAATCTGGAGTGGATACTTTACACCAGCTAGATTATAATGAATGTCGATTACAACTGAATATTTGAGGTGTATACGTGACTAAATGTAAAACAGTTGCAGTACAGATGTGCTGTAATGTGACCGTGAGGGTGTCGGGTATAAGAGTTTTCTGATTGGTTGACTAATTATATCGTGGCCTGTGATTCGTTCAGAGGATTCCACCAACGTCGTACTCTAATTTATTCTTACCTTCCGTTCATGCTGTAAGGTCTGAAATGAAGACAGTTAAATAGAAAATCAGATTATATTATTTAGTTGTATGTCGCTCGCATAATTTTAGATTATAGGATTCCATATACGTGAACATAGGTTAACTACCAGTCGCGTAGCGAGGGGCGAGGCACATATTGGAGGACTCTTTTTTGACTTTAATTCTTATTTTGATTATTTCCCAGTCTGGTAGGTTGTTCTTCTAGGCTTACCTGACAGCTTTTATTTTCATTCCTCGTAATCCTCCTCCAATACGCCCTGAACTCCTTTGAAATATTTCGTTGAACTGAAAACATATTAAGTTTGTTAATCAGCACTGCTCAGATTCGGCGGTCACTATGAAGCAGGGGCCGAAGTAAGAATGGACCAGTTGAGATGAAACAATAGGTTTCCAATTCTCAGGAGATTGAAATTCTTTTGTTTTGTCCTCCAAATTGAGCTGCTTTGACGTCACGTGACAGGGGTCTATATGAGTTAAGATCATTTTCATGATCACTAATTTTTGTAAATAAATTAGACAGTGCAAACCATCTTACGTACCGTGACCTTGGTTCCCAGTTTCAGGTCTTTGAATGCCTTGGATTTCTTATTTCGAAAGTTAGGGTTCCATCGAAACTTCTTGAACAAGATTTCTACTCGATAAGTTAGTTTGCCTGAGAACGATAAAAATTAACGCTAATTGTTATTTCAGTTTTTCTCCTGGAGTCCTCGTTCCTTCTTCATCGATATAGATTACCATCACTATGAGGGGCGTAGCTTTACGCAAGTACGCAACTGTTTAGTTGAGAAAATTACAAATGTTTCAGATTTGCTTATGTATGGAAAGCAAAAACGTAACTTTTGGGATGGACGTTTTTGAGGGCATGGGGAACCGTGCGTACTCGCAAAAATGTCCTAGCTACGCCCCTGACTATATCACCATTACCATAACTATGATTATCACTACCACTATTATCATCATCACCACATAATATAGTCATTGCCAATACCACCATCATCATTGCCATCTATCATTATCACATCTGCCATCATCATCATGATCATCACCACCAGCATTAGCAGCAGCAACATTACCTTTATCATCATCACCATCATCATGGTATCATCAGCCACATCATCATTATCATCAACATTATCATCATCATCAGCAGCACCTGTAACTTTATCACATTATTATTTTCATCATTATTATAATCATCAGCCTTGTCCTAATCAGTATTATTACCTTCAATAGGCATTCTACACATGAAAGGATGACGCTCACTACACACTTTATCAGACCAGCAGCTCGGTGGTTTATTGGTTGTCCAGGCAACGCAGTTTTGAGAACTTCCTCCGTTAGTCGTCACAGGAGCACAGACTCCAGGAGCAAAGTCCAGACCATCAAGCCACGCAAAATGACCCTCATGCAGCCGATCCTGAAGGCCTGGAAACAAAAAAAAAACACGTCTTCAACCATTTCCTGTCTGCACTTGAGCGTTAGAGTACGTTTTCAAACTTATAGATATTTGCGAAAAGTAATATAAAAGACGTTTTCATGTCATTCCCTTAATTAAGTAGAAATTTACAGATGTTTGTATGACCGGGGCATATACGCCCCATATACGCCCAGTCATACAAACGTCTGTAAATTTATCAATTTTCAACTTAAGTTCAGTTTGTTTTCGGCCCATATAACACCTGACATAATGAATCTTTGAAGGGATACTAAAGGAAAGATGCTCGTTCTGGTGCTGGTATAGGTTTTTTTAATCAGTTTGACCTTTAATATTTGACCTTTAATTTGAATTTGCAGCCGCCATTTTGGCAAAGGGTCCATTGTAGCAATATATTTAGTGTGCACGCACTTACCGATCCACATCCATCCTTTTCCTTTCCCTCTCTCCTGAAGATTCCTGAGAAATTTTTCTTCTTCTTTGTTTCTAACAGAAGTAAGTGTCGCATTCTCATTGGCGCATCGGATGACAGCTTGTTCCCACGTGACTTTCTCTGGGTGGAACTTAAAACATGACGATCCAAATCGACTATATCCTTTAGCGCAAACAGCTGTGATGAAAGGTGGGATATTTTAGTATTATAATAAATACACTGAGTAAAGGTTATTTCCTCTAAATACCCAAAACGATGAAAGGTTTTTGAAAGATCAAGAAGATTTTTTAGACTACCATGTGATTGCAGCCATGTAGGCCTTGATAGAAACGAGTGGAGGATGGGCACTTGAAACCGGCGCCCCTTTGCATAGACGGTGGTCGCAGTATCGAGGAGATTATACTAATATAGAGAGGAAATACTGGGGAATCAAGTGGAGTAAAAGTTTTTGTCAGTTACTTTTACCACGTAGTTTCCCCGAATGACATTCGTTCCTGTCAAAGGCAATTGGATCTTTCGAAAATGAAGAACTTTAAAATTATCTGGTTCACCTTTTGGACTTGCTTTTGTGACAACTGCAAAAAAATAATATCACAATTAGCAGGTGTCTCAATTTTTAAAATAAACCATCTAGCAAAGATTTTTGGTGTTAAAAAGGTCTCAAGATGGCGCAGGAAACTGTGAAGGAAACTATTAGTATTTTAGCCATTCCGATGTACTGACTAAAAATACACTCTTACGTAAACGTCCTTGATTCATCCCACCCAACCTCGCTTGATAAAGTTATTACTGCTGCTCTTACTTTTCACTGGTTTGACGTTCTGTTTCACGCCGTCAGATTTTCTTGGTGAAAAATAAGCTACCACGAACACTTTTCCATTTTTCCCCTGCGATACTCCGATTCCAGCCCGCGTTGTTGTGTTCCATATCATGTTGATAAAGGGTCTCGCTTTACCATTTCTCTGAGGCCTGCACCAACTGTGGTCCTTCATGGTGATGTACCAGCTAACTACACATGTCTTGGGTAACTGGCTTAGTTTTCCTTTGAAGACACAGTGGTTGGTACCGAATCTGAAATAACAAAACACATTTCTGAACGTCTGGTACATTAATCATCATCATCATCATCATCATCACCACCACCATCATCATCACCATCATCATCATCACCATCATCATCATCATCATCATCATCAACTTTATCATCATTAACATCATTATCATCATCAACTTCATCATCGTCAACAACATCATAGACATCACGATTATCATTTTCACTGCCATCATCACCATCAACATCATCATGATCAACAACTTCATCACGATCAACAACATCATCACCATCATCAACATCACGATCGTTTTTCTTCATCCTAAACTTTATTTTCTCCCCGTTATAAGGCCATCCAAGAACTCTTGCGAATGCATATACGTTTAGGGATTATAACTGGGATTTCACGGTATTATATTAGTTATACAATCATACTTACTGTGAATTCGATACAACTGAAGAATCACCACCATTCTTTGAAAATCTTTCAGCAGATTTCTGAGCTATTGCGCTGATGGTTGGGGAACTGATGAGGGGTCCCCCAGAATGAAGATGACGAAGATCGTTGATGTAAGTTAAGACATCTTTTTGTATAGTGGCTGAAAAACATATGATATATTCATTCAATAATAGTTATTATAAGTTATATATAGAAGCTTGATCACAATATGGAAGCCATGTTGGATGACAGGTTCAATAATTGAAGTCATAATGGATAATAGGATTTTAATTGATCCCTTACAACACTTAGGGATGCAGCTCAATTTGGAGGACAAAACAATAGGTTCCAATTCTCAGGAGATTGATTTTTTTGTTCGTTTTGCCTTCCAAACTAAACTGCTTTGAGTTCACATGCGAGAAATCTATACAAACTTAAAGTTAGACTGACAAGGGCTCCGATACGAGGAAGTATAGCAGTAAGCTATTTTTAAATAAGAACGTTCACATGTTGACAGCCAAATTGGAGGATAGTTGTAATAATCTTTGAATGAAAGGGAAAAGATGTATCCAATACACAAATCTAATATGATCGGCCCATTTATACTGTTAATTCTCATTCAATTATTTATTGATTTATTGAATTATTTATCTATCTTTTTATTTATTTATTTATTTATTTTATTTATCTATCTATTTGTTTGTTTGTTTGTTTATTTATTTATTTATTTTATGATTTATTTTATTTATTTATCTATCTATTTTTGTTATGTTTATTTATTTATAATTTCATAAATTCGGTGATACAAGCTTTAAATTTCAAACGCTCAAATACCTTCAAGGTGAACCCAACTCGATGCGAAGAGTACTATATAGATATATAGAGACATCTTTGAATGAACAGCAACCTATAAGGAATTTTTTAGGGAAAATCTACTTTAGATCCTCTTGGTGTAAAAGCATGAAAAGAAAAACAACAGGCACTGTAAAGGGAAAAATGTGAATAGAAATAGGAATGGGAAACGAAAAGTAGAAAAATATGGATGTGATAGAAATAGGAATAGAAAAGAAAGTGAAAATAGAAATGACAGAAATGAAATTTGAATAGAAAAGTGAAAGAAACAAAAAGAACAAAAAAGTAACTGCGATATCAATAAGCAGTTTTTGAAGATTGTCAAGGTCAATATTTCAAGCAGGTCTTCTCCAAAACAAATTGGGATTTACTCAACCCTTTACCAAATAAGTGCTGCTCCTTCTCGAATCCCAGCAAAAATATATATGTTTATTTCTTAAATCTTTTTTTAGTTATCTATTTTTACTTTTCCTCTGTTTGATTGATTTCTTGATTTTCACAAATCCAATGAAAACTTCGAATGTTCCAGAGAAAATATGAATTCAAAATAGCATGAAGTAAGAGTAGTTTTTCTGATACGAGTGAATAACAATTCGATAGATTGGCTTATAAATTCAAGCGTACTACAATAATTCTTAACCCTATTTACACATTCATTACTTGTCTTTGTATAGAAAAACTCAACGATTCTTTATGATAAGAAAAATAAGGTTGATCATTGCTTTATCGCTGAACTGAGCAACACTATCATCATAAGATTTTTCTCAAAATTCTTTCAATATTGTCTATAAACTTACCTCTAACTTTTAGCTAAATTTACCACGATGATTTCAGAATTGTATCATGATTTTTCTCTCTACCATTTGTAATTTTAAAGCCAAAATCCTCGTCAGCAAGAAGAGTTTGACGATAAAAGTTAATCAATCACAAATAGGATGTTATTAATTATTAATGGTTCGTATTTCAATTGTTTGATGATTGTTTTTGTGGTGATTCCATTAGAAAATATAGAAAACCATAACAAGCTCTTTGTTGAGGGACTGGTTACTCATTGGTAAAGTCGCTCCGACAAAAAACAAAGTGATATTTTTGTGAATTTTGCTTCGCCATGCGTAAAAGAAAAATGTAACGTCTTTGTTCGAAATGATGTACGTACTTTGATATCAATAAATAGAAACATTACAGTTTCAAGATAGAATTTTTGGTTCCAACCTCCATGTTAGCTCAAGTATTCCCAGTTCTCTATCTCTAAGATTTTGGAGTTCGGCCCCAAATAGTTGTAATGTTTTTTTTGCATATGAACTTGAAGTGATTTTCCTGTTGACGTTGATATTAATAAAATTGTCGGTTTTGGCGCTATGCTGGCTTTTAGGTTTTTTTTTCCTGTGTTTTTCGGATGTAGAAATTGCAAGGAATTGACTTTTTCAAATTCGTACAATATCGCCGTGTTCCTTATTGATTACTCATTCATTTCAGTAGGGTCAACTAATTTAAAAAAACATTCAAAAAAACAAACGATAAGGTAAAGAATGCAAAACTTTAACAATATAATAGTTTTGAAATTCCATGGACATTCACTGGAGCAAATGAATATTCTACTTAAAATTAATGCTAACCCTGCGTAAATGAGTCTGTAATCAAGGAACACAGTGGTATTGTACGAATTCAAAAAAGATTACGTGTTGAACACGAAACGGAATGTTGGCCATTAAAACAATTTTCAATGTTGGTCGTTATTTTGATTTGTTGAATTTTGTACCATTCCGCTTACCATGTTGGATATTTCGGGAACTTTGGCGCCAAAACGCGCGCGCTTGTTCCTTTAACCGTTGCTGGCACTCTCGTTACGGATACAGGGATTTTCAATATTCCAAAGAATCTACTTTCTTCTTAATATTTCGTTGACAAAGATTTTTGGATAACTCTTAAACTTTTGAATCGCGTTTCCGAAGTTCAAATAAGTCTGGTAACGACCTCGTAGTGCAAAGGATTGTGGGACTGATATTCGGAAGCGCAATCAAAATCCGAGGCCATTTTACTGAAGCTCCATGAAGAAATAGGGATTAAAGAACGTGACATATTCAGTTCCACACTATGCACACTATTCAGTACTCTCCTAGATAAGTGAATAGACGTGTTTGGCGTTTTTACTTTGTTGTTAAATCTATTAATACGCTTTAGAATTGAAAAAGGTTTTTATTAACAAAAAAAAATCGATCGAAAAACTTAGCAGTTTTGTCTGAAGAGCCAACACACTTGGTCTCTCTGTTAGCCTCATAGTTCATTATCTTATCATTTACTGTCTGTCTGCCTGATAGTTGATTCAGTTTATTATTATTCTTCATTATGATAATGTTTGTCTCTCCTTTTATCATCCTCGTATCTATAATTGAATATTGTAGATGTGTGCCTGTCTTATTTAGAAACCATCTGATATTTTGTGTTGGTGTGTCTCATAGCAGTAGCGGATCTAGAATAATTTATCCTTTATTCTTATTATTTTTCAACCCCAAAAGGGGATGAGTGGCTAGCCACCTTATCTGTATATATATATACCAAATGCCCTGGATCTGTTCTTGCATAGTTCATTCTGTCTGTTCTTTCATCTTCGCATGTGTAAGTACTGTGTCAGTATGCCTGTCTGATTAAAAACCATCTGATTGATCAGCTTGATTTAAGATTCAAGGTTCATTTTTCATTGTCGTTTTTTGTCTGTCTGTCCATTATCATCGTCGTATATGTAAGTACTGTGTCTCTATGCTTTTCCACTAACATTATTGTCTGTCTGTCCATTAATCATCCTCGTGCACCTCTTTCCCCCATTCCTCCTGGTTTCTCATGTTTCCTGTGTTCACTTGCTCATCTCCATCATTTGCATCAATATCTGCAATATTATTAGCCTCATCCTGAACCCCATCGTCATACTTCCCCCCTTCTCCTTCCTCTTCGTCATTATTTACTATATCTGGTTCTTCGTGTACTTCTGTATCAAATTTCTTCGTTTCGTGGTCCATTTCCGCTTCTTTGGAGCTCGAAGTCCCACTATTTTTATTATCACTGATATCTCTGTTCTTTGATCCTATGGTTTTACTCTTTTGACTAGGAGAAGTGATACTCCCCCTGCTCATTGCCTTCTCATCATACTCATCCCCTTCTTCTTCGCTCAATCCCTCGATGCTGCTATCTGCATGAGTCAAGTTGTCGGCGTTTTCAATAGGTGGCAAAATGTCGTGTTTTTTAGCTGCCTTGGCGTTGGTCTTTTTTATTTGAGACTTGGGGACGTCTAGAGGCATAAAGTCTTCCATTGCATCTAAATTACGATGATAAATACACTATTAGAATTCCACTACACCGGGATTACAGTTTTTAGTGAACATTACTTTATAGACCCCTTTCAGTACTTCGGAATGCAGCTCGAATTGGAGGACAAAACGATAGGTTTCCAATTCTCAGGAGATTGAAATTCCTTTGTTTTGTCCTCCAAATTGAGCTGCTTTGACGTCACGTGAAAGGGTTCTATAGTTACCCATTCGTTTGCTCGTTTGTTTTAGTTTGTACGTTTTGTTTGTTTGTTTTTCTTGTTTGTTTGTCTACTATTTCTTTTTAAAACCCAGTAAAGGCTACAAAATATTTCAACCAATCAGAATCAAGGAATAATATATATGCTATTTTGAAGTCGACAATCCAAGTGTAATTTCTTATGATTCCATGGCGACCTCCATATTAAGCCGTGGCAACACACACAGCAAGGTTCGCCAATCATTGCCAAGCATTCTGCTAGCAACGAAAGATAATTTTATTGCACGATAAGAAATATTTTTCTTATTTCTTACCTGCAAGTGATATCCACAATACAGCTGATATGACTATTCCAATAGTCAACTTCATGTTGTCGAGCAACGGTTAACAAAGTAGTTTGCTTCGAATAAAAACAAATTAGTGTATTAGAGGAATACCTATATGAGAGGATAACGTACCGCCAATGTTTAACAATCCGTGCACGGTAAGACATGCTGTAACATTGAAATGGCTTCCCATAAGAATGGTTATTGTATGAGAGCCGCACCGGTACTGTCTTATAGCTCGTCCCCGGTGATATGCTTTAACATCGAAATGGCTTCTCATAAGAATAGTTATCGTATGAGTGGGGAACATAGAGTACTGTCTTACAGCACACACACGGTACAACATGCCGTGACATTGAAATGGCTTCCCATAATGATTATCATATGAGTGGGTCACGTACTGGTACTATCTTACAACTCTTCCTTGGTACGACATGCTGTAACAATGAAATGGCTTCCCATAAGAATGGTTATCGTATGAGTGGGTAACGCACCGGTACTGTATTACATCTCGTTCATGGTACAACATACCGTAACATTCGACCAATCACGACGCGTAGAGGCGGTTATAGTAAAACATCGTGACCTCTACCAATTTAGCCTGTCTTTCAGCGCATTTCAATGTTCTTTTCCAAATAATTACATTTACATGTATTCTTCATTAATTAATTTGCTCATTTCTGAGCTCATCTAGGTAAAAAAAAAAAATCTAAAAAAACTTTACGAGTTGAATTCAACGAGTTAAGAAGATAATTTTCAATTAAAAATCACATGACAAATTTCTATTCTAGGAGTCATTAAGACAGAAGTAAAATCTTTAAAGTCATGTACACATTTTAAATATCATTAAAGCGCTATCTTTAACAATTTAGTTTTCAATATTTACGTCATATTTCTTAGTATTTTCTACAAAGAAACATCGATTATTTGAATAAACCTGAAACCTGATTATTTATCTCGACAGAAGACAACAGCTTTGACATTTTTCTTGCCCAGAAACTGGATAAAAAAATATGTTACTTTTGAAGAAGTTTTTACCAAGTAATCTTCTTAAAGAAAGCGGGATTTCCTTACCTTTAGATGGTATTTTTAGTTATTGTTGTTTATAGATGTTATCGGTGTGGATTTAATCCACCAGAAAGGTTTTAATGAACAGAAGCAAAACTTGATTGATTCTTGTATAACAACATGTACGCTACATGCAATGTTTTGATTCTCATATCGACAACAACCAGTCGACCAATCATGGAACTGTGTTATGGTTGGCTGAATGGACTGGTATGTGATTAGACGATTGGAAATGATATTAATAACCGACCGACCGACTGACCGACTGACCGACTGACCGACTGACCGACTGACCGACTGACCGACTGACCGACTGACCGACTGACCGACTGACCGACTGACCGACTGACCGACTGACCGACTGACCGACTGACCGACTGACCGACTGACCGACTGACCGACTGACCGACTGACCGACTGACCGACTGACCGACTGACCGACTGACCGACTGACCGACTGACCGACTGACCGACTGACCGACTGACCGACTGACCGACTGACCGACTGACCGACTGACCGACTGACCGACTGACCGACTGACCGACTGACCGACTGACCGACTGACCGACTGACCGACTGACCGACTGACCGACTGACCGACTGACCGACTGACCGACTGACCGACTGACCGACTGACCGACTGACCGACTGACCGACTGACCGACTGACTGAATGACTGACTGACTGACCGACTGACCGACTGACCGACTGACCGACTGACCGACTGACCGACTGACCGACTGACTGACTGACCGACTGACTGACTGACCGACTGACCGACTGACCGACTGACTGACTGACTGACTGACCGACTGACCGACTGACCGACTGACTGACTGACCGACTGACCGACTGACCGACTGACCGACTGACTGACTGACCGACTGACCAACTGACTGACTGACCGACTGACTGACTGACTGACCGACTGACCGACTGACCGACTGACCGACTGACCGACTGACTGACTGACCGACTGACCAACTGACTGACTGACCGACTGACCGACTGACTGACCGACTGACCGACTGACCGACTGACCGACTGACTGACTGACCGACTGACCAACTGACTGACTGACCGACTGACTGACTGACTGACTGACTGACTGACTGACTGACTGACTGACTGACTGACTGACTGACTGACTGACTGACTGACACTGCCGTTTTTGAATAAATGTATTGATGGATGAATAGAAAAATGATGCATGAAAGAGCGAGTTTAAGTGGGTTTATTTGTATTTTCACTTCTGTACAACATTTCATCTAAAAGTATTCTACATTTCATCACATAGTAACAAATCAAACTTGATATATCGACAAAAAGCTAAATGGAATCTAAGAATTCGAATTTCATACAATTTCCAAATTTTGGATAAGGTATAAGGATATAACGTCTAAGATTTATTCATGATGATTTTCTCGAAAAGAAAAATAAGTCACATAACTTAATTGTGCGTCAAAAAGTCACATGACTTCAATTGGGTGTCAAAAAAATCAGATGACTTCAATTGGGTCTCAAAAAGTCACATGACTGTACTTGGGCGTCAAAAAGTCACATGACTTCAATCTAGCTTATTATTATTCTTATTCTATTATTCTTATTCTTATTCTTATTCATATTATTATTTGTTTCTAATTATAGAATTGCGGTCGGATAACCATTTGTGGTCGAAAGAACCGTGGTCGGAATAGACGTGCTCTACAGCACCGTTTGGGACAGTATGGTGGGCAAAAATCATTTTTTGTAATTCTGGTACAAGCACGGGCACACCCCATGGAACTTTGCGCCATATATGGATTGGTTGAGGACAAACTATTTTGCTGCGGATAGGAGGAGGGGTAAGGATTATTTGGTAAGTAGGAGTTTGAATACGAGAAAGAGTATGGGTTGGCATGAGCATAGTTGTAGACAGGTTGTTGGGTTTGTTGTTGGTAAGGTGGTGGTGCTTGAGATTGGGAGGAAGGGTTGATGATATAGGTTCCCGAACAACACATTGGACTACACTGATTACTGCAGGTGGTGAAGCACGTCGAGTAGCACATCCCATTGGCTGAAAAAAATTAATGAATCATAATACATTACTTTGAGAAAAGCCATCTTAAACACCTTAGACACCAAAGATCTCAGACTAGGCATATTTTTCCGTGTTACTATTCTTCAATAATAACCATTTCAATTATTTTTTCTCGTTGAATTTATTTTTCCCTAATTTGTGTTTTCTTGTCAGCTTTGTGTTGTGCTGTACGTGTGCTAAATATAGTTTATTGTGATGTGAAGGAGTACCTGGATTGTTAACAGCTACAGAGACAATGAATACTTTCTCTTTGCTGCCAGGGTATATGTGGTTGTTATGGTTATCCAGGTACTTTTGTAATGGTTGTACGATGTTTGGGTTGGATCCTGGTGGGACTTTCACAAATACACTGTAGTAGGTAGCACCATCTGGCCCAGTCCTGTTGGACAGGTAGTAAGCAATTGAAACATTAATTTTAATGTTTATGATGATGATCATCAACGACATCCTCAATATAATCACCATCATAATCATCATCATTATCAGTCGCCGCATCAACATCATCATCTCAAAAAGAATCATCAGTTATCATCCTCCTGCTCATGTTACCAAGATCATCATCATCATCATCACCATCATTAAAGGCATCATCATCCATCATCATCACAACCACCATCACAATATCATCACAAGCATGCACCATCGTCATTACCACCATTAACTGCATCATCATCATCCATCATCATAATCATCCATCATCAACATCATCGCTACCGCAATCCATCATCATCAGTCGCATCATCATGATCATCATTATGGTATATATTTGACTCGAGTGCTTATGATGCTATGCCACAAATATGATGAGGTAGCAAGCTTACTGGGTTGATTCGCCAACGAACTCGATTGGTTTTTTACTGCTTGTGGAGTTTATCTGCAAAGAAAGAATTTGCATGTTATGGAAACGAATCAGAGCAACATGGCATTAGACAGGTCATGGATCAAATATCAGGTTGAGGCGTATTTGATCATATTCACATACGAATTTGCCCTTAGAAGTAATAAACTATTATTGAAACAAAGGTAGAGGTCAAAGGTCAGAGGTTAATTTGGAAAACAAGAATCTTGATAGCCAATTTGCTTTCTTGCTATTTCTATACTCCTTACGTGGAGGATGAGGAATTTTTGCACATATACTAAGTTGCTTTTGTCATGTGCTTATAGGCACTGTGGCAGGACTTACCTTTTCTTTGATCAGCGTCGCGTGATCCTTACCTCCTGCGGGAGGAATGACTGTTTTCTTGTTTGCATTTTGAGCAACAATAGTCACTTCGATTAAAAATGTTATCTTGTACGTAATGGGTCCTGCAAAAAGTAATGCAATGTTATTGCAATGGTACGTAAGTCAGAAGATATCAAACCGCAGGCTCGTTAACGCTATTTTTAACCCAACATTTCAGGGTTTAAGTATCTCGTCGACGGCAAACGTAAAACGTCAGTTGCCAAGCACGAAATCCTTCAGAATTAGTGAAAAAGAATTAAAAAAAGCTCGAAGTGGTAGATAAATAAGGATAATAGTTCCCTCCACTGTTCCTTACGCCACCTTGAATGGTAGCCGGGTCTTTGCATCGAAACTAAACGAACACTGATCTTGCAACGCTAGAGACCTTTTTTAACACCTTTGACAATTATTCACATGTCTCTATCATTGCAAGGTCACCTCTAGTCTCGCTTCGATGCAAAGGCCCGGCTACCTTTCAAGATGGCGCACGGAACTGTTAAGGGGAATATTATCTTTAGTTAGAAGTTTCACAAAAAGGTAAAGTGAAATGCAGGGAAATGATGAAAACGTGGTAAAGGCTGCCGATAGTTACCTTCGGCAGGACGTCGACACAAAGAAGGAAGCGTGTCAGAACACTTTCTGTCTTCCCATCCAGTTTCATTTTTCGTATTTTTCAAAGCAACACAATTTTCACCGACTCCAGTTGGTTCTGTTTGAAGAAAGTGATGGAACTTGACAACACTCCCGTCCACCCACTGGTATCGGCTCTCCGAGATCCTGTCGTTGAATCCCAACCAGGCTTCTGATTTATCGGAATTTTGCGAACCTGATGTAATTAAATAGGACTGGTCAGATAATGCTTTACTTTAGGTTATCAAAGTTTAAGATTTCCTAATATGCAGGTATTTTAGTTCACCATATGTAAGCTTTATCTGCTTTTAAATTTTAATATTAAACCAAGCTATCAGTTATGGCGGCAAGGTTATAGGTGGAATAATGTAGTTTGATTTGGTTAAATGTTATTTTCAAAAATTGCCAACAAAAATCTATTGGATAATAATTCTCTTTAATAAGAATGAGTTTCTTTGTTTGAGTTTTATCCATGATCGTGATTTTCTCATGTGTAACTGTTAAGCAAAAGAATGATACTCTAGGGAATGACATGTAGTCTGAAGTTGGAAAACATTACGCCCAAAGTAAAATGATTTATCGTAAACAAGATATGCATCATTGTGATCTTTTAAAATAGGTCAAACGAAAAGCCGTGTCCTTATTCCAAACAAGGGATTACTCACCAGATATCATACCAGTGATGAAAGTATTTTCTTCTTGAGATTGGAGTGATGCTAATGTTGCTCCATGCTGAGCGCACTTCTCGATAGCTTTCGCCCAGGTTGATGCGACTTGAAGGAATTTAAAGCAAGAACGTCCAGAGATTCTAAACCCTTCAGGACACACTGGGTATAGATGGAACAAGAATATGGTGATTAGAAATCATGTCATGACATAAGACACTAGTTAAATTCCTTTTTTGACCAACTACCTTTGTGTCTCTAAATTCAATTATGACTCTGACCTTACCTTGAGATGTTCCATCAGATAAATCTGTGGAGAGAGAGAAAAAGAGAGAACTATTGTTAGACTTATTGCTATTTTATCAAGACACAAGGAAACGGATATAACCAGAGAATTTGAATGCCGAAACTTTAGGTTTCTCACTAATGTAGCGCTCGCGTCTCTTGCACCAATGCGACCCGGGCTCGAGTCCGGCCGGTCTCGGTGTCGTATGTGATAAGAGTTTTTACTGATTAGTTTTCTCCTGTGCTTTGAGGTTTTTCTCTGTGTTCTTTGGTTTTCCTCCCTTTGTAAAAACTACTGGATGAAAAACTACTCTTAAATTAAGATGCCACTGTTACATCCCGCAACCCCATTTAATATAATCCAGTACCTATAACAGGAGAGATATTATCCTTGGCTGATTCCATTTCGTTGCTGGCAGGATCAAAATACACGACGACATTTGTACCAGCTACACCAATCCCCACATGTGTAGTAGGTTTCCAAATCAACCGTGCAAACTGTGCCGATTTTGCTGTCACCCTAGGATTGGGCCAATCAAAATCCTTGACTGTTTCATACCATCTAGATACGCATTGTTTAGCTGCGGTCTTCCCTGGTGGTGCCACTAGATTACAAGTGCTAATCCCATATGTATTTTCAGTTTCGTTGTTAACTGTTTGTCGTTTAGATAGTGTGGAAGCTTTCTTCTGGGCCACTTGGGACATGTTTTTCTCTAGTAAAAGTGGTCCCGCTCCATGCAGTAAACGTATGACGTTCATTTCATGTAGAAGATCATTCATAAAAGCAGCTTTGAAATCAATAATATTAAGCCGTTAGTACATAAAGGCAATAGACCCCTTGCACGTGGAGGCTAAAGCAGCTCAATTTGGAGGACAAAATAAAAGATTTCAATCTCCTCAGAATTGGAAACCTATGGTTTTGTCATCCAAATTGAGCTGCATTCCGAAGTGCTGGTTTTATAAGGGTTTCCTAACTAACTGGTATTGTTCACATTTAAATCAGCCATCCATTGCGAGAATACTTTATAATCATACGAGTTACTTACCTTCTGCTTGAGCTGGCGTTGTACTGGTAGTCGGTACAGATGAACTATTACCAGGAGATATCACTGCCGTGGATTGAGTGGGAGCTGCACCAGATGGACTGGAACCGGAAGTTGTTGAACTGCTAGAACCGGAAGGCTTTGCAGCACTTGAACCGGAAGACGTCGGACTGGTTGGACCGGAAGACTCTGTAGTACTTGATCCGGGAGTTCTTGCACTGCTAGAACCGGAAGGCTTTGAACTTGTTGGACCAGGAGGCTTTACGCTTGCTGAACTGGAAGGTTTTGAACTTGTTGGACCAGGAGGCTTTGCGCTGGCTGAACTGGAAGGTTTTGAACTTGTTGGACCAGGAGGCTTTGCGCTTGCTGAACTGGAAGGTTTTGAACTTGTTGGACCAGGAGGCTTTGCGCTTGCTGAACTGGAAGGCTTTAAACTTGTTGGACCAGGAGGCTTTGCGCTTGCTGAACCGGAAGGTTTTGAACTTGTTGGACCAGGAGGCTTTGTGCTTGCTGAACTAGAAGGTTTTGAACTTGTTGGACCAGGAGGCTTTGCGCTTGCTGAACTGGAAGGCTTTGAACTTGTTGGACCAGGAGGCTTTGCGCTTGCTGAACCGGAAGGTTTTGAACTTGTTGGACCAGGAGGCTTTGCGCTTGCTGAACCGGAAGGTTTTGAACTTGTTGGACCAGGAGGCTTTGCGCTTGCTGAACTGGAAGGCTTTGAACTTGTTGGACCAGGAGGCTTTGCGCTTGCTGAACTAGAAGGTTTTGAACTTGTTGGACCAGGAGGCTTTGCGCTTGCTGAACTGGAAGGCTTAGTGCTCGTTGCAGCTGTTGGTTTTGAACTTGCTCCTGAAGGTTTTGAGCCAATCGAAACGGTTGATGCCTCACTAGTAGGTCCGGTACTGGGCATTGTAGTTGGCGCCGTAGATTTTCCACCAATAGATGCCGTAACTTGTTCGCTTGTTGGGCCAGAAGATGAAGTTGGTTTTGATGTTACCCCAGAGGGCTTTACGCTACTTGAACCACTAGTTGGTGCGGTAGATGCTTTTGAAGTAGGTTTTGCATTTGTTGGGCCTTTAGGTTTGGAAGCTGACGTTGGAGATGTTGAACCAGTCGAAGCAGTAGCCTTGGAAGTCGGGTTTGAAGTTGGTCCAGAAGGCTTCGTACTAGCAGAACCTGATGGAGATGCGCTAGATGAGGTGGGTCTGGATGTAGGGCCCGGTGGTTTACTTTCAGTAGAACCTGACGTAGCTTGGGTTGAGGATCCGCTGGATGAGGTCGGCTGCGATGATGATCCAGATGAGGCTGCGCTTGTTGAACTGGATGTAGATGGTTTTGAAGTTGGTCCCAAGCTGGTTGATCCTGCAGATGGTGATGTTGCTGTTCCAGAAGGTTTTGAACTTGTTGGACCGGTAACTGTCCCAGCAGGGGTCGTTGGTTTTGTTGAATTTGCTTCAATTGCAACAGTGGATTCTTAACAACAGTGGAAAATTATACTCGGAAAGTCAAGAATGGTATGAAGAATAATCAGGTTAGGATTGATGCCATCACATCTGATCAGAATGGTCTTTCTAATTACGATACCTATATATGCGACATGTTCAGGCGACATTTCCACTTTTATGACCATTTCGTTTTTGTTAAATATCACAGGTCGTGCCCGCTGATGTTAAACTAGTATAGATGATATGTCCCGCCTAAAAGAATTTACACTGATATGGATTTGTGGGATCATAGAGCGAAGATAAGATGACCGAAACTGTTATTGTCGCATCCGTGTGTATTCCTATTGACTCGACTGAAGGCTTTGTGTTTGATTAGTGAACTGGTGTATGGAAAGTAGTGAATAACGACCTTGCTAGTTCTTCGATTTTTTGACAAGTCGGCCTGGAATTTATTCTTACCTGCAATTCCCATAGTACTCTCCTCTCTGTTTGTCGGTGTTGGAGTGCTTCCACTGGATGGAGTTACAGATGCACTTGGTGATGATGATCCTGAAGTACCTGAGCTGCTTGAAGATGGTGTGGTTGGTTTGCTTGGAGGTGAAGTAGCTGCAAAATGATACGAGATAATAAATGACAATACGCGTACGATATTTCATGCGACATGAGATACATAGATCTTGTTTTTACTTTCTGTAACGTCCCAGCAGTGATGGACACTTGGTCTGACAACGTCGTATGCAATAGAGCTTTTTCAAAATCGTAAAGTACCCCTGTGGTCCTTGACTACCGATTCAATTACGCAGGGTTGCCTCATTTCAGTGTCAAAAAAAAATCACAAATAAGAATGTACATCTTCAACAATACAAACACTTTGTATTTCCACGGACCTTCACTGGAACACATGATAATGTACCCAAAATTAGGAGTTAACTCTGCGTAAATGAGAGAATCTGTTGACTGATGTTATTAATAAAGTTGAAATTTTTAGGTGACACTGCGGTATATTTTGCAACGGTACCGGTGAACACGCTTCGACTTCCTACAAGGTCTCTTGTCTAGCTTATGCATTACCAATGTATTTTGGACTTTTATCATTCAGTTAATTAGCAGTTATTCGCCGAAGGCGAAGTGATTATCGATGAATATTTACCGAGCGGCGAGTCTTCGAGGTGATTATACAAAATCGCGCGCTCTGATTGGTTTTCTATCTCGGATTATCAGCCGATAATCACCTTTTCGGACAAAATGGCTGTCAGCGTGACCGTCGCGCTTTTAAAAAATAAAATATTTTCACTTTCAATGTTGTTTCCTTCTTTCTTTTTTGAAATAATCACCTTTTTATTTATACTAATATAGCATAATCACAAAAGACAGTTCTCTTACCCGTTGGGGCTATAACCTTGTTGGGTGTTAATTTTTTTTTAAGTCCAGTAACTACGGAAATCCAACATTTGCAATCGAATTCATAAATTGTTCCTTTTGAATCCTCGATTGTCAGCTGTAAGAAGAAAGTCGTAATTGTAGGTCAAATGCCAGATTAGATAAGGTCATGAGATCCAAGAATATAAAATATTTGTTTGTAATATTGATGTTGATGAACTAGTTGTTGAGGATGATGCTGTTGGTGATGATGGTGCTATTGCTGATGGTGCATGGTGATGATACGATAATGCTATTGCTGATAGTGATCATCATGATAATGACGCTGTTGTTCATGATGATAATGAGCACTGTTTCTGTTGATAATGGTTGATGGTGGTTGTGAAAGTGCTGTCAATGATGGCGATTATTATTCTTCATAATGATGATAGTGGTGTTTATAATGATGCTGTTCTTGATGTCTTGTAAGGACGATATTGCTCTTGTTGTTGATGATGATGATGTTTGTGATGATTGCTGTGAAAGTGCTGTCAATAATGATGATGCAGTGATGGTGACGGTGGTGGTGATGGTGATGGTGATGATGCAGTGATGGTGACGGTGGTGGTGATGGTGCAGTGATGGTGACGGTGGTGGTGATGGTGATGGTGATGATGCAGTGATGGTGATGGTGATGGTGATGGTGATGGTGATGGTGATGGTGATGGTGATGGTGATGGTGATGGTGCAGTGATGGTGACGGTGATGGTGGTGGTGCAGTGATGGTGATGGTGATGGTGATGGTGATGGTGATGGTGATGGTGATGGTGATGGTGATGGTGATGGTGCAGTGATGGTGATGGTGACGGTGATGGTGGTGGTGCAGTGATGGTGATGGTGATGGTGCAGTGATGGTGATGGTGACGGTGATGGTGGTGGTGCAGTGATGGTGATGGTGGATGTGATGGTGACGGTGGTGGTGATGGTGATGGTGATGGTGCAGTGATGGTGATGGTGATGGTGCAGTGATGGTGATGGTGATGGTGATGGTGATGGTGATGGTGATGGTGATGGTGATGGTGATGGTGGCGTTCCTTATGTGGTAATGATGATACATTTTTGCTGTTGATGAAGGTGATGCTGATGATGCTGTCGATGTCGATGATGATTATAGTGGTGTATGTAATGATGATAATAATGATTAAACCCATGATGATGATCATTGTAATAGTTAATGTTCATCAAAGCACTCTGGAAAACTGAGTCCAGCAAAAATAGAACAGTGAAATCAAAGGAAATATCAGAAAAAAATTACTGTTGTTTTCATTTGTTGGATTATTTACACTCCCATAGAAAATATCGAAGGAAAACTTATCAGATGAAATTTTAAAGGAGCCAAAAAAGTATAAGGACTCAGTTTCCCATCATGCTTGGCGCATGTACACTGGCTATTAAGATACATTGACTGACTCCAATACCTTCTTCAATTTCCAGGCTTCTGTTATTCCAGTAGCAGTTTTATTGATTGTGATTTCTGTGATATTTCCAACATCTTTGGCCGTGATGGAAAACTCAGATACGCTTTATATAAGGTAAGCACAATCATCTATCAGTTGGGCGATTTATGGATTCATGGATCACGAAGAGGAAGGGGTTTGGGGGTTATAGAACTGCCTTTTTTTTCTAAAATCAACAAAATATTGTGGGTGCTCTGCGATCCTTTATAACATAGCTACGATATAACGCGCGCTTTGATTGGTTAATTAGCGTACTTGGAAATAGACCACTTGACCTACCTTCCTTTATCAAACGACTTCACGACCCTCATCAGCTCCTTAAACTCAGTTGCATCCTTCTCGCCCGATAACTTGATATATACTTTATCTCCACTCGCTGGCGCTGAGTTCATCCCAGAACCGGTTGTTACTTTTACTAGATATGTTGTTTTGGGTGTTGAAGTAATTGTAGACTGACCACCATCTGGAAGAGAAAAGGACGTCGTTACCTGCATGAGAAACTTGGCCCTCGGCACAGAGATGGATGGATGAACGAATAGTTAGATGATTGCTGGCTGGGTGAATAGATATTTAGATAAGATGAATTATTGGACGGACGGACGGACGGACGGACGGACGGACGGACGGACAGACGGACAGACAGATGGATGGATGGATGGATGGATGGATGGATGGATGGATGGATGGATGGATGGATGGATGGATGGATGGATGGATGGATGGATGGAGGGATAAATGGATGGATGGATAATGAATGGATGAGTAAAGTTATGAGTGAGCAAGGAAATGAGTGAGTGAGAGAGGAAAGAATACAATAGATATTTTGAATCCCAATACTATTAGCAAGGCACAAAATTCTCATTGTTTTTTGTGTGGCTTTTGCAGTGGCACCCAAAAACCCGTAAATTATTTTAATTCCTAACTGTTAAAGATCGTAGTACAGGTGCTTACCAATGAACATAAAGCATCCAATAAGAATCAAAACCACCCAACTAGACATTCTAACCTTCAAAAGAAAAATTCTACAAGTTAATAGCAATAATGATATATTAATATCGATAAGTATTATGTACAACTCAATACATACCTCAGGATACGCGTTTGAGCGCGGGCTAAAAATGTTTGGATAAAAAAAGTAGTTTTAATGTGATTACGTCATACTCTATTCTGCATCTTTATATATTTTTATTTTTTTCTATTTTTTTTTTTTTTTTAGTTTATCCTTAAATTTAAAGACATTTTCATAATCGTTTGTATTTTTTTTTTCTTTTCTCTATTTTTTTCTTTTCTTTTCTTTTTTTTTTTTTTTAATTTTTTTTTGATTTTTTTTTTAATTTTATCGGTTTTTATTATTTGATATTTCAGTTATTCTGGATATGAATACCATTAATTTCTATAGGTCAAAGTCCTTATTTCTTAAACAAATAATGTATTGTGATAAAATTATCCTTTTAAACAAATATTTAATCGTATTTTCTCAACTGGTAAGCAAATATTGACTGTCTTTACTCTTTGAAAAACATAAAGTAGAAGTTAGTCGTTTTGGATTATTAATTCCGACAAATACTTGACTTTATAAAAGCTTTATACCGTTTTGAGGAAATAATAGCTTCCAAGACCAGCTCTTTACATGAAAATCTCCTCTAATTTATCATCTTTGGAATACAAACGCTCCTTGCTCCTTAAAGGTTGATGAAGACGAATTCTTGGAGATAACTTGGCTCACAAGACGTTATAACTTTAAGTTCAGTCCTATCATTTTTTGCAATTGCTTAAATGATTTTTTAAGGTTTTCTGTATTTTTTTTGGTAAGGAATTCGACTTTGAAAATCTCTTAAGAGATTATTGACTTCTTGTCCGTTATTTTTGACATTAGCAACTACCAAACTTACCTGTCAGTTCAAAACTCTCTAGAAAATGTTGTCTATAAGCTCTCTCTTTCTGGAAAGAGAGCACCCTTAATGCACCAGCCAAAAAATAGCAAAAAAGGGCGGCTTTTTACGATGGTAAGCACAGGAAAGATGGCCTAACGTTCCAGTGATGTTTTGACCAATTTCTCAAATGGCAGTCAAAATCTCATGAATTTATTAAAAGTGTTCTTCAACACTTAGCCAGGTTCTGAAACGCCCTCATGTGAACAGTATGAGTCATTTCTCTATTATTTTTTTTATTCCAAATTTTATTTCGATTTTAAGATTTTTACAAAATTCCTGTAGACATGGGTTTGAGATTAAAGTGTTATGTAGATGTTAAAATAACTTTTTTCTGTTGGACATTATGAAAGAATATCTAGTTGAATGTCTCCTAGTGGCTTATTCTTGGAGGACGGGCTTGATTGTTGGTATGACCTGTTATTTAGCAGGTCTGCAATCTGAAGATTACTGAGTACTAAGATCAGATGTTTACCAGGCTATCACTGTCACTTTATAACACAGGGATACCGTTATCAAAATACTTTACAACGAAAAGCCTTAACTTACAATATATGGACCCCACTTTACTTAAGAGCATAAGCGGTGTTACTTAGTCCAAGAAAGAGGAAGCTTGTTAAGTTTTTGTGAATTACTCATGACTCGCCTCCCGCCTCTATAACCACCGCCATAGCACTCGCGCGCGTGCGCAGCTCTGTTCCTCTTAAAAAGAAAGTGATATAGGTTTCTTCCTTGTATATCTAGTTTCAAATATGTCGTTTTCTTGTTGGAAGGGCTTCCTTTTCAAAATGTTCACATTCTCTTCTAGTTAGTGTTCTACTACTAATCCACTGCACATGTGTTTGGTTGTCGTCATGGTAACGAGCACTTTCCGCATGGAATTGTGGGCAGAATTCTGCCATGGAGGGCAAAATTGGTGATCAATATTCATCAAAAGGTAAACGACCACTTTATTATTCATTGACATTGAAATTTTTTATTGAATATAACTGCACCAACTGAATTGAAAAAGCTTACATCAAGTCAGTTACTATCGTTGACTTCATTATTTTGTTTTCCTGTTTTCTTTTCTTTTACTTCTTCTTCTTCTTCTCTCTCTCTCTCTCTCTCTCTCTCTCTCTCTCTCTCTCTCTCTCTCTCTCTCTCTCTCTCTCTCTCTCTCTCTCTCTCTCTCTCTCTCTCTCTCTCTCTCTCTCTCTCTCTCTCTCTCCTGCTCTCTTACCATTTTTCTTTTCTGTTTCCGCCATCTTTGTTTTTTTTTTTGTTTTTTTTCAATTGTTTTTATCATTATTTTGTTATTTTTGTTTATTTTGCAATGCTTGAATATTTATGTACATATGTAGTGTCCATCGCTCCTCCGAAGTAACTTTCAATCTCTTTCCTTACTAGCCCACAACCAAACCATCCAGTGGCACTACTGCCATGCGCAGTACATGCTATCACCTTACTGGTTTCAATCAATATACAACATGTAAAAGGAACGCATTTATACCATGGGTCAGTGGTCTATAACGTCACACCTAACAGGTACGATCTTGAAATTGGATCCCTAAATCTCTTAATCCAAAAATAAAGCGTTTTCTAAAATTCAAGAATTGTTGCTTTTAATTTTTGCGGAAGGTTAAACAAAGACCTATATTTTTTTATTTTTCCCCAAGTATTTTTACTGTCAATAAAAATTATTTTTCAATGAGTTTCAGCTTATAAATTTAAATTCAAAAATTTGCAGATATCGCATTATTTCTATTAAAAAGTCTTTCACAAACTTTTATAGACATCATAGAAAATTACGAATAAGAAAGTCGAGAAAAATTGACTAAAAAAGCGAAGCTGAGGTCATTCCATTTTGAAATCCGCTTCGTTGATAAATTCATAACTTAATTAATATTTCATGAGAGGACCATTCGTTCTAAAACTCAAAGCGCGCCCAAGCAAAATCCTTAAAAATATTCCTCGATTGTTCTTCATAGAAAAACTGATCAACATTGCCATGATATCGTAAACTTGAGCCACCAAATGAATATGTTGCCACGTTCAGAAAGATTAGGTAATGGTTTACAGGATTTGATGGAATTTTTATGAGTCGTTCAAAAGTTGCGTCTTTCAATGGGAGAAATTCTCGTCCGGGCTGAAAAATTCCACAGGTAAGTCAATTCAAAATATCAAAATTGAATTTAATAACAGTTCTAATAAAATAAAATTCTATCGCTCAAAAGATAGTTAAATTCCTAGGAAAAAATTTAAAGATGAAAAGTCATAATTTTTATTTTGAACAAGGTCGGTCTTTCCTGGTTAAATCTACGGAGAGTTTTAGAAATTAGGATAATATTCAAAATATATTCAATAATATTTTGGAAAAAATATTATTTAGATACTATTGGATCATAATTGTTTTTTTTATTTTCGTGATTATTATTTTGTCTGATATATTTTTTTGGTGTTACAGTTTATGATTTTGAAAGTGGCATTTCGATGTGTTGACTTGATTCTTGCTTTCAATCAAATGATGTGTCGATTAATAATATTCAAATCACAACAGCAATAATTATAAATCTATAAAAGATAACCCGAAAACTACTTCAAAATAAAAGCAAAAAGTGTTACAAGATCCGCCTTTTAAGAAAATTAAAATATATCAAAAATAGTTCGATTTAAAATTTTTATCATCTTTACAAATAAATAGATATACGGCTTTTAGTCGTTCGTAGGAGCTGGTCAATAAAAAGTCTGACAATAATATTTGACACAAATTGTTAATTTGACCAACCCAATGCATTCAACCGACATTGAAAACAAAAAAAAAAGCGGGTTACTAATCTACTAATGCGTGTGAACGAAAAAAAATCAGCCAGTCACTCAAATTTGACACAAAATATTTGGCTAAGAAGAAAAAAACTTTTTTTCGACCTAGTTTTTAATCGGGTTTTTATATATCAAATTGTGTAGTGAACGCAGAAAAACTCCCTTTTAAAAAATATTTACATAAATTGTTCATGAAACATTATTTCATGTATTGCATAATCTACTTCCATTTTTATATTTTCTAGATTAGATACAGATGATTTTTTTTCCACTGGTTTATTAAATTCGTAAAGTAATAAAGTAATTATGATCGTCGGGCGTGCGACAATTTTGCCTGAATTTCAGTCCAATAGACATGCGCTAAGCCTGCATTACACATACGATACGATTGTCAGAATGCTGTTCAAAAATGGCTGATTTCAGGACAGCCCTGTTTATTTTGTTCATCTTTGGAACCATTATTTCACCTTTATAATATGTAGCAGAAATTTTTATTCGGGAAAAAAACTCCAAGCCGTTTGCTATTGTATTCTAAATAAGCTGGTTGCTTATTAGATTGTGACGTCACTTCGATAGTTTTAGTACGTCTAACTGCGTTAGAGATGTTGGATTTTGAGATACGTTTCGAGAAAGTAAGCTCTGTATCCAGTCGGGTTTGGATATTCTAAGTCAGGGCATGGCTAACTTACGTATCGAACCCTGAAACAACCTCTGGGCTGATCTAAGTCAGTGCATGGCTAACTTACGTATCGAACCCTGAAACAACCTCTGGGCTGATCTAACTCAGGGCACGGCTAATTCACAGATCTAACTCTGAAACAGCATTTGGCTGATTTAAGTCAGTATACGGCTTACTCACAGATTGAACCCTGAAACAACCTCGCTCTGCATGGGCTGATAAAAGTCAGGACATGGCTTACTCACAGATCGAATTATAATTTAGAATTTGATTTATTTTTTTTATTTTTTATTTAAATTTGATTTAGTTTTTCAAGGTCTTCATTCGATTTAAACCCTTCAAGTCAAATTCCACCCCCCCCCCCCCCCCAATCATGATTTTCTGTTTCGAAATTCTGCCTGGAAAAAAAAGTGAACAGGCATGGAGTGTTGCTGCATTGCGCATTCCCTGCGCGACACCCACTTCTGTTTGAGACAAGGGTGAAGATCTTCGATTGTCTTTCTTTCAGTGAAGGCCAAAGTAGACAATGATCGAATTCAATGTGATCGCTTTACTATTAGGATTATTCTGCTTGCTACAGTCAATAAATGGTAAGTAACCATGGCAATGTTATGACGTAGTTTGACGACACCTTCATCCATCACTCTTCTATGCCACAATCAGCTTTATGCGCAGACGTTCTAGGTCGCTATCTAGTATTTATGAAATTCAAAGGAAAACTGGTAACGACCTCGAAGTGTGGGGCTGCACTTAGATCAAAAATCTTCGACATTTTGCGTCCCCAATTCATCCCAACAGGTCGTTACTGGCCCGGCGCACGTTTAACTTCGGAAAGACGAATAGACATATTACCTTGGGTGTAATGATTTCTCATTTCTGACCACGTGTAATTCTCTTAAGAAATGGATTCTTTGTTCGAGTTGTATCCATATATTCATGTGTCTTAAATATATATTCATGTGTCTTTAATGCGTAACCGTTAAACCAAGAAATGTTACACATAAATGACACGTGGTCTGGAATGTGGAAACATTGCCGAAGCAAAAAAAGTTTATTACATTATATTACAAAATAACAAGATTACTAAACTCCACATAGGTATCCCATATGAAGTATCTGTATATACTGGTGATGTGTTTGGTGCGGGGACTGATGCTAAGGTATATGTAACACTATATGGAGAAAAAGGCAAATCAAAAGAAACAGAACTCGATACCAAGAATAGAAACGACTTTGAAAGAAACAAGTAAGCCATATGAAGATATTTCTGTAAAAACCTGTGGTATAGTAACATAACGAAGCCGTGAATGATTTGATGAGCAGTGTTATCTTGCGCGCTGTGATTGGTTCAGAGCAAGTCATCAAACCGTACCGTGACCGTGACGGAGCCGGGAATGATTTGATGAGCAGTGTTATCTTGCGCGCTGTGATTCGTTCAGAGAATGTCATCAAACCGTACCGTGACGGAGCCGTGTATGATTTGATGAGCAGTGTTATCTTGCGCGCTGTGATTGGTTCAGAGCATGTCATCAAACCGTAACGTGACCGTGCCGTGAATGATTTGATAAGCAGTGTTATCTTGCGCACTGTGATTGGTTCAGATCATGTCATCTGCTGTTACCAGTCTCCCGAAAACTACTCGAGGAGGACTGGGTACCACAATGTCACTGACATGACATTGAGGTTTGCGCATGCGTAGTTAATAGGAATTTCGATGTTTCATTTACTGCGTTGAATTATACCCATTAACTGTTCTGACTAGATTCCCTGATTTTTTGTTTTCTCAGCATTGACAATTATAAACTTAACCTTGATGATGTGGGAAAACTAAAAAAGATATCAATACGACACGATAACTCGTGGTTTGGTTCGGGATGGTTCTTGGAAAAGGTATGGACAAACAAAAATCCCATTTCAGACCGTGTGTCCTTCCCTTGGGTATTGTTTCTTTGTAGAAACGTGGTCTGAAATGGGAAACCATTACGCCCAAAGTAAAGAGGTCTATTGCCATCTGATAATACGCTCCTTTATTACGACTCACAAAGCATTTTGATTCGGCTCATTTGCATTAAATTTGAGAGGCATTTTGCATGAACACAATAGTTTTCATGTGCAGTGAAGGATAACAACCTATCGTGTTTATTCAAAGTGACCCCAGTCAAAGTTGAGAATAAGAAACCAGTGAATACGTCTTTTCAGCTGCATCCTTTTGGCTGTTAACTAGTAGTATGTGTTTAATTTTCTAATTCGTATTCGTATGTAACGTTCTGCAGGTGTTGATCAAGGACAGGCATGGCTGTCTATACATGTTTCCATGTCATAACTGGTTGGCGTCAAATTATGGCGATAAGAAAGTATCACGTGATATAATAACAAAGAGCAACTGCGAGAAAGATACAAAAAAAGATTTAGGTAAAACAGATTGAGTGATGTGAATAGTTAAATTACTAGCGACAGTTATGGGTGACGTGCTTCCCTTCAAAGGACAAAAGACATGACCACCATGTTGGATGACATGAAAAAAGAAGCCAGGACCACATCTTTTGTTCAAGTCAACCAACATGGCGGCTATGACGTCACTATATGTCCCTAGAAACTGGAACCAAAAAATACGGCATGTAGATATTAGTATCATCATCGTCATCATCATCACCAACATCCCCATCATCATCATCGTCATCATCATCACCAACATCCCCATCATCATCATCGTCATCATCATCACCAACATCCCCATCATCATCATCGTCATCATCATCACCAACATCCCCATCATCATCATCGTCATCATCATCACCAACATCCCCATCATCCTCATCCTCATCCAACATCATTTTTGTCACCATCATTATCAGCAGCAATATCATCATCTTCATCAACATCATCATCAACATCAACATCATCATCATCACCATCATCATCATCATCACCATCATCCAACATCATTTTTATCACCATCATCATCACCATCATCATCATCACCATCATCCAACATCATTTTTATCACTATCATCATTATCAGCAGCAATACCATTAAAATTATTGTGATTATGATGATGTATGTTGTTTTATGTTTCAGTTTGTAACAAAGGTCTGGGTATGAACAATGGTCATATCAAGGACAGTCAGATAACAGCGTCTTCTTCATACGATGACAAGCACCAGCCCTTCCATGCGCGGCTCAAAAAGACCGTGAAAGGATCTCGAGGAGCCTGGTGCTCAGCTTTTGCAGATGATACAGAATATCTTCAAATTGTCCTCAATAAAACTACTCAAGTAGAAGGTACGATTCCGATTGGTTAGTTATAATAATGACGTATTATATTGACTGAGAACGTCATCAAACTTCTAAACTTGCTGAGAAATTTTAAAACCCGTGTCCTTGTCGGTTTGCTCCAGGTATTGCAACCCAAGGTCAAGCATTGTTCAACAACTGGGTCACAAAATACACCTTGTCGTACAGTACCAATGGGTCTGACTGGAAAACCCTACAAGAAAATGGCAAAGTGAAGGTAGAATATAGAACACACCTCTTCATGTTATAGACTCCTTGCAGCAATTCCAATGCAGTGCAGCTCAATTTGGAGAACAAAGCAATGAATTTCAGTTCTCGTGAGGGTAAAATGTTATTGTTTTGTCCTCCAAATTGAGCTGCATTGAGAATAGACCTTTCCCGTATTCGCTTGAATGACCACGAAACAACGGCTTCAAGTCGAGGTTTGACTTAATGTGTCCATACATTTACTGTATTTCATCAAGTCCAACCTCGACTTGGAACCATTGTTCCGTGTTCACTCAAGCGAATTCGGGAAAAGTCTATTGGTGCAAGGAGTCTGCACAAAATACAAAGCCAAATAAGAATGTACAAAAGAGCTGTAGGAATGTTAAGTGTGACGTCATTCGTATGGAAAAACAACTTCCGGATCCAAAACGAAAACCAGTTTTATAAAGATGTTTCTTTCTTTTTCTTCATGACAGTATTTGTTGTCCAAAGTTCTAATTCAGTGTTTCAGGTGGAGGTTAATTCATTGAGAACATTTTCGCTTTATTTTAGAGGTTTTTGTGAGCAGTTGGACCCGGAAATACGTCACAACTTAACAGCTCTATAGTTCTATTAATATTCTAATTTTCTAATAAAATAATTTATTGGACTTCTTCTCATTAGGAATTTAAAGGCAACAAAGACCGAGATACCATCGTTACTCATGGATTTAAAGCTATAAATGCCAGGGCGATACGAGTACATCCACTAGCCTGGGAAGGATTGACTAACTGTATGCGGGTAGAGCTCTATGGCTGTGATACAGGTCAGATATAGAGCAGTAATGTATGACGTACCGTGACCGTGACGGTTTCCCTGCCTGAGCATTTTTATTGGTTTAGTATTGATCTCGTATGCTTTGATTGGTTTAAAGGATTCCACACTTCCGTTGTGTCGTATCCCAGCAATTTCATTTGCTGAGTAATAACCTCGCTCCCCTCTGATTGGTTCAAAAAATGTCGTCAGTTTCCGTTCCATGACCGTGCCGCGTGCGTTTATACTCACAGTCATGCGCAATCCGCTCTATATAAGATTCACACTCACTAACTAAATTTCACTAAACTTTTTTTAGATTCTTTAACTCAAGGTGTCGTGAAAGCAGTCAAGAAAGGTAAGCACATTTTTACCAGGTATTGACCGGTAGAGAATTTGATCGATAGCAATTATGGCGCACTTACATTGAGCGTATTCTTTGTGGGTCTATCTTTAGAGCATCCGAACAAGGAGAAGATTGTCTTGAGCACACCAGAACCCAATCCAAGTCGTACAAGTAAGTCGTGAAATGTTTTGATCATGCTTATCTCACCTTCTTCCAACATCATTATCGTCATCATCACAATCACAATCATCATTGTCATCATCACCATTCACTATCATAAAAACGATCATGATGTAGTATCATCATCACCAACGTCATCAACATCACCATTATCATTACCATCATTATTCAACATCATAATCACCATTATCAGTGTCATCATCATCACGAACATCATCATTAAGTCAATGTGCTGCCTCCAAAGGAAGATGTTGTCAAGGGCAATACGATGCAGGACAAAATTAAAGGGGCGCCGTCCTCCTCGGTGACCAACTCCGAACAAATAGATTATCAATTACTATTAATGTTATCTATTGTTATCTATCACAGTATTAGACAAAGCTGTTTTGTATCTTCGTTTCAATACAATAACCGACAAGAACACAATCCTGGACCAATCAGATCTGCACAACAATGCTCGTATCGTCAACTTTGCTCGCTTGTCTCGATTCAGCGAAAAATGTGGCCGCGGAGTAGACCTGAATGGTGGTGATATCCTATTAAATGGGGAAAGCTTTGTAAATAAACCACACTCAGCCGTTACTATAGCAACGTGGGTCAAATTCTATAGTATCGAGGGGCTGAACTCGGTGTTTGATACGATTGGTGGGAAGAATTCATCGCATGTTATGGGACAGTATCATATAGAGGTCATTAATGGCTCGGTGCGATGGTTTCACAGGAATGAGCGAGGGAAAATTATCTTTAATGTCTTAACGGAAGTCATCGTACCTGCCCATATATGGACACATATCGCGTGTACTTACGATTCCACTTCCGGTTATGCTCAAGTGTTTGTCAACGCAAAGTTTATCATGAGGGAGGAGGGGTCGGGGCTTTTGTCACAGGACTGGCAGGTTAAAGCAGGGATTGGTGAGCATAAAGGAGAAAGGTTATTGGATGGATTGATCGATGAGTTTTATATATCGAATGAAGCTTTGATGCAGGACGAGATTAAGAAGCTTATGAAGAGGTGTGAGTTCGAAAAAGGTAAGTCATCCCCCACCCCTCCCTCCGTAGGGATAAGGAAAGAGAGAGAGAGACTAATTCATGAATATGTTTTCTCTCCTCAAAAGAGCAAGTTAACCAATAGACCATTTTCGAGATGCACGAGCGCTTTCAAAAATATCGCAGGCGCAGACATGATCTCGAGGCAAAATGGTCTATTGCCACCAAACACACGTACTTTTCTGAATTGCGCATGCGTGGACTTGGGGAATCCCATAATACAAATTTGGAAAATATAAAAAATGTTGACCAACTCTTCAGCATATTTCTGAAATGATGTTAAACATACAACCTAAAACATATATTTCTATTTAGATTCAAAAGTTTACCTCTACTTGCAATGTTCCTTTTTATGATGTAATATTTTCTCGCTTTGAACCTCTTCATTTTGGTTACTGGTAAATAAAGGTATAATACTCAAGAGATTGAAACATGGTCTGAGATGCTAACAAAATCTATTAAGCTTTGGCTGTTGTATCACAGCGTGGGACACTCACAACAGAGCTAAGCTCCAATTACTGTGAAGCCTAGGATTGAATTGAAATTTGGAAATTGTTTTTTTAGAAGGGAGGAAAACTTCACATCTAAAGTTAAAAAACTTCAATCTAATCTTCTTCTCTAACTTATATTGTCTAGAATGCTTCTCGCCCATTGGAATGGAAGACGTGAAAATCACCGATGATCAAGTAACAGCATCATCAGTATTACAACCACACGAGCCTTACTACGCTCGCCTGAACCTGATCTCCTTCTTCGACGATGTCAAACGAAGTGCCTGGTGTTCAGATAATGACGATAAAGAGCCTTACCTGACTATTGATCTTAAAACTGAAAAGACAATCTCTGGGGTGGCCGTGCAGGGGGCGTCTGTCTTTGACAGCTTTGTGACAAGCTATAAGTTGTGTTATAGTCACAGTGGCAGGAAGTATGACTGTGTAAAGGAGAATGGTACTGGTGAGGTAAGTGACTGGTGATCTCTACTCTGATGCCTAGGGCGTAGAACTCTGTTCTGTAATCACCTTTACGAGAACGTAGTGAAACCCTCTAGAAGTTGAAACGACGCCTCTTGGTTTTCTTTCCTTTAGTTGTTAAAAACAATTATTGAGCATTGGGTAATTGCTTATCAAATGTTAGTCTGTATTTCTTTCTTGTTTCTACATTGCTTCTTTCTTTCTTTCTTTCTTCCCTTCTCTCTTCTCGAATCACAGATTGCTTTGATTTCACCAAATTTTATTTTATTTATTTATTTATATTTTTTTTAGGCATTGATGGGGAGTGAGGATAAAGACAACATCAAAATCCACTGGTTGAATCAGTTCTTCGATGCTCGGTTTGTTCGGTTTTATCCTCTTTCGTGGTACGGAGAAAATATCTGTATGAGGGTCGAACTGTATGGATGTATCACAGGTAATGTTATCCCCGTATCCCTCAGTCTGTCTGTCTGTCTGTCTGTATGAGGGTCGAACTGTATGGATGTATCACAGGTAATGTAATCCCTGTATCCCTCAGTATGTCTGTCTGTCCACTTGTCTGTCTGTCTGTCCACTTGTTTGTCTGTCTGTTCGTTTACCATGTTATCCCTGTATGCCTCTGTCTGTCTTTCCGTCTGTCTGTCCACTTGTCTGTCTGTCTGTCTGTCTGTTTGTTCGTTTACATAGATGGAGGGAGATGGAGGTATCAACATTTTTGTTATCTTTGTATGCTTTTATTTGCTTCTCTCTGCCTTCTCGTCTGTCTGTCTGTCTGTCCTTGTCTAGCTTAGTGCAAACCATTGTTATTTATCACCCTGCCTTTCTTCCTATGTGTCTGATGCATCTTTTCCCCACTATCTATTACACATATTACAGGTCTTCTATCTGACACGATTGAAGAAAGATTAGACAAAGAAATTGATCCATTAGACCCCACGACATCCGATTGTAGCGCCAGCTGTGGTAAAGGCACAATAAAAGTCGTGCACCATTGCAACAAAGTAGAACCGCACCCTAAATGTCAATCAGGAATGAAAACATACGAAGAAAGGACAGAATGTATCCAACCAAGCTGTCCAGGTATGAGAAAACCTTTAGATTTTATCAATATCCTGAAGCAACCTCTGGGCTGATCTAAGTCAGGGCATGGCTAACTCACAGATCGAACCCTGAAACAACCTCTGGGCTGATCTAAGTCAGGGCACGGCTAACTCACAGACCGAACCCTGAAACAACCTCTGGGCTGATCTAAGTCAGGGCACGGCTAACACACAGATCGAACCCTGAAACAACCTCTGAGATGATCTAAGTAAACGCACGGCTAACTCACAGATCGAACCCTGAAACAACCTCTGGGCTGATCTAAGTCAGGGCACGGCTAACTCACAGATCGAACCCTGAAACAACCTCTGGGCTGATCTAAGTCAGGGCACGGCTAACTCACAGATCAAACCCTGAAACAACCTCTGGGATGATCTAAGTCAGGGCACGTCTATCTCACAGATCGAACCCTGAAACAACCTCTGGGATGATCTAAGTCAGGGCATTGCTAACTCACAGATTGAGCCCTGAAACAAATTCTGGGCTGATCTAAGTATTGGGACAGATCAGTTATGACTGCTGGTCGAATTGGAACATGTTAAAGCATCTTAGGTATTGTCGAGGGAGAAAAGCCCTCTGATCAAGGGATGATTGCCAGCAGAGGTTTGTCCCTTGTGACTTTTTAGTAATCTTTTTTTATTTACCAATCAGAGTGTTTTGCGTCGATGGGTACTACATATGGTACACCAGAAGAGCCCATTGTTTCCAGTACCTCGGGTTATGAACACACGGATGATGGTTATCACGTGACTGCATCAAACAGAGGAGAAGTCGTACCGGGAGGAATCTGGTGCGCAAAGAAGCCTGGCATAAATCATTATGTACAGATAGATATGAAAAAACCAGTCAAAGTCACAGGTAGGAGTCTTAAAATAGCATTTGTTCTGAGGTGTTTCTTCGCGGGATTGTTTAAGTAGTGTTCAGGTCACTGTTTCTGCGCATCTTGTTCACGCATGTCACGCAAAGGCCAGGGATGTCATCGTTTTGCCATTTAACATGGCCGCTGGAGCATGATCATGCAAAAAGTCTTTGGGAAGCACGGGGGTGTGCGCTGTTAATGCGCCGTCTCTTGTCGATGTGGTCTTGGACCAGCCATCATATGTTGATTAAAGTTGCGTTGTGGTTCTCTCCTGTGCTTCGAAGGTTTTTCTCTTGGTTCTCTGGTTTTCCTCCCTCCACTTAAATCAACTTCTAAATTCCACGAATTTAAGGAACAAGGGCCATAGGTTTGTTAGTCACTGGTTAATAAGTGCTACCCTCATAAAAACAAAGACGATTGCTATAGTTTCCTGTTTCTTTGCTGATTGTAGGTTTGGGTACACGAGGACGAATAATTGATGATCAATGGGTGTCCAAGTATCGGGTAACATACAGCATCAACGGCATGGCATGGAACAACTACACAGAGAATTATCAACTTAAGGTATGAAATTTATGACTTATCTGATACTATGGAACTGCGCTTTCATTTAGATTCTATTTTGAACCTTGTCGTCTTACTTTTCCGCTAAAGGACCGTTCACACGGGCCATATTTTTACTGCTGCGATTTTCACGGTGACCCTGGTCCTACGGAGCTGCGCTTTCATTTAGATTCCATTTTGATCCTTTTCGTCTTCCTCTTCCACCAAAGGCCCGTTCACACGGGCGATTTTTACTGCGATTTTCACGGCGACGGGAAATCGCAGCTACTAAACCGCAGTCAAATTTGGATATGTTAAAAACACCTGCGATATCGCAGCGACGTGAATTTCAAAAACCGCAGTAAAATTGCCGGCCTTTCACACGCGCGATTTCCCTTGAAAATCACGCATGAAAGACAAATGATGATGGCAAAGAGAAATGCGTAAGATATACTTATATTCTGCGTCACCTCGGAGCATTAGTTATACTTCCTCTCTTTCCTTTTTCGTAGATTTTTACTGGTAACGACGATAAAGACACATTATCGATCCGCCACCTTAAGCATCCTGTCACCGCACGCTACGTACGTGTACATCCGCTGAAATGGCATGGCGGGCTCATTTGTATGAGGGCTGAAATCTTTGGATGCGATCACTCGTGTAAGTTAATTTGCATTGAACTTTGTTGGGCTTTTTTGTGATTAGCTACATATGTCTACATCCATTAGACAAATTTGATAATCTTCCGCCATGTTGGATGGCAAAGTAGATTTTCCTTCACCATGATGGCAAATGTGATCATATTCCGCCATAATGGATGGCAAATTTCATCCTTCCCCGCCATGTTGGATGACAATTAAGATCATCCTCCGCAATACTGAATCTAATCAAGTAACACTGAATGAATATTTTACGTTTCAGCAAACGAGGTGCAGAATCAACCACTTTTGAGTGCTAAATATTACCATCAGACGAAAAAGGGCGACATCAGGCTACCACAGAAAGCACCCAAAGTCAAGCCAACACATCAAGTTACTACACTAAAACAACATTCTGCTGGTCAGCTGAAAAATATGAAGGGCGAGTACGGACATTTCAAGGCTTTGCCACTTGACAAAAAGGTCTTACCAACGACAAAGAAAACTTATACGCATGCGCAGAAGCAAGTTCAAATTCAAATTCAAAATCATATCACGCGGATTGCGCCAAGTCCGAAAAAAGTTTTGGCGGTAAAAACTTCTGCTGCAAAAACAGGAAATTCAAGATACGTTATTGCTTCGCACGCGTTACCTCATGTACACAATCTTATACAAAATCGTATCTTTCCTTCTAAACTTCCAAATAATGGACTATCTCAGTACTACATGCTTGGCCCTCAACAGAAAGTTTTCAATCAATATATTCCAAGTAATTTCTATACGAAACAAAGACTCTCAAACTTTCATTATGGCAATAGACTAACTCCTAAGATTCAGTATTATAATTCCTTACTAAAGTATCCTCCAAAATTGGCTCCAAATGGTCTTGGATCACAAGCGATCGTAATTCCGCCAGTTGGTGCGTTTAAAAGCGGCTCTAGAAAAGTTAATAATCAAAGACTTAGGGCAGGAACATTTATTGGGAGTCAAAGGTTTTCATCAGGGGCAAAAGTGCCACAACCTGCCCAGTCACGTTCTTATAATCCTTCTTTATACGCTGGGAGAACGAAAGTTCTTGCTAGTAACATTAATACTGCACAAACTCCAAGAATTCAAGCAGGAAATCCTGTGAGGGACCAGCATGTTTTACCTCAAACAAAACGATTTTCAAAACCGAGATTGAACACTTCAAAAAGTGGACAAGCAGGAAGTGCGGCAACAAAGAATTCAATGATAAAAAAAACTAAATTATATCTACCACAAACTGCAAGCTCAGCCCAAAATTCTATAGCATTGAGCTTAAAAGAAAAGTTCAAAGATTCGGTTTTACATCATTTTCTGGACGAACGTTTATTGAAGCAAGTATCAAAAGAAGAGAAAGCATCGAAGAACACTAAGGTTGATAGATACCTCGATTATAACTGGTCAGCGTTTAGTCCCTGTACTGTTAGCTGTGGTAGAGGAGTCAAGGAGAGATATCGCAGGTGTAATGCAATGGAATGTTTAGCTGATGGATCAGAGATTCAGATTCTTCCTTGTTTTAATCCTCCTTGTCAAGGTGCGTAAACTTGCTTTACTATTTTCCCGCCATATCCAATCCCGAATGAATATTCGATGCCAAAATAGCGAGGGGAAACGGGTGACCAGCCCCCTCGCTACGCCACTGGGTGGTGTGTTAGATGGAGTTGATATAGATTGTTGTTTTTGGTTTGTTTTGTGTGTGTCTTGTTGTTTTTGGTTTGTTTTGTGTGTTTTGTTTTGTTGTGGTTATTATTGTTGTTGTTGTTGGTTTTTTTGGTGGTGTTTGCTGGCTTGTTTTCTTTTTTTAAATTTTTGTTTTGTTTGTTTGTTTATATTGTACTTCTTTCAAATTATAAAATAAAATTTAATGATTAATAGTTGATACAAACTGATCAATATCTAATTTAATACTAAGGAACAACTAACTTTGTTTGTTTTTATTTTTGTTTTTCTAAAGAAACTTGGAACTTAGATTTTAAAAATGTAGATGCTTTTGCTATAAAGTCGCATAATGATATTAATAATATATAATAATATAATAATAATACTAATATATAATAATATTTATTTATACAGCGCTGTTTTCAATAACGCTTTTACATAGTCATCATGAATTAAAAATGATACTAATAATAATAATAACCATAAACATAATAATAGTAATAATGATAATAATAATAACAATAATCAATCTACGGGGAAACGAGAAAAATATGTGCATCAATAGAAAAAAACTCGTGATAGCTTTAATGCTTTGTCGGTGTTCAGGATCAACAGAATGGTCATCGTACAGTAGATGTAGCGTTAGCTGTGGAACAGGAATAAGAACAAGAACAAGATCATGTGATGGCATCGAGTGTCCCAGAGCTGGTAAAGAAGTTGCTACTATATCATGTAAAAACCCGGACTGTCCAGGTAAGTTATAATGGTTTAATAGATTATAAATAGATTATAAATAGGTCATTTGCATAAATAAGTCACGTAAATCAACCCCAAACAGACCCCTCCATACCTCATGAGACAGCGTCGTGCAGAGATAATAGTCCCCCTCACAGTTCCCCGCAGGTAAAGACTGGTGAACACTGTTGCCCTATCTGTTTATAAATTATTATCATCATATGAACATCATTATTATTATTACAATTGTTATTAATACCATTTACCAAATATCTTGGTTCTGATTGGTTGAGAGCCTTCAGCCAATCCCTGATATCGTGTGAACTGGACATAATAAATGTATTATCTGTAGGTTTTTCTGCAGATAATACATTTATCATGTCAAGTTCACTCCAGCTCAAAATGGAGATAGAAATAAGTTTATAAATAACATTTACAGAAAAGGCGGTACCCTTAACCCGAGGTAGCCAACAGAACTTCTCAAAAATACAATAATTCTATGTAATATTTAAATGCAATTTTAAATTTTCTTTTCTTTTCTTTGAAGTTTTGAACCTGGATTTTGAGAAGGTTGATGGTCACGTGATCATCGACCAATCAGAAAAAGGTAACAACGCCTTTATGGATAAAGAGACTCAAGTTGTTCCTTACAAGAGCCTTTGCGGTCACCATGCTGACCTTGGTTACCATGGCACCCTTCTTTTGGAAGACGTCACGTTTAGAAAGAAGCCCAAATATGGTGTTTCTATTGCATGCTGGGTAAACTTACAAGGGTCAACACAAGGAAGTCATTCGATATTCAGTACCTCGAAAATGGTGAACGTTGGCCAGATTATTGGTAAGTAGAATAGCGTGGTTTTCAACTTATTATCGGAGCCTAGAGTTTGGGGAATTCTGTTGGCCTTTTTCAGCTTGGGCGGAATGTTTTCCCATTTCAGACCACGTGTCATTCCAAGGGTATCATTTCTTTGTTTAACGGTTGTACATGAGAAGACACATGAACATGGATACAACTCAAACAAAGAATCTTATTCTCAAGGGAATGGCACATGGTCTGAAATGGAAAAACATTACACCCAAGCTAAAAAGGCCTATTCTGATCTTTATCATGCGGAAACCTCGTTTCCAGGGCCTTTTCACCCAAGAGGAGTGAGAAGATCCTGGAAATAAGGGTTTATGTTACTATATACAATACTGTTTGTACCCAAGCTAGACCAGCATGCACTATGTTTTCTAACTCAAAAAAGGTCTAAAGACCCAAATAGGCACACCTATATCAATGATTTCCTATAGCTCTATTGGCCAGTATGTCGTATAGGGGTGTACAAAACATGCTTATTGATAGTGTTGATTACGTTTTTAAGGTGGTTACCACTTTGAAGTCGATGATGGTAAAGTGCGCTGGTTTCACCGCAGTCAGTCACACAATCCTGTTTTTAGTGTTGTCACTGGTAACGTAATCCACCCAAACACCTGGTACCATTTGGTCGGCACGTATTCATCGAACACCAAGAAAGCCAAGGTAATAAAGGAAACTGACTGTCTTAGTTAGAAGTCATTGAATTTTAAATGAAATTCACTTTTTTCCATACATCGGTTCACTGGTCAAACACATAGTACTGAAGCGAGTATTCAAGGCAGTTTTGATTCAGATTTGAATCTTGCAGCCTCGACTGGTTGCTTTGTGTTTGACCAGTGAGCCAATGTATAGAAAATGGTGAATTGGTAGAATCAACTGGGATTGCAGAGAGGATAGCTTCAAGAACAACAAAGTTTGTGGATTCTTGACTTGAGTTTATTTAAATCGTCAACCCATCACATTCCATCCATCCATCCATTCATTCATCCATCCATCAACCCTCCATCCAACCATCCTTTCATCCATCCATCCATTCATCCACCAACCCACCATCCAACCATTCCATCCTTCCTATTTTTTTCATCCATCCATTCATCCATTCACTGACTGAGACATATGATATCGCTTCAAAAGGTATACATCGATGGTAAGGTCCAAGGATCATCATCAGGTACCGGCCTTCTAGACGATGACTGGGGTTACAGGGCATCTATCGGTAACTTTGATTTTGATGGACGATATATTAGAGCAAAACTAGACGATTTCTTCATGTACGACTACGAAATCTCCCCTGAACAAATCCAAGATCTTCTCAGTATAAAATGCCCGAAGAAAAAGCCAAAGAAACACTTCCAACCTCAATAACTCGCGACTTTGATAATCACTGGTTAATGGTATCGATAGGTGACGATTCCTGCAGTGGGATGAAAATTATTTCTTTATCAAGTAAGAAACTTGGTTGGGAGAGAAAAGACGACACGTTTTTCATCATTTAAAAAAATGGAAAGTGAAAAAATTATGAATTTTTTTTAAAACATTCTTTGAAATTGCAAACGAGTTCAGTGAAAGACTTGTAGTACCTTCATACCAGGGATGCTATTGATGACAATCTCGACTAGATTCAACTAGATGTCACTACAGCGACAGAGACTGAACCGGTTGTTCGGTTGCCATGGAAAAATTGCACACTTGAGGTTTGCCAGTGACCTCAGTGAAGGGAATTGAAGGCGGGTCAGAAACCAGTAATAACGTTGTTACAACATCAATAGTATATTGTACATTTGTAAGTTTTACGTACGGATTGACAAGGCATCAGTGACAAAATCTTAGAGAAAACTCTTCAAAAGTAGTTAATTTTCAGTTAAATGTCCAGATGCAGCAAGTTTCCAGCTACACCAAAGTTAGCTTATGCTGTATGGAGTAGCAACCTTGGGATGGTTCAGCTATACTTGGTGTCACACGATCATGGTCAGTGAGAGAATATTTGAACAGGCTTTAAACATTAATATAAGCATTTCTCAATATTTATTCATAAAGTGCTTAACCTCACTTCCATGTAGCTTTGACCACATTTAATGCATGGGCATACTTCCATGCACAGGCTTTTTGCTCCCAAACAAACAGCTTTTTTATGCCTTATTTGTTAAAACCAGCCAGGTTCGCATCGAAAATCCCGTGCATGGAAGTATGCGAATACATTAAATGTGGTCAAAGCTACATGGAAGTGAGGTTAAGCACTTCATGAATAAATATTAAGAAAGGTCTATGCCCGGACTAACTGACACCCAGGAACTAGTATATAAAACGTAGGTAAGTTCTGACAATTCATGGAGTTACCAATGACCCATACCATTTTTATTATTGACTGGTCAAACACAATTCATCCAATCGAGGCTGCAAGGTATTTCAAACGATACCCTGCAGCCTCAATTTGATGCCTTTGGTTTAACTAGTGAAACGAGGGTAGGAAAGTAGTCAATAGAACCCTTGTACTAATTCCCAAGCTGTGGGACAAAACAAAAGAACTCCTTTATCTTCAGGATTGAAATCTTGATGTTAATATTTTTCATTATTTTGACCCCCAGTTAGGGATTTTGTGCAAGGGGTGAATATTGGGGTAGAATTGATTAGGAAACTCGCTAACCCTTATGTCGTAGCAACTCATAGGTTATATATGTTGTAGATTTAAGGCTGGTCCTCACTAACACACAAGCATAAGCATAAGCCGTTTAATACTCTAGTTTCGAGTTCTCTGTTGGTCAGGCTAAGCCTCAATTTGGTATGCAATTATTTCGAATATTCATGCATTTCAATGAAGGTCTGTGGAATTTCAATGAAGGTCTGTGGAATTTCAAAGTGTTTGTATTGTTGAAGTTGTGCATTCTTTACTTTACCGTTGGTATTCGTGAATATTTAGGGGCTGAAATGAGGCTAAACCTGAGTAAATGAGTCTGTAATCAAGGAACACAGCGATAATGTACGATTTGGAAAATCTTTCCCGTGAGGATGCACACTCTCATGATTTATGTGGCTAGTGAGGACCAGGCTTTAAGATGTAGATAATTGTAGTTAATATGTACAGCATAATGTGAATATGTGGAATAGGATTAAACAAAGAAATCATTGAGAATTGGGACGCACAAGCAACGAGCTGAGAAAACATTTCTGAGCTGCAGATGGGATTGGAATCCACGCATATGTACAGCACTTCTGATGTAAATTAATTCTGAAGTTTTTATTGTATATTAAAGGATATTAACGAGGAAATGGCAAATAGCTATTATTATGGCTTTGGTCGTTTGATTTTTCTATTTTTTCCCTTCTTCTCCTTCTCCTTCTCCTTCTCCTTCTCCTTCTCCTTCTCCTTCTCCTTCTCCTTCTCGGTCTCCTCTTTCTTCTTTCACTTATTCTTACATCTTCTTCTGCACTTTTCACTTGTCCTCATCCATATTTTCTTGTTTACTTCCTCTACTAACTCTCCCATCCCTACAAATGTAATGGTCGCGTGACATAGCTCATCAAATACGTAACACAATATTTCCGCTCCATTGATATTGTCCCTAAATCCAAGGTCAGCCACATGGACAAGGATTATTTTATCCAAACCGAAAGGATTTCATTTCTAAACTGAAACTCTAAAATTCGACTTCAAGGTAAGCTTATTGAATTATTTTTTGCTGTCTCATAGGCTATTAGATTTCTGCAGCATATTGTATTAATTCATTGATCATAATTTGCATCTATCGATCAGTGTCAGCTCATTGAATATCAGTAATTCATCAGTGCCTACTTTCTGCATATTAATCTTCTCATGTTTTTGCCAAACATGAAGAACTCTAGTTTTTCAGAACAAATTTCAACAGCAAGTAAACTCGGTATTTCTTTTACCGTGTTTTATAGTCTGTTCTGAATCCGTATATTAACTATCTGTTGAATTAGATCACTGTACGTTAGAGTCCTAGAGCCTTTTATTCTAATGGTATTTTACTTGAATAATCACCGTTGTCTGTAATGCTGTACATGCTGCCAAAAATCAACCCAGAATATAATTTTATCGTAGCATTCTACTGTAGTTCGCAAAAGAATGGTATAGTATATTAAGTAATGTTTATTATAATATAATGATTTTAGTTGGGGGTCAAAATCATGACCGGAAGTGATAAAGTATTTTCAAAGAATGATATTGGGTTCCCTGTGGTGTGATGGAGAAGAATACCATTTGCACTGATCCCCCTCTCTCTGTCTATGCCTGTTTGTTACCTTTTTTTGTTTGCTCACTTGCTTTTGCGGACCATTTTTGTTTTCGTTCCCTCATTTATTTGTTGGTTGGTTGGTTTTTGTCTTTCTCTTGTAATTTTTTCTTGCTTGTTTGTTAACTTATTTGTTTTGTCGTTTGGTTCGTTTATTTTTTTGTTCTTTCGTTCATTTTCTTGTTCGTTTTTTTTCATCAGCTCATTTTTTTTCTTTCTTGCCTCCCTTCTTCCTTTTGTGTGATTACTTGTCGGTCTATTTATTTGTCTGTCTGTCTGTCTCTTCTATCTGTCTGTCTGTCTGTCTGTCTGCCTGTCTGTTTCTTCTATCTGTTTGTCTGTCTTTCTGTCTGTCTGTCTGTCTGTCTGTCTGTCTGTCTGTCTGTCTGTCTGTCTGTCTGTCTGTCTGTCTGTCTGTCTGTCTGTCTGTCTGTCTTTCTGTCTTTCTGTCTTTCTGTCTTTCTGTCTTTCTGTCTTTCTGTCTTTCTGTCTGTCTGTGTCTGTCTGTCTCTTCTATCTGTTTGTCTGTGGGTCTGTGTGCCTTTCTGTCTGTCCGTCTGCCTGTTCTATCTGTCTGTCTGTCTGTTTGTCTGTCTGTTACTTGTTTGTTTGTTTGTTTGTTTGTTTGTTGATTAGCAAAAATGGATGCCGCATATCAACCAGTAACAGGCGATGAAGAAAACCAGAATATCCAGTCCATTAACGAAGAACCAAGGGACAAGAACCAAGGGGGTACCCCAGAGGAAACCAATGAAGAAGTACCGAGGGTGTCTCGAGAGAGAAGACATGATGTTTATGAGAATATGTGCTGCTGGAAGTGCTTGACTTCAGAAAATTTACTGTTTGGGATCCCTGCCCTGCCAATTACGTTTGCTGTACTTATTCTATTGGCTCTTATCATCAAGTAAGTATCATGTGAGGGGAGGATGCAAAACTCAACCCTCCCCTCCCCTCCCCTCCCCTCCCCTCCCCTCCCCTCAATTACAAGAATACCATTTGCGCTTGCGCATGAGAAGACACATGAATATGGATTCAACTCAAACAAAGAATCTTATTCTCAAGAGAATGACACGTGGTCTGAAATGGGAAAACATTACACCCAAGGTAAAAAGGTATATTTGGAAAGAAAAACGACAAAAAAAAAAACACGATGAACAGTAAAGAAACATGAAAAAGCAAATGATTTTAATTTAAGCAAATATTTTGTTTAAATGATAATAAAGTGCCAATATATTAATTGTCACAAAACTGAAGCGATATATTTTACCCTTTTTACAGTTACGCCATTGCCGTTTCGTTAGGTCACGTGACACCTTTTCTGCCCTACGTCAGGTGAATGTTGAAACTGTAAACAGTACTTATTATTAGAAATATTATTCAGTTATTATCAATTTTGTTGTCATTGGTAGTATAACTATACTGTTACCAGTTGTTGTTACCGTTATCATTGTAATTAGTATTGTTATTATAATCATCCCTATCATCATCATTATCATCAACATCACTATCATCGTCAACATCAACATCAACACCATCATCATCATCTTCACCATCACTATCATCATCATCAACATCACCATCATCATCATTATCATCATCATCATCATCATCATCATCAACATCACCATCATCATCATCATGCATCATTACCATCATCATCATCATCATCATCATCACCATCATCATCATCATCATGCATTATTACCATCACCATCATCCTCACCGTCATCATCACCATCATCATCATCATCATGCATCATTACCATCACCATCATCCTCACCATCATCATCACCATCATCATCATCATCATGCATTATTACCATCACCATCATCCTCACCATCACTATCATCATCATCATCATCATCATTATTATTATTATTACTACTATTTCATTTCTTCATAAGTTGGTTAGCATCCAATAGCCCTGAGGAATACATCTTTGATTTTATCATGAGTCTAGCTGCCATCAACGGTAAATAAGCCTTTTAATATCTTAATTAATCATCAATTAAGTATTAGTTTATTTGTTATGCAAATTATTTTTTCGCCATCTTAAAACTATTTTTCATTCATTTTTAACAAAAGAGATTTACTTATAGTTTTCTCGTCGTAACATTATTTACTTTCCATATCATTGTTGATTTTAACATTCTTTAATATTTATCAGCATTTTTCAAACTATTTTTTCAAAAACTTTTTATATAAATTTAACAAACATATATGTATATCTTTATGCATTTCTAGTAGCTTTCTTCAAACTATTTCGACTCTCTTCTTTTCACATTTTTCCATCAATTCTTAAAACAATCATAGTTCTTTCGGTAACTTATTTGTTGTATATTTCTAGTGGCATTCATCATCTACTTCAAGTTCAAAACTATCGCTAATAACTACCAAAGACCACGATTGCTGTCAGTGTTAATCCTTAATAAAGCCTGTGCTTGGATTGGACTTATTGCTAGCCTTCTGTTTTTACTCAGTTCTACATTCCCTGTAAGTAAATCTCTATTATCAACAAATATATATATATATATATATATATATATATATATATATATATATATATATATATCTGGATGTGTCTATTTTGACGGTAAAGTGCTCAATACATTGACATGTAGAGCGTTATAGATTATAGATTGTAGATAGATCAAAGACAAGACATAACTTTTGCTGTTACTCGGAGTTTCACGCTTACGCGATCTTCAGACAGTCTTTAATAAAGAATGATCCATACTGTAGTCTATATATACCTGAGGCGCTATAATCTATAATTGGAGTATTGTTATGTATTTACAATAGTGTTATTGTTCTATCAAGGTGCGATAATTTATGTTATCCGGCTTAAGTAATATTTGTTTTCGTGGCGGCATTTTGAAATAAGTTCTGATCTTTTGTTGAGAAGGTTGGCTTTATCTGCTTTAATAATGTTCAATTTTTCTGCTAAGCAGAGATTGCATTTCTTAGAAATATTATTGTAGGCTTTTGCTGAGGTGATGATTGACCATTTGATGTGGTAAATTTTCTTGTTGTCTTGAAGTGTCCAGATGTGTTTTGATAGTTCAGTGCTGTTGGCGTATTTTCTGTTTCGGAAAGATAGCTTGTGTTGCGTATACCGTTGTTTAAATGTTCCTTCTGTTAGTCCGATGTAGTTCTTTGCGGGTATGTCGTCTTCTGTGGTTACTCGTGCGTTGTACACTATGCTGGTTGTGAGGCAGTTGTTTTCTAGTGGGCATTGGTCTTTTTTTCGGCAGTTGCAGTCGTTCTGTGAAGAGGTTGCGGGGCTGTTGTTAGTTATTTTCTTGTTGTGTTTGTTGATTATGCTTGTCATATTTTCCATGCAACTGTAGCTGACTTTAACGTTGTTCTTGTTGAAGATGCAGTGGAACTTGTGATTTTTAGGGAAGTGCTTCTGAATAAGGTTAAGGAAGGTTTTTCCTACGTTAGTTTGTACGTACAAACTAACGTAGGAAAAACCTTCCTTAACCTTATTCAGAAGCACTTCCCTAAAAATCACAAGTTCCACTGCATCTTCAACAAGAACAACGTTAAAGTCAGCTACAGTTGCATGGAAAATATGACAAGCATAATCAACAAACACAACAAGAAAATAACTAACAACAGCCCCGCAACCTCTTCACAGAACGACTGCAACTGCCGAAAAAAAGACCAATGCCCACTAGAAAACAACTGCCTCACAACCAGCATAGTGTACAACGCACGAGTAACCACAGAAGACGACATACCCGCAAAGAACTACATCGGACTAACAGAAGGAACATTTAAACAACGGTATACGCAACACAAGCTATCTTTCCGAAACAGAAAATACGCCAACAGCACTGAACTATCAAAACACATCTGGACACTTCAAGACAACAAGAAAATTTACCACATCAAATGGTCAATCATCACCTCAGCAAAAGCCTACAATAATATTTCTAAGAAATGCAATCTCTGCTTAGCAGAAAAATTGAACATTATTAAAGCAGATAAAGCCAACCTTCTCAACAAAAGATCAGAACTTATTTCAAAATGCCGCCACGAAAACAAATATTACTTAAGCCGGATAACATAAATTATCGCACCTTGATAGAACAATAACACTATTGTAAATACATAACAATACTCCAATTATAGATTATAGCGCCTCAGGTATATATAGACTACAGTATGGATCATTCTTTATTAAAGACTGTCTGAAGATCGCGTAAGCGTGAAACTCCGAGTAACAGCAAAAGTTATGTCTTGTCTTTGATCTATCTACAATCTATAATCTATATATATATATATATATATAGCTTCAATACTAACGAAATATAGGGAATATCTGAATACTACGTAGGAATTAAGACGCGTAGTTACCACAAAGCCAATATGATAGACCCACAGAGAGTCAGGATTTGCAATCGTGGACAGCTCTTTCGTCCTTCGTATGCAGTCCTGTTCTTTTTACGCTTTAGATACTAACAATTCATAATCTATATATTTCGCAAAACATATATTGCCACAACCATGTGCAAAAGAATTTTTTTCAAACAATATGAAGAATAAATCCTTCATAAATAATTCATATTTTTGATCTATTTCGCACCCCTCACAAACAATTTATATTTTTCGCAAAAACTGTGAAAATGTGCAAATAACGATCAAATCAACAGGGTAAAGTCCATGCTATTTAACTGAATACAGCAAAAAATAACCAAAATCCCCAAAATGGCCAAAGATGAATAATTTTACATCCTTCATAAATAACCCAAAATCGAACAAAACCATGGGCTATAACCCATGCTTTTTGCCCCAAAATGGCCAGAAATGACCTATTTTACATCCTTCATATATAATGCATAATTTTCTCAAAGGTGTGAAAAAGACCCAAAATCGATCAAAACCATTGGCTATAGCCCATGCTTTTTGCCCCAAAATGGCCAAAAATCACCTATTTTACATCATTCATAAATAATGCATAATTTTCTAATAGGTGTGAAAAACACCCAAAATCGATCAAAACCATGGGCTATAGCCCATGCTTATTGCCCCAAAATCGCCAAAAATGACCTATTTTGCATTTATGATAAATAATGAATAAACTTTTCAAAGGTGTGAAAAACACCCAAAATCGATCAAAACCATGGACTATAGCCCATGCTTTTTGCCCCAAAATGACCAAAAATGACCTATTTTGCATCCTTCATAAATAATGCATAATTTTCTCAAAGGTGTGAAAAACACCTAAAATCGAACAAAACCATGGGCTATAGTCCATGCTTTTTGCCCCAAAATGGCCAAAAATGACCTAGTTTACATCCTTCATAAATAATGCATAATTTTCTCAAAGGTGTGAAAAACACCCAAAATCGATCAAAACCATGGGCTATAGTCCATGCTTTTTGCCCCAAAATGACCAAAAATGACCTATTTTACATCCTTCATAAATAATGCGTAATTTTCTCAAAGGTGTGAAAAACACCCAAAATCGATCAAAACCATGGGCTATAGTCCATGCTTTTTGCCCCAAAATGACCTATTTTGCATCCTTCATAAATAATGCGTAATTTTCTCAAAGGTGTGAAAAACACCCAAAATCGATCAAAACCATGGGCTATAGTCCATGCTTTTTGCCCCAAAATGGCCAAAAATGTCCTATTTTGCATCCTTCATGAAAAATGCGAAATTTTCTCAAAGGTGTGAAAAACACCCAAAATCGATCAAAACCATGGGCTATAGTCCATGCTTTTTGCCCCAAAATGGCCAAAAATCTCCTATTTTGCATCCTTCATAAATAATGCGTAATTTTCTCAAAGGTGTGAAAAACACCCAAAATCGATCAAAACCATGGACTATAGCCCATGCTTTTTGTTCCAAAATGGCCAAAAATGACCTATTTTACATCATTCATAAATAATGCATAATTTTCTAATAGGTGTGAAAAACACCCAAAATCGATCAAAACCATGGGCTATAGTCCATGCTTTTTGCCCCAAAATGGCCAAAAATGACCTATTTTGCATTTATGATAAATAATGCATAATTTTCTAATAGGTGTGAAAAACACCCAAAATCGATCAAAACCATGGGCTATAGTCCATGCTTTTTGCCCTAAAATGGCCAAAAAAGACCTATTTTCCATCCTTCATGAATAATGCGAAATTTTCTCAAAGGTGTGAACAACACCCAAAATCGATCAAAACCATGGGCTATAGCCCATGCTTTTTGCCCCAAAATGGCCAAAAATGACCTATTTTACATCCTTCATAAATAATGCGAAATTTTCTCAAAGGTGTGAAAAACACCCAAAATCGATCAAAACCATGGGCTATAGTCCATGCTTTTTGCCCCAAAATGGCCAAAAATCACCTATTTTGCATTTATGATAAATAATGCATAATTTTCTAAAAGGTGTGAAAAACACCCAAAATCGATCAAAACCATGGACTATAGCCCCTGCTTTTTGCCCCAAAATGGCCAAAAATGACCTATTTTTCATCATTCATAAATAATGCATAATTTTCTGAAAGGTGTGAAAAACACCTAAAATCGATCAAAACCATGGGCTATAGTCCATGCTTTTTGCCCCAAAATGGCCAAAAATGACCAATTTTGCATTTATGATAAATAATGCATAATTTTCTCAAAGGTGTGAAAAACACCCAAAATCGATCAAAACCATGGTCTATAGCCCATGCTTTTTGCCCTAAAATGGCCAAAAAAGACCTATTTTGCATCCTTCATAAATAATGCGAAATTTTCTCAAAGGTTTGAACAACACCCAAAATCGATCAAAACCATGGGCTATAGCCCATGCTTTTTGCCCCAAAATGGCCAAAAATGACCTATTTTACATCCTTCATAAATAATGCATAATTTTCTCAAAGGTGTGAAAAACACCCAAAATCGATCAAAACCATGGGCTATAGTCCATGCTTTTTGCCCCAAAATGGCCAAAAATGACCTATTTTGCATCCTTCATAAATAATGCATTATTGTCTCAAAGGTGTGAAAAACACCCAAAATCGATCAAAACCATGGACTATAGCCCCTGCTTTTTGCCCCAAAATGGCCAAAAATGACCTATTTTTCATCATTCATAAAAAATGCGAAATTTTCTCAAAGGTGTGAAAAACACCCAAAATCGATCAAAACCATGGGCTATAGTCCATGCTTTTTGCCCCAAAATGGCCAAAAATCACCTATTTTGCATTTATGATAAATAATGCATAATTTTCTCAAAGGTGTGAAAAACACCCAAAATCGATCAAAACCATGGGCTATAGCCCATGCTTTTTGCCCCAAAATGGCCAAAAATGACCTATTTTACATCCTTCATAAATAATGCATAATTTTCTCAAAGGTGTGAAAAACACCCAAAATCGATCAAAACCATGGGCTATAGTCCATGCTTTTTGCCCCAAAATGGCCAAAAATCACCTATTTTGCATCCTTCATAAATAATGCATTATTGTCTCAAAGGTGTGAAAAACACCCAAAATCGATCAAAACCATGGACTATAGCCCCTGCTTTTTGCCCCAAAATGACCAAAAATGACCTATTTTACATCCTTCATAAATAATGCATAATTTTCTCAAAGGTGTGAAAAACACCCAAAATCGATCAAAACCATGGGCTATAGTCCATGCTTTTTGCCCCAAAATGGCCAAAAATGACCAATTTTGCATTTATGATAAATAATGCATAATTTTCTGAAAGGTGTGAAAAACACCCAAAATCGATCAAAACCATGGGCTTTAGCCCATGCTTTTTGCCCTAAAATGGCCAAAAAAGATCTATTTTGCATCCTTCATAAAAAATGCGAAATTTTCTCAAAGGTGTGAAAAACACCCAAAATCGATCAAATCCATGGTCTATAGCCCATGCTTTTTGCCCCAAAATGGCCAAAAATGACCTATTTTACATCCTTCATAAATAATGCATAATTTTCTCAAAGGTGTGAAAAACACCCAAAATCGATCAAAACCATGGGCTATAGTCCATGCTTTTTGCCCCAAAATGGCCAAAAATGACCTATTTTGCATCCTTCATAAATAATGCATTATTGTCTCAAAGGTGTGAAAAACACCCAAAATCGATCAAAACCATGGGCTATAGTCCATGCTTTTTGCCCCAAAATGGCCAAAAATCACCTATTTTGCATCCTTCATAAATAATGCATTATTGTCTCAAAGGTGTGAAAAACACCCAAAATCGATCAAAACCATGGACTATAGCCCCTGCTTTTTGCCCCAAAATGACCAAAAATGACCTATTTTACATCCTTCATAAATAATGCATAATTTTCTCAAAGGTGTGAAAAACACCCAAAATCGATCAAAACCATGGGCTATAGTCCATGCTTTTTGCCCCAAAATGGCCAAAAATGACCAATTTTGCATTTATGATAAATAATGCATAATTTTCTGAAAGGTGTGAAAAACACCCAAAATCGATCAAAACCATGGGCTTTAGCCCATGCTTTTTGCCCTAAAATGGCCAAAAAAGATCTATTTTGCATCCTTCATAAAAAATGCGAAATTTTCTCAAAGGTGTGAAAAACACCCAAAATCGATCAAATCCATGGTCTATAGCCCATGCTTTTTGCCCCAAAATGGCCAAAAATGACCTATTTTACATCCTTCATAAATAATGCATAATTTTCTCAAAGGTGTGAAAAACACCCAAAATCGATCAAAACCATGGGCTATAGTCCATGCTTTTTGCCCCAAAATGGCCAAAAATGACCTATTTTGCATCCTTCATAAATAATGCATTATTGTCTCAAAGGTGTGAAAAACACCCAAAATCGATCAAAACCATGGGCTATAGTCCATGCTTTTTGCCCCAAAATGGCCAAAAATCACCTATTTTGCATCCTTCATAAATAATGCATTATTGTCTCAAAGGTGTGAAAAACACCCAAAATCGATCAAAACCATGGACTATAGCCCCTGCTTTTTGCCCCAAAATGACCAAAAATGACCTATTTTACATCCTTCATAAATAATGCATAATTTTCTCAAAGGTGTGAAAAACACCCCAAATCGATCAAAACCATGGGCTATAGTCCATGCTTTTTGCCCCAAAATGGCCAAAAATGACCAATTTTGCATTTATGATAAATAATGCATAATTTTCTGAAAGGTGTGAAAAACACCCAAAATCGATCAAAACCATGGGCTTTAGCCCATGCTTTTTGCCCTAAAATGGCCAAAAAAGATCTATTTTGCATCCTTCATAAAAAATGCGAAATTTTCTCAAAGGTGTGAAAAACACCCAAAATCGATCAAATCCATGGTCTATAGTCCATGCTTTTTGCCCCAAAATGACCAAAAATGACCTATTTTACATCCTTCATAAATAATGCGAAATTTTCTCAAAGGTGTGAAAAACACCCAAGGTCGACCAAAACCATGGGCTATAGCCCATGCTTTTTACCCCAAAATGGCCAAAAATGACCTATTTTGCATTTATGATAAATAATGAATAAATTTTTCAAAGGTGTGAAAAACACCCAAAATCGATCAAAACCATGGGCTATAGCCCATGCTTTTTGCCCCAAAATGACCAAAAATGACCTATTTTGCATCCTTCATAAATAATGCATAATTTTCTCAAAGGTGTGAAAAACACCCAAAATCGATCAAAACCATGGGCTATAGCCCATGCTTTTTACCCCAAAATGACCAAAAATGACCTATTTTGCATCCTTCATAAATAATGCATAATTTTCTCAAAGGTGTGAAAAACACCCAAAATCGATCGAAACCATGGGCTATAGCCCATGCTTTTTGCCCCAAAATGGCCAAAAATGACCTATTTTGCATGCTTTATAAATTATTTATATCATTTCAAAATGTGTGAAAAACACCCAAAATCGATCAAAACCATGGGCTATAGTCCATGCTTTTTGCCCCAAAATGGCCAAAAATGACCTATTTTGCATGCTTTATAAATTATTTATATCATTTCAAAATGTGTGAAAAACACCCAAAATCGATCAAAACCATGGGCTATAGCCTATGCTTTTTGCCAAGAAATGGCCAAAAATGACGTACCTACTTTGCTCTTCATAAATTATTCATATCATTTCAAAATGTGCAAAACACACCTAAAATCGAAACCATGGGCTATAGTCGATAGCTCAAAATTGGCCAAAAATGAAGTATTTGTCATCTCTCATAAATTATGCATATCTTTCCAAATGGTCCTAAAATGGGCTACAATTGACCAAAACAATGGGATATAGTTCATTCTTCTTGTTCAAAAATCTATAAATAAATGGTTAATGGTTTTATATTGTTTTTTGTCAGGCGGTTGGTGAAAGGAGAATTGCCAAGGTGCACTCTGTTGCGTCTATTTCTGCGTTTTCTCTTATCTGTCTCTACTTCATCATTGAGACAGTCATGAGTTTCAAGATCCAGTACCATGTGATGCGTGTAACGTTGTGTGTTAGCATAGCACGTGCTGTCTTTGCTGTGTTGGCTCCCATATGTTTGATAGTTTGTATCCTTACCTTAATAGTACTATAACTACTCAGACACTTTGAAACCAAAGGCGCAGAACTTGATTCAGGATTTGATCTGTGAGTTAGCTGTGCCCTGACTTAGATTAGACCAGAGGTTGTTTCAGGGTTTGATCTGTGAGTTAGCCATGTCTGACTTTGATCAGTCCAGAGGTTGTTTCAGGGTTTGATCTGTGAGTTAGTCATGCCCTGACTTAGATCAGCCCAGAGGTTGTTTCAGGTTTGATCAGTGAGTTAGCCGTGCCCTGACTTAGATCAGCCCAGAGGTTGTTTCAGGGTTTGATCTGTGAGTTAGCCTTACCCTGACTTAAATCAGCCCAGAGGTTGTCCTCTACACCTTCCTTGAAAGTCTTTAAAGGGTCCTTGACTCATGACGAAAGCTGCAATAACTGGCAAATTGTCATACAAACACTTCAAGGGGAAAGATGACAAGAAATGGAGTGCTGGAGATGGGGTAAGTATTGTGCAAACCATTCTTCGATTAACTAATGTTATGAACCACTAATATTCATCCCTATCAACCACTACCCTAAACAACCAACAATTACCACTCTATCCCACACTTTATCCTACCATCACCACCACCTATCTACCACTACCCTAAACAACCAATAATTACCACTCTATCCCACACTTTATCCCTACCATCACCACCACCTATCTACCACTACCCTAAACAACCAACAGTTACCACTCTATCCTACACTTTATCCCTACCATCACCACCACCTATCTACCACTACCCTAAACAACCAATAATTACCACTCTAACCTACACTTTATCCTACCATCATCACCACCTATCTACCACTACCCTAAACAACCAACAGTTACCACTCTATCCTACACTTTATCCTACCATCACCACCTATCTACCACTACCCTAAACAACCAACAGTTACCACTCTATCCCACACTTGATCCTACCATCACCACCACCTATCTACCACTACCCTAAACAACCAACAGTTACCACTCTAACCTACACTTTATCCCTACCATCACCACCACCTATCTACCACTACCCTAAACAACCAACAGTTACCACTCTATCCTACACTTTATCCCTACCATCACCACCACCTATCTACCACTACCCTAAACAACCAACAGTTACCACTCTATCCTACACTTTATCCTACCATCACCACCACCTATCTACCACTACCCTCAACAACCAACAGTTACCACTCTATCCCACACTTTATCCCTACCATCACCACCACCTATCTACCACTACCCTAAACAACCAACAGTTACCACTCTATCCCACACTTTATCCTACCATCACCACCACCTATCTACCACTACCCTAAACAACCAACAGTTACCACTCTATCCTACACTTTATCCTACCATCACCACCACCTATCTACCACTACCCTAAACAACCAACAGTTACCACTCTATCCTACACTTTATCCTACCATCACCACCACCTATCTACCACTACCTTAAACAACCAACAGTTACCACTCTATCCCACACTTTATCCTACCATCACCACCACCTATCTACCACTACCCTAAACAACCAACAGTTACCACTCTATCCTACACTTTATCCTACCATCACCACCACCTATCTACCACTACCCTAAACAACCAATAATTACCACTCTATCCTACACTTTATCCCTACCATCACCACCACTTATCTACCACTACCCTAAACAACCAACAGTTACCACTCTAACCTACACTTTATCCTACCATCATCACCACCTATCTACCACTACCCTAAACAACCAACAGTTACCACTCTAACCTACACTTTATCCTACCATCACCACCACCTATCTACCACTACCCTAAACAACCAACAGTTACCACTCTATCCTACACTTTATCCTACCATCACCACCACCTATCTACCACTACCTTAAACAACCAACAGTTACCACTCTATCCCACACTTTATCCTACCATCACCACCACCTATCTACCACTACCCTAAACAACCAACAGTTACCACTCTATCCTACACTTTATCCTACCATCACCACCACCTATCTACCACTACCCTAAACAACCAATAATTACCACTCTATCCTACACTTTATCCCTACCATCACCACCACTTATCTACCACTACCCTAAACAACCAACAGTTACCACTCTAACCTACACTTTATCCTACCATCACCACCACCTATCTACCACTACCCTAAACAACCAACAGTTACCACTCTAACCTACACTTTATCCTACCATCACCACCACCTATCTACCACTACCCTAAACAACCAACAGTTACCACTCTATCCCACACTTCATCTTACCATCACCACCACCTATCTACCACTACCCTAAACAACCAACAGTTACCACTCTAACCTACACTTTATCCTACCATCACCACCACCTATCTACCACTACCCTAAACAACCAACAGTTACCACTCTAACCTACACTTTATCCTACCATCATCACCACCTATCTACCACTACCCTAAACAACCAACAGTTACCACTCTATCCTACACTTTATCCTACCATCACCACCACCTATCTACCACTACCCTAAACAACCAACAGTTACCACTCTATCCCACACTTTATCCCTACCATCACCACCACCTATCTACCACTACCCTAAACAACCAACAGTTACCACTCTATCCTACACTTTATCCTACCATCACCACCACCTATCTACCACTACCCTAAACAACCAACAGTTACCACTCCATCCTACACTTTATCCTACCATCACCATCTATCAACCACTACCCTAAACAACCAACAGTTACCACTCTATCCTACACTTTATCCTACCATCACCACCACCTATCTACCACTACCCTAAACAACCAACAGTTACCACTCTAACCTACACTTTATCCTACCATCACCACCACCTATCTAGCACTACCCTAAACAACCAACAGTTACCACTCTATCCCACACTTTATCCCTACCATCACCACCACCTATCTACCACTACCCTAAACAACCAACAGTTACCACTCTATCCTACACTTTATCCTACCATCACCATCTACCACTACCCTAAACAACCAACAGTTACCACTCTATCCTACACTTTATCCTACCATCACCACCACCTATCTACCACTACCCTAAACAACCAACAGTTACCACTCTATCCCACACTTTATCCCTACCATCACCACCACCTATCTACCACTACCCTAAACAACCAACAGTTACCACTCTATCCTACACTTTATCCTACCATCACAACAACCTATCTACCACTACCCTAAACAACCAACAGTTACCACTCTATCCTACACTTTATCCTACCATCACCACCACCTATCTACCACTACCCTAAACAACCAACAGTTACCACTCTATTCCACACTTTATCCTACCATCACCTATCTACCACTACCCTAAACAACCAACAGTTACCACTCTATCCTACACTTTATCCTACCATCACCACCACCTATCTACCACTACCCTAAACAACCAACAGTTACCACTCTATCCCACACTTTATCCCTACCATCACCACCACCTATCTACCACTACCCTAAACAACCAACAGTTACCACTCTATCCTACACTTTATCCTACCATCACCACCACCTATCTACCACTACCTTAAACAACCAACAGTTACCACTCTATCCCACACTTTATCCCTACCATCACCACCACCTATCAACCACTACCCTAAACAACCAACAGTTACCACTCTATCCTACACTTTATCCTACCATCACCACCACCTATCTACCACTACCTTAAACAACCAACAGTTACCACTCTATCCCACACTTTATCCCTACCATCACCACCACCTATCTACCACTACCCTAAACAACCAATAATTACCACTCTATCCTACACTTTATCCCTACCATCACCACCACCTATCTACCACTACCCTAAACAACCAACAGTTACCATTCTATCCCACACTTTATTCTACCATCACCACCACCTATCTACCACTACCCTAAACAACCAATAATTACCACTCTATCCTACACTTTATCCCTACCATCACCACCACCTATCTACCACTACCCTAAACAACCAACAGTTACCACTCTATCCTACACTTTATCCCTACCATCACCACCTATCTACCACTACCCTAAACAACCAACAGTTACCACTCTATCCTACACTTTATCCTACCATCACCACCACCTATCTACCACTACCCTAAACAACCAATAATTACCACTCTATCCTACACTTTATCCCTACCATCACCACCTATCTACCACTACCCTAAACAACCAACAGTTACCACTCTATCCTACACTTTATCCCTACCATCACCACCTATCTACCACTACCCTAAACAACCAACAGTTACCACTCTATCCTACACTTTATCCTACCATCACCACCACCTATCTACCACTACCCTATACAACCAATAATTACCACTCTATCCTACACTTTATCCCTACCATCACCACCTATCTACCACTACCCTAAACAACCAATAATTACCACTCTATCCTACACTTTATCCTACCATCACCACCACCTATCTACCACTACCCTAAACAACCAACAGTTACCACTCTATCCTACACTTTATCCCTACCATCACCACCTATCTACCACTACCCTAAACAACCAACAGTTACCACTCTATCCCACACTTGATCCCTACCATCACCACCACCTACCTACCACTACCCTAAACAACCAACAGTTACCACTCTATCCTACACTTTATCCTACCATCACCATCTATCTACCACTACCCTAAACAACCAACAGTTACCACTCTATCCTACACTTTATCCTACCATCACCACCTATCTACCACTACCCTAAACAACCAACAGTTACCACTCTATCCCACACTTGATCCCTACCATCACCACCACCTATCTACCACTACCCTAAACAACCAACAGTTACCACTCTATCCTACACTTTATCCTACCATCACCACCTATCTACCACTACCCTAAACAACCAACAGTTACCACTCTATCCTACACTTTATCCTACCATCACCACCACCTATCTACCACTACCCTAAACAACCAACAGTTACCACTCTATCCTACACTTTATCCCTACCATCACCACCACCTATCTACCACTACCCTAAACAACCAACAATTACCACTCTATCCTACACTTTATCCTACCATCACCACCACCTATCTACCACTACCCTAAACAACCAACAGTTACCACTCTATCCTACACTTTATCCTACCATCACCACCTATCTACCACTACCCTAAACAACCAACAGTTACCACTCTATCCTACACTTTATCCTACCATCACCACCACCTATCTACCACTACCCTAAACAACCAACAGTTACCACTCTATCCTACACTTTATCCCTACCATCACCACCACCTATCTACCACTACCCTAAACAACCAACAATTACCACTCTATCCTACACTTTATCCTACCATCACCACCACCTATCTACCACTACCCTAAACAACCAACAGTTACCACTCTAACCTACACTTTATCCTACCATCACCACCACCTATCTACCACTACCCTAAACAACCAACAGTTACCACTCTATCCCACACTTGATCCTACCATCACCACCACCTATCTACCACTACCCTAAACAACCAACAGTTACCACTCCATCCTACACTTTATCCTACCATCACCACCACCTATCTACCACTACCCTAAACAACCAACAGTTACCACTCTATCCTACACTTTATCCTACCATCACCACCACCTATCTACCACTACCCTAAACAACCAATAATTACCACTCTATCCTACACTTTATCCTTACCATCACCACCACCTATCTACCACTACCCTAAACAACCAATAATTACCACTCTAACCTACACTTTGACCCAACCATCATCACCACCTATCCACTACAGGCATCCTAAAAAGGCGAATTATCAAACTCCATTCCTGTTCATTTTTTTCACCCTATCCGTTTTGACCATTATCACCTACAAACCCTCACCAAGACATTCACTACTTAACTAGTTTTTTGTGTTTTCAGGGATATAAACTCCATGTGACAGCAGCTTTTTGTGAGTGGGCTCTGGTTCTCCTGATGGTTGCGTTTTTCTTGACTTACGTGTCAGAGCTCAATAAGCATGTAACAGAGGTCAAAGTTCGTTGCACACAAAACAACGTCGCAGTGGAAGAGGTGTAAATAAGGTCACCAAACCAGTAGAAATCCATAGAGTGCAATCCTGATGGCTTGAAAACAGGAAAACAAAACAAGAATGATAACAGTTCAAAGATTTATATAAGAGCCTAAAAATGGCAAATAGTGTAACCCGTCCTATCGGGTTGACGATCAACCAGTTGTAGCGGTTTGGGTTCTAGGGTTAATCAACCCGTTATAACCAGTTACATTTTTTGCCATTCTTGTTGTGATAATCTAAAATTGCGTACGCATATTTTGTTGTGTATATCAGCTGAGTTGATCGCATTAAGTGAAAGGAATTATGGGTCAACTATTTTTGGTTGGTATTTTCCGAGCAGTGACATGGGAAATGCTAATCAAAATAAAATGTCGAATCCTCAATTCTGATTGGTTGACCTTGAGTTCGTTCGGAAGGTCAACTCAGCTGCAATCATTTAGTGCCCCAATTAATAGTCTACCTGTGAACTGCTAGGAGACAAGACACCAAGATAAAGTTGTTATTTTTATGCTAAGCTAAAGTTCAAGTGGTAACGATTCTTAGCAAGATACGAAATCTTGCCTCTAGAAGCAAGTAGTTTAGGGCTTATTTTTAAAAAATTTCAAAGAAAATTAAAACGTGCTGTTCAAATGTATGGGTTCTACGTAAATATTACACCTGAAGCTTTTGTTATGAAGCAAAGTTCCAATCTTTGTAATATTTCAACAACCGTCCCATATGTTGGTTTGTTTTCAGACAAATTTACTTTAATGGTTTAAGCACTGTCGAGTCACATGACAGTGTATGACGTCAAGAAAATTTAAAGTACTGTTTTCTATAGAAAATTACTTTTCCATTTGCTGTCCTTAAGAAACTAAAGATTCTAGACCTCGATCTCCTATGATTCGTTCATATTGATATGACATTACTTTTTGAGAAAACTAAATGATTGTCAGTCTACATCTGTCTTTATGAAGACCCCTTGCACGTAACATCAAGGCAGCTCAATTTGGAGGACGAAACAAAATAATTTCTCCTGAGAATTGAAAACCTATTGTTTTGCCCTCCAAATTGAGCTGCTTCCCGAAGTGCTGCAAGGGGTCTATAGAGGGTTCCTGAATTGTAATGTGTTTCCAGGTGCAGCGTTATTTCATTTCGTCTTCTTTCGGATGATTTTTATTTTCATCGATATTTTGATAGCCACCTTCAGCGCCATCAACCCCAGCGGATCCACCGTAGCACATAGTGAATAGCGTCGAGTATGTACTGGCATTTGATGATTCCAGCCCTGAATCTTGTGTTGGTGGCCTATTGCAACAAGCACAAGGACAAAGGATGCTTTTAAACGTCTTTCTCATCTCCCCGTCACGCCAAGCATATATCAAAGGATTGAGACCAGAGTTCAGAGCAGCTAGGACTGCGAAGACTGGAGTGTACTTCTTTAGTGTGATGGAGTGAGCGAAATCGAGGATGCAGATGATCATGTAGGGTAACCAACAGACTGCAAATGTGAATGTGACGATGAAGAGGGTTTTGGCCACCTTGATGTGCGCTTTGTCTTCTGCAGAACGACCTCCCATCGCGAAGCTGCGTGCATTTTCTCGAACCTGAATAAAGATAATTCAAAATAATCATTAGATATAATTCAAGATTTTAAATGAAAAATATATAGAAATATTTGGTAGATTTTAAGATGGCTATATCATAGAAGTCACAACACACATGACATGACATGATATTATAACCAAGATCAATATCACTAATAACAGTTAATAATAATCAACACCTTCATGTTTATGATCAACGTCAGTCATCATCACTATAAGCATCAGAATGTCATCAACACCACTAAAACCATCATCATCATTCACCGTCACCACCATCATCATCACCACCATCATCATCGCCATCATTCATCACCATCATCATCACCATCATCATCACCTTCATCGTAATCATCATCATTACCATATCACCACCACCACCATCCCTATCACCACTACCATCATCATTACCATCACCACCACCACCACCATCACCATCACCATCATCATCACCACCAACACCAACACCACCACCACCATCACTATCACCATCATCATCACCAACACCAACACCAACACCACCATCACTATCACCACTACCCATCATCAACACCAACACCACCACCACCATCACTATCACCACTACCCATCATCAACACCTTTATTTCTTCTTACCTTACAAAAGATTCGCAGATACAAGGCAAGTATGACAATCAAGATCACCACAACATGTAAGCTTACAACAAACACGTAGCTTCTCGCAAGTCCAGGAATGATTCTAGAACAATCATAGTTTACAGCGTTCCAACCAGCTAATGGAAGAAAGCCACCGATGATCGAATAAATCCAACTTGTTGCTATAGCAATGACGACGATGACGTTGTTCATCCTTGAGCGGTAATGAAATGGATGGACGATGACGAAATAACGGTTGAGGGATATGACGAGAAGTGTCAATATGGAGGCACTGGTGCTCATGATGAAAACACCTTGCTTGACTTCGAGTTCCAATCTGCAGGAAGATGTTGAGAGATTTTCTAGTTCATCAGCATCAATCCTTATAGCTTCTGGGTAGAAGGTGAACTAAGTATAATGATGGATGGATGGATGGATGGATGGATGGATGAATGGATGAATGGATGAATGGATGAATGGATAGATGGATGGATGGATGGATGGATGGATGGATGGATGGATGGATGGATGGATGGATGGATGGATGGATGGATGGATGGATGGATGGATGGATGGATGGATGGATGGATGGATGGCTGGGTGGGTGGGTGGGTGAATGGGTGGGTGGATGGATGGATGGATGGATGGATGGATGGATGGATGGATGGATGGATGGATGGATGGATGGATGGATGGATGGATGGATGGATGGATGGATGGATGGATGGATGGATGGATGGATGGATGGATGGATGGATGGATGGATGGATGGATGGATGGATGGATGGATGGATGGATGGATGGATGGATGGATGGATGGATGGATGGATGGATGGATGGATGGATGGATGGATGGATGGATGGATGGATGGATGGATGGATGGATGGATGGATGGATGGATGGATGGATGGATGGATGGATGGATGGATGGATGGATGGATGGATGGATGGATCGATAGATGGGTAGGTGGATGGATGTATGCAGATGTAAGGATGTATTGACCTAAAGTTATACGTAAATGTACAAGCAGCTAATACAACCAACCTTGAAGTTTTCCCAGTGTAAAAGTCTCTTAAGAACACATAAGCAATCATAAACCCAGCAATGAAGTCAGCAACTGCCAAAGAAGACACGTAATAAAAGGCAGGTTTGTGCAGCTTCTTGTTCTTTGCTACAGCAACAACTACGAGCAGATTCAGCGCCATTGTCAAAACCCCTATGATTCCCGATGGAATGATGAAATACTGAGCCGAGCGGTGTTCGGATAAAACATCAGCTGCACACGTATTAGCAGGTGTTGGTGTTGATGATAGAGTTGTGAAGTTCATCCTCAAAATGTTATTCAAATGTCTAAAACAAAAATGAATAAATCAGTATATAAAGGTAGGCACGTGTGGAAACCGAATATGGCTGATAAAGGAAAAGTCTTTTGTCGTAGTCTTTGAAGGCAGCCAAAAAGTTTTACATAAAAAAATTGCAAAATAAATCATTATTGAACTGAAGTAAAAAAAAAAAAAAAAAAAAAAAATCAACATGTGAGTGAGTGTTGTGTGCATAAAATACTGAATGTAGTGGTAGTGTGTGTGAGTAAAACTATCAACATGTGAGTGAGTGTTGTGTGGATAGAATATTGAATGTAGTGGTAGTGTGTGTGAGTAAAACTATCAACATGTGAGTGAGTGTTGTGTGCATAAAATACTGAATGTAGTGGTAGTGTGTGTGAGTAAAACTATCAACATGTGAGTGAGTGTTGTGTGCATAAAATACTGAATGTAGTGGTAGTGTGTGTGAGTGAAACTATCAACATGTGAGTGAGTGTTGTGTGCATAAAATACTGAATGTAGTGGTAGTGTGTGTGAGTGAAACTATCAACATGTGAGTGAGTGTTGTGTGCATAAAATACTGAATGTAGTGGTAGTGTGTGTGAGTAAAACTATAAACATGTGAGTGAGTGTTGTGTGCATAAAATACTGAATGTAGTGGTAGTGTGTGTGAGTGAAACTATCAACATGTGAGTGAGTGTTGTGTGCATAAAATACTGAATGTAGTGGTAGTGTGTGTGAGTGAAACTATCAACATGTGAGTGAGTGTTGTGTGCATAATATACTGAATGTAGTGGTAGTGTGTGTGAGTAAAACTATCAACATGTGAGTGAGTGTTGTGTGCATAAAATACTGAATGTAGTGGTAGTGTGTGTGAGTAAAACTATCAACATGTGAGTGAGTGTTGTGTGCATAAAATACTGAATGTAGTGGTAGTGTGTGTGAGTAAAACTATCAACATGTGAGTGAGTGTTGTGTGCATAAAATACTGAATGTAGTGGTAGTGTGTGTGAGTAAAACTATCAACATGTGAGTGAGTGTTGTGTGCATAAAATACTGAATGTAGTGGTAGTGTGTGTGAGTAAAACTATCAACATGTGAGTGAGTGTTGTGTGCATAAAATACTGAATGTAGTGGTAGTGTGTGTGAGTGAAACTATCAACATGTGAGTGAGTGTTGTGTGCATAGAATACTGAATGTAGTGGTAGTGTGTGTGAGTGAAACTATCAACATGTGAGTGAGTGTTGTGTGCATAAAATACTGAATGTAGTGGTAGTGTGTGTGAGTGAAACTATCAACATGTGAGTGAGTGTTGTGTGCATAATATACTGAATGTAGTGGTAGTGTGTGTGAGTAAAACTATCAACATGTGAGTGAGTGTTGTGTGCATAAAATACTGAATGTAGTGGTAGTGTGTGTGAGTAAAACTATCAACATGTGAGTGAGTGTTGTGTGCATAAAATACTGAATGTAGTGGTAGTGTGTGTGAGTAAAACTATCAACATGTGAGTGAGTGTTGTGTGCATAAAATACTGAATGTAGTGGTAGTGTGTGTGAGTAAAACTATCAACATGTGAGTGAGTGTTGTGTGCATAAAATACTGAATGTAGTGGTAGTGTGTGTGAGTGAAACTATCAACATGTGAGTGAGTGTTGTGTGCATAATATACTGAATGTAGTGGTAGTGTGTGTGAGTAAAACTATCAACATGTGAGTGAGTGTTGTGTGCATAAAATACTGAATGTAGTGGTAGTGTGTGTGAGTAAAACTATCAACATGTGAGTGAGTGTTGTGTGCATAAAATACTGAATGTAGTGGTAGTGTGTGTGAGTAAAACTATCAACATGTGAGTGAGTGTTGTGTGCATAAAATACTGAATGTAGTGGTAGTGTGTGTGAGTAAAACTATCAACATGTGAGTGAGTGTTGTGTGGATAGAATATTGAATGTAGTGGTAGTGTGTGTGAGTAAAACTATCAACATGTGAGTGAGTGTTGTGTGCATAAAATACTGAATGTAGTGGTAGTGTGTGTGAGTAAAACTATCAACATGTGAGTGAGTGTTGTGTGCATAAAATACTGAATGTAGTGGTAGTGTGTGTGAGTAAAACTATCAACATGTGAGTGAGTGTTGTGTGCATAAAATACTGAATGTAGTGGTAGTGTGTGTGAGTGAAACTATCAACATGTGAGTGAGTGTTGTGTGCATAAAATACTGAATGTAGTGGTAGTGTGTGTGAGTAAAACTATAAACATGTGAGTGAGTGTTGTGTGCATAAAATACTGAATGTAGTGGTAGTGTGTGTGAGTGAAACTATCAACATGTGAGTGAGTGTTGTGTGCATAAAATACTGAATGTAGTGGTAGTGTGTGTGAGTGAAACTATCAACATGTGAGTGAGTGTTGTGTGCATAATATACTGAATGTAGTGGTAGTGTGTGTGAGTAAAACTATCAACATGTGAGTGAGTGTTGTGTGCATAAAATACTGAATGTAGTGGTAGTGTGTGTGAGTAAAACTATCAACATGTGAGTGAGTGTTGTGTGCATAAAATACTGAATGTAGTGGTAGTGTGTTGAGTAAAACTATCAACATGTGAGTGAGTGTTGTGTGCATAAAATACTGAATGTAGTGGTAGTGTGTGTGAGTAAAACTATCAACATGTGAGTGAGTGTTGTGTGCATAAAATACTGAATGTAGTGGTAGTGTGTGTGAGTAAAACTATCAACATGTGAGTGAGTGTTGTGTGCATAATATACTGAATGTAGTGGTAGTGTGTGTGAGTAAAACTATCAACATGTGAGTGAGTGTTGTGTGCATAAAATACTGAATGTAGTGGTAGTGTGTGTGAGTAAAACTATCAACATGTGAGTGAGTGTTGTGTGCATAAAATACTGAATGTAGTGGTAGTGTGTGTGAGTAAAACTATCAACATGTGAGTGAGTGTTGTGTGCATAAAATACTGAATGTAGTGGTAGTGTGTGTGAGTGAAACTATCAACATGTGAGTGAGTGTTGTGTGCATAAAATACTGAATGTAGTGGTAGTGTGTGTGAGTGAAACTATCAACATGTGAGTGAGTGTTGTGTGCATAATATACTGAATGTAGTGGTAGTGTGTGTGAGTAAAACTATCAACATGTGAGTGAGTGTTGTGTGCATAAAATACTGAATGTAGTGGTAGTGTGTGTGAGTAAAACTATCAACATGTGAGTGAATGTTGTGTGCATAAAATACTGAATGTAGTGGTAGTGTGTGTGAGTAAAACTATCAACATGTGAGTGAGTGTTGTGTGCATAAAATACTGAATGTAGTGGTAGTGTGTGTGAGTAAAACTATCAACATGTGAGTGAGTGTTGTGTGGATAGAATATTGAATGTAGTGGTAGTGTGTGTGAGTAAAACTATCAACATGTGAGTGAGTGTTGTGTGCATAAAATACTGAATGTAGTGGTAGTGTGTGTGAGTAAAACTATCAACATGTGAGTGAGTGTTGTGTGCATAAAATACTGAATGTAGTGGTAGTGTGTGTGAGTAAAACTATCAACATGTGAGTGAGTGTTGTGTGCATAAAATACTGAATGTAGTGGTAGTGTGTGTGAGTGAAACTATCAACATGTGAGTGAGTGTTGTGTGCATAAAATACTGAATGTAGTGGTAGTGTGTGTGAGTAAAACTATAAACATGTGAGTGAGTGTTGTGTGCATAAAATACTGAATGTAGTGGTAGTGTGTGTGAGTGAAACTATCAACATGTGAGTGAGTGTTGTGTGCATAAAATACTGAATGTAGTGGTAGTGTGTGTGAGTGAAACTATCAACATGTGAGTGAGTGTTGTGTGCATAATATACTGAATGTAGTGGTAGTGTGTGTGAGTAAAACTATCAACATGTGAGTGAGTGTTGTGTGCATAAAATACTGAATGTAGTGGTAGTGTGTGTGAGTAAAACTATCAACATGTGAGTGAGTGTTGTGTGCATAAAATACTGAATGTAGTGGTAGTGTGTTGAGTAAAACTATCAACATGTGAGTGAGTGTTGTGTGCATAAAATACTGAATGTAGTGGTAGTGTGTGTGAGTAAAACTATCAACATGTGAGTGAGTGTTGTGTGCATAAAATACTGAATGTAGTGGTAGTGTGTGTGAGTAAAACTATCAACATGTGAGTGAGTGTTGTGTGGATAGAATATTGAATGTAGTGGTAGTGTGTGTGAGTAAAACTATCAACATGTGAGTGAGTGTTGTGTGCATAAAATACTGAATGTAGTGGTAGTGTGTGTGAGTAAAACTATCAACATGTGAGTGAGTGTTGTGTGCATAAAATACTGAATGTAGTGGTAGTGTGTGTGAGTGAAACTATCAACATGTGAGTGAGTGTTGTGTGCATAAAATACTGAATGTAGTGGTAGTGTGTGTGAGTGAAACTATCAACATGTGAGTGAGTGTTGTGTGCATAAAATACTGAATGTAGTGGTAGTGTGTGTGAGTAAAACTATAAACATGTGAGTGAGTGTTGTGTGCATAAAATACTGAATGTAGTGGTAGTGTGTGTGAGTGAAACTATCAACATGTGAGTGAGTGTTGTGTGCATAAAATACTGAATGTAGTGGTAGCCCTTATGAAAATATAAGCCCTCTGGCACACTGTTCTGGCAATTGTGCCGCAAGCTTGCCAGAAGTTTCTGGCACACCTCTGGCAGCCTAATTTGAATTTCACATGCAAATTAGGTACTGTGGCAGTCTTGTGGCAGTGTGTGCCAGAAAAATGTGCCAGAACCTAGTGGCACACTGCTCTCTGGCAGTGTGTGCCGCAGAAATGTGCCAGAACCTGCGGCATACTTCTCTGGTACACTGTGCCATAAATCTGGCACACACACTGCCACAAGGCTGCCACAGCACCTAATTTGCATGTCAAATTCAAATTAGGCTGCCAAAAGTGTGCCACAACCTTCATGGCAAGCATGCGGCGGGGTTACCAGAACAGTAATTCTGGTACACTGTGCCACAACTCTAGCACACACTGCCACAAGGCTGCCAGAGCATCTAATTTGCATGTCAAATTCAAATTAGGCTGCCAAAAGTGTGCCACAACCTTCATGGCAAGCTTGCGGCAGGGTTACCAGAACAGTAATTCTGGTACACTGTGCCACAACTCTAGCACACACTGCCACAAGGCTGCCAGAGCACCTAATTTGCATGTCAAATTCAAATTAGGATGCCAGTGGTGTGCCAGAAACTTCTGCCAGCCTTATTTGGCATGCATATAACACAAGTCAATATTTTTTCTAACTTATCTAACTAACTATTATCAACCTAACTTTTAAGTTAAAACTTCAATATCATGTACAACAAAATGCACTTAAATCTGCATGGAGACAGAAAGAGGAGAAAAAAATAGTACACAATCGGCAACTTTTATAAGAAAAGATAACGGTTCCAGATAAAAATACTTTTAATTTGGCTGTGGATTTGGTACGTTTGTTAAATCCTTCCTGACTTCCTGACTAAGTCAAGCAGCAATATTTACATGCTTCAAAAATAGTTTCTTAAAGGAACAAAGTTGATTATCTAAACATCAAAGGTTCACTTGATGATCACTATTACAGTAAAAAAATAGGTGTTTTTTTTTTTCGTTTATATTTCTTATCTGTATCTACTGTATCTACCTCTGTGCTAGCTAGCTTCCTTCTTGAATGGTCTTCAAGAAAAGCAGTTCTTGAGTTGAAAATCTTTATTTTTCAACAGCATCCCCACATTCCTGTAGTAAATAAAAAATCATCAGCATGTGCATTGCTATTGGGATTTTAGTGTTTACAATTTTGTATATTTATATAGCATTTTATGAACAAAATAAGTTTAAGTTTCGCTTGAATGAAAAAATGTAAGCTTAGCTGTTCAAGTTTTATCAGCTTTGGTGCATGGCTTGATCGAAAGTGAAGAAAAACAATTTTGAAATTATTACTTTATTAACCTCACTTAGATCAGAATGAAACTAAACAATTTTTAGAAACTATTGAGTGGTACAAATCGAATTAATAGAATAATAAAAGATTTTCAAAGCAAGAAATTAGAAATTAAAGAAGTGCTGTTCACACAAGCTGAAATGACTGTAATGTTTGGGTTTAAGCTTATCAAAAAGAATATCTATATCAAAATTAAAATTTGTAAGCAAATATTTAAAATCGTATTTGTTTTCCAAACACTTTTTCCGTCATCAGGAATAGTTTTTAAAAACATAAAGTCAAGGATCATCTCGATAATTTTCATTCACGACTTTTCGCGTGTACAACTGAAGTCCGTCCTTTTTTTACATTTTTTTCTGCAAGCTAGCTCAATATTTACATCAAGATTCATTGTTATTTCATATACAAATATTACATCATTATTTTCTTACCTTTTTTGGTCCATTTTGAACAACAAAACCGTCCTTTTCTGCTGGATATCGAGAGCCAAAAGTTGTGCCGTTCAACGTTGTAGATTTCTTCACTAGACTCAAAGGCACCGAAGAGGTGCCAAAATACACACACTGCAAGACATTCATCGTTGGTTGCTATGGTTCCCCGCGCCCTTTCACGTGCATTTGAGACGATCAAACCAGGAGATCAGCAAGATTTTTTAAACAGAGAAAAACTGCCTCAAAGGCCATTGCCTAGTATAATTACTGGAAATTTTCTATATACTAAAGGTTAGACAATGAAATGAACTAGACTTGTGAAGGAAAAGGTAATGTTTTTGAGATACATAGCTTCAAAATCTAGTTTAAGTTTTTTGCCAAGAGACCATGAGTGAAATATTTCAAACTCGAAAAAAAAAAAAAAAAATTTCAACATTTTAATGCACGTACACCACAGCTTTAGTTCAATTTATTTTTCCTTTCACCATTTTTTCCCTGTCAGCTTAGGGGACTTAGCCTGTTATCTTCAATTAAATTACATAAATTTAATAAGTTTTTAATTGACTTCAACAATCTCAACTAGCTGATGAACTGATTGGCATATATACATTTATTCATCAGAAAGCAGCATACCTAAGGGTTGCCACACTGTGGCACACGTCACCAGAGGGCTTTTACCTTTTGGCACACAGTGCCACGAAATTATTGCTTTCTGGCACACACTGCCACAGAGCCATTGCTTTATGACACACATTGCCAGAAAGCTGTAGACTTTGGCACACATTGCCAGAGAGTTTTTGCCTTTTGGCACACAGTGCCACAGAACTTTGTTTGTGGCATGCACTGCCACAGAGCCATTGCCTTATGGCATACATTGCCAGAAAGATGCAGATTGTGGCACGCATTGCCAGAAAGCTGTAAACTGTGGCACACATTACCACAGCACCATTACTTTATGGCACACATTGCCAAAGAGCTTTTGCCTTGTGGCACACATTGCCAGAGAGCTTTTGCCTTGTGGCACACATTGCCAGAAAGCTGCAGACTGTAACACACATTGCCAGATGATTGCCATACTGTGGCACATATAGGCACAGCATTACAACTGGCTTGTGGCACATTGATTAGTGTGCGGCAAGGTTGCGGCAAGCTTGCTGCAACCTTGCTGCAGCTCAATTATTTTCATAAGGGAGTGTGTGTGAGTAAAACTATCAACATGTGAGTGAGTGTTGTGTGCATAGAATACTGAATGTAGTGGTAGTGTGTGTGAGTAAAACTATCAACATGTGAGTGAGTGTTGTGAGCATAGAATACTGAATGTAGTGGTAGTGTGTGTGAGTAAAACTATCAACATGTGAGTGAGTGTTGTGTGCATAAAATACTGAATGTAGTGGTAGTGTGTGTGAGTAAAACTATCAACATGTGAGTGAGTGTTGTGTGCATAAAATACTGAATGTAGTGGTAGTGTGTGTGAGTAAAACTATCAACATGTGAGTGAGTGTTGTGTGTATAGAATATTGAATGTAGTGGTAGTGTGTGTGAGTAAAACTATCAACATGTGAGTGAGTGTTGTGTGTATAGAATATTGAATGTAGTGGTAGTGTGTGTGAGTAAAACTATAAACATGTGAGTGAGTGTTGTGTGCATAGAATACTGAATGTAGTGGTAGTGTGTGTGAGTAAAACTATCAACATGTGAGTGAGTGTTGTGTGCATAGAATACTGAATGTAGTGGTAGTGTGTGTGAGTGAAACTATCAACATGTGAGTGAGTGTTGTGTGCATAGAATACTGAATGTAGTGGTAGTGTGTGTGAGTGAAACTATCAACATGTGAGTGAGTGTTGTGTGCATAAAATACTGAATGTAGTGGTAGTGTGTGTGAGTGAAACTATCAACATGTGAGTGAGTGTTGTGTGCATTATATACTGAATGTAGTGGTAGTGTGTGTGAGTAAAACTATCAACATGTGAGTGAGTGTTGTGTGCATAAAATACTGAATGTAGTGGTAGTGTGTGTGAGTAAAACTATCAACATGTGAGTGAGTGTTGTGTGCATAAAATACTGAATGTAGTGGTAGTGTGTGTGAGTGAAACTATCAACATGTGAGTGAGTGTTGTGTGCATAAAATACTGAATGTAGTGGTAGTGTGCGTGAGTGAAACTATCAACATGTGAGTGAGTGTTGTGTGCATAATATACTGAATGTAGTGGTAGTGTGTGTGAGTAAAACTATCAACATGTGACTGAGTGTTGTGTGCATAAAATACTGAATGTAGTGGTAGTGTGTGTGAGTAAAACTATCAACATGTGAATGAGTGTTGTGTGCATAAAATACTGAATGTAGTGGTAGTGTGTGTGAGTAAAACTATCAACATGTGAGTGAGTGTTGTGTGTATAGAATATTGAATGTAGTGGTAGTGTGTGTGAGTAAAACTATCAACATGTGAGTGAGTGTTGTGTGTATAGAATATTGAATGTAGTGGTAGTGTGTGTGAGTAAAACTATAAACATGTGAGTGAGTGTTGTGTGCATAGAATACTGAATGTAGTGGTAGTGTGTGTGAGTAAAACTATCAACATGTGAGTGAGTGTTGTGTGCATAGAATACTGAATGTAGTGGTAGTGTGTGTGAGTGAAACTATCAACATGTGAGTGAGTGTTGTGTGCATAGAATACTGAATGTAGTGGTAGTGTGTGTGAGTGAAACTATCAACATGTGAGTGAGTGTTGTGTGCATAAAATACTGAATGTAGTGGTAGTGTGTGTGAGTGAAACTATCAACATGTGAGTGAGTGTTGTGTGCATTATATACTGAATGTAGTGGTAGTGTGTGTGAGTAAAACTATCAACATGTGAGTGAGTGTTGTGTGCATAAAATACTGAATGTAGTGGTAGTGTGTGTGAGTAAAACTATCAACATGTGAGTGAGTGTTGTGTGCATAAAATACTGAATGTAGTGGTAGTGTGTGTGAGTGAAACTATCAACATGTGAGTGAGTGTTGTGTGCATAAAATACTGAATGTAGTGGTAGTGTGTGTGAGTGAAACTATCAACATGTGAGTGAGTGTTGTGTGCATAATATACTGAATGTAGTGGTAGTGTGTGTGAGTAAAACTATCAACATGTGAGTGAGTGTTGTGTGCATAAAATACTGAATGTAGTGGTAGTGTGTGTGAGTAAAACTATCAACATGTGAGTGAGTGTTGTGTGCATAAAATACTGAATGTAGTGGTAGTGTGTGTGAGTAAAACTATCAACATGTGAGTGAGTGTTGTGTGCATAAAATACTGAATGTAGTGGTAGTGTGTGTGAGTAAAACTATCAACATGTGAGTGAGTGTTGTGTGCATAAAATACTGAATGTAGTGGTAGTGTGTGTGAGTAAAACTATCAACATGTGAGTGAGTGTTGTGTGGATAGAATATTGAATGTAGTGGTAGTGTGTGTGAGTAAAACTATCAACATGTGAGTGAGTGTTGTGTGCATAAAATACTGAATGTAGTGGTAGTGTGTGTGAGTAAAACTATCAACATGTGAGTGAGTGTTGTGTGCATAAAATACTGAATGTAGTGGTAGTGTGTGTGAGTGAAACTATCAACATGTGAGTGAGTGTTGTGTGCATAAAATACTGAATGTAGTGGTAGTGTGTGTGAGTAAAACTATCAACATGTGAGTGAGTGTTGTGTGCATAAAATACTGAATGTAGTGGTAGTGTGTGTGAGTGAAACTATCAACATGTGAGTGAGTGTTGTGTGCATAAAATACTGAATGTAGTGGTAGTGTGTGTGAGTAAAACTATCAACATGTGAGTGAGTGTTGTGTGCATAAAATACTGAATGTAGTGGTAGTGTGTGTGAGTGAAACTATCAACATGTGAGTGAGTGTTGTGTGCATAAAATACTGAATGTAGTGGTAGTGTGTGTGAGTGAAACTATAAACATGTGAGTGAGTGTTGTGTGCATAAAATACTGAATGTAGTGGTAGTGTGTGTGAGTGAAACTATCAACATGTGAGTGAGTGTTGTGTGCATAAAATACTGAATGTAGTGGTAGTGTGTGTGAGTAAAACTATCAACATGTGAGTGAGTGTTGTGTGCATAGAATACTGAATGTAGTGGTAGTGTGTGTGAGTAAAACTATCAACATGTGAGTGAGTGTTGTGAGCATAGAATACTGAATGTAGTGGTAGTGTGTGTGAGTAAAACTATCAACATGTGACTGAGTGTTGTGTGCATAAAATACTGAATGTAGTGGTAGTGTGTGTGAGTAAAACTATCAACATGTGAGTGAGTGTTGTGTGCATAAAATACTGAATGTAGTGGTAGTGTGTGTGAGTAAAACTATCAACATGTGAGTGAGTGTTGTGTGTATAGAATATTGAATGTAGTGGTAGTGTGTGTGAGTAAAACTATCAACATGTGAGTGAGTGTTGTGTGTATAGAATATTGAATGTAGTGGTAGTGTGTGTGAGTAAAACTATAAACATGTGAGTGAGTGTTGTGTGCATAGAATACTGAATGTAGTGGTAGTGTGTGTGAGTAAAACTATCAACATGTGAGTGAGTGTTGTGTGCATAGAATACTGAATGTAGTGGTAGTGTGTGTGAGTGAAACTATCAACATGTGAGTGAGTGTTGTGTGCATAGAATACTGAATGTAGTGGTAGTGTGTGTGAGTGAAACTATCAACATGTGAGTGAGTGTTGTGTGCATAAAATACTGAATGTAGTGGTAGTGTGTGTGAGTGAAACTATCAACATGTGAGTGAGTGTTGTGTGCATTATATACTGAATGTAGTGGTAGTGTGTGTGAGTAAAACTATCAACATGTGAGTGAGTGTTGTGTGCATAAAATACTGAATGTAGTGGTAGTGTGTGTGAGTAAAACTATCAACATGTGAGTGAGTGTTGTGTGCATAAAATACTGAATGTAGTGGTAGTGTGTGTGAGTGAAACTATCAACATGTGAGTGAGTGTTGTGTGCATAAAATACTGAATGTAGTGGTAGTGTGTGTGAGTGAAACTATCAACATGTGAGTGAGTGTTGTGTGCATAATATACTGAATGTAGTGGTAGTGTGTGTGAGTAAAACTATCAACATGTGAGTGAGTGTTGTGTGCATAAAATACTGAATGTAGTGGTAGTGTGTGTGAGTAAAACTATCAACATGTGAGTGAGTGTTGTGTGCATAAAATACTGAATGTAGTGGTAGTGTGTGTGAGTAAAACTATCAACATGTGAGTGAGTGTTGTGTGCATAAAATACTGAATGTAGTGGTAGTGTGTGTGAGTAAAACTATCAACATGTGAGTGAGTGTTGTGTGCATAAAATACTGAATGTAGTGGTAGTGTGTGTGAGTAAAACTATCAACATGTGAGTGAGTGTTGTGTGGATAGAATATTGAATGTAGTGGTAGTGTGTGTGAGTAAAACTATCAACATGTGAGTGAGTGTTGTGTGCATAAAATACTGAATGTAGTGGTAGTGTGTGTGAGTAAAACTATCAACATGTGAGTGAGTGTTGTGTGCATAAAATACTGAATGTAGTGGTAGTGTGTGTGAGTGAAACTATCAACATGTGAGTGAGTGTTGTGTGCATAAAATACTGAATGTAGTGGTAGTGTGTGTGAGTAAAACTATCAACATGTGAGTGAGTGTTGTGTGCATAAAATACTGAATGTAGTGGTAGTGTGTGTGAGTGAAACTATCAACATGTGAGTGAGTGTTGTGTGCATAAAATACTGAATGTAGTGGTAGTGTGTGTGAGTAAAACTATCAACATGTGAGTGAGTGTTGTGTGTATAGAATATTGAATGTAGTGGTAGTGTGTGTGAGTAAAACTATCAACATGTGAGTGAGTGTTGTGTGTATAGAATATTGAATGTAGTGGTAGTGTGTGTGAGTAAAACTATAAACATGTGAGTGAGTGTTGTGTGCATAGAATACTGAATGTAGTGGTAGTGTGTGTGAGTAAAACTATCAACATGTGAGTGAGTGTTGTGTGCATAGAATACTGAATGTAGTGGTAGTGTGTGTGAGTGAAACTATCAACATGTGAGTGAGTGTTGTGTGCATAGAATACTGAATGTAGTGGTAGTGTGTGTGAGTGAAACTATCAACATGTGAGTGAGTGTTGTGTGCATAAAATACTGAATGTAGTGGTAGTGTGTGTGAGTGAAACTATCAACATGTGAGTGAGTGTTGTGTGCATTATATACTGAATGTAGTGGTAGTGTGTGTGAGTGAAACTATCAACATGTGAGTGAGTGTTGTGTGCATAATATACTGAATGTAGTGGTAGTGTGTGTGAGTAAAACTATCAACATGTGAGTGAGTGTTGTGTGCATAAAATACTGAATGTAGTGGTAGTGTGTGTGAGTAAAACTATCAACATGTGAGTGAGTGTTGTGTGCATAAAATACTGAATGTAGTGGTAGTGTGTGTGAGTAAAACTATCAACATGTGAGTGAGTGTTGTGTGCATAAAATACTGAATGTAGTGGTAGTGTGTGTGAGTAAAACTATCAACATGTGAGTGAGTGTTGTGTGCATAAAATACTGAATGTAGTGGTAGTGTGTGTGAGTAAAACTATCAACATGTGAGTGAGTGTTGTGTGGATAGAATATTGAATGTAGTGGTAGTGTGTGTGAGTAAAACTATCAACATGTGAGTGAGTGTTGTGTGCATAAAATACTGAATGTAGTGGTTGTGTGTGTGAGTAAAACTATCAACATGTGAGTGAGTGTTGTGTGCATAAAATACTGAATGTAGTGGTAGTGTGTGTGAGTGAAACTATCAACATGTGAGTGAGTGTTGTGTGCATAAAATACTGAATGTAGTGGTAGTGTGTGTGAGTAAAACTATCAACATGTGAGTGAGTGTTGTGTGCATAAAATACTGAATGTAGTGGTAGTGTGTGTGAGTGAAACTATCAACATGTGAGTGAGTGTTGTGTGCATAAAATACTGAATGTAGTGGTAGTGTGTGTGAGTAAAACTATCAACATGTGAGTGAGTGTTGTGTGCATAAAATACTGAATGTAGTGGTAGTGTGTGTGAGTGAAACTATCAACATGTGAGTGAGTGTTGTGTGCATAAAATACTGAATGTAGTGGTAGTGTGTGTGAGTGAAACTATAAACATGTGAGTGAGTGTTGTGTGCATAAAATACTGAATGTAGTGGTAGTGTGTGTGAGTGAAACTATCAACATGTGAGTGAGTGTTGTGTGCATAAAATACTGAATGTAGTGGTAGTGTGTGTGAGTAAAACTATCAACATGTGAGTGAGTGTTGTGTGCATAGAATACTGAATGTAGTGGTAGTGTGTGTGAGTAAAACTATCAACATGTGAGTGAGTGTTGTGAGCATAGAATACTGAATGTAGTGGTAGTGTGTGTGAGTAAAACTATCAACATGTGACTGAGTGTTGTGTGCATAAAATACTGAATGTAGTGGTAGTGTGTGTGAGTAAAACTATCAACATGTGAGTGAGTGTTGTGTGCATAAAATACTGAATGTAGTGGTAGTGTGTGTGAGTAAAACTATCAACATGTGAGTGAGTGTTGTGTGTATAGAATATTGAATGTAGTGGTAGTGTGTGTGAGTAAAACTATCAACATGTGAGTGAGTGTTGTGTGTATAGAATATTGAATGTAGTGGTAGTGTGTGTGAGTAAAACTATAAACATGTGAGTGAGTGTTGTGTGCATAGAATACTGAATGTAGTGGTAGTGTGTGTGAGTAAAACTATCAACATGTGAGTGAGTGTTGTGTGCATAAAATACTGAATGTAGTGGTAGTGTGTGTGAGTAAAACTATCAACATGTGAGTGAGTGTTGTGAGCATAGAATACTGAATGTAGTGGTAGTGTGTGTGAGTAAAACTATCAACATGTGACTGAGTGTTGTGTGCATAAAATACTGAATGTAGTGGTAGTGTGTGTGAGTAAAACTATCAACATGTGAGTGAGTGTTGTGTGCATAAAATACTGAATGTAGTGGTAGTGTGTGTGAGTAAAACTATCAACATGTGAGTGAGTGTTGTGTGTATAGAATATTGAATGTAGTGGTAGTGTGTGTGAGTAAAACTATCAACATGTGAGTGAGTGTTGTGTGTATAGAATATTGAATGTAGTGGTAGTGTGTGTGAGTAAAACTATAAACATGTGAGTGAGTGTTGTGTGCATAGAATACTGAATGTAGTGGTAGTGTGTGTGAGTAAAACTATCAACATGTGAGTGAGTGTTGTGTGCATAGAATACTGAATGTAGTGGTAGTGTGTGTGAGTGAAACTATCAACATGTGAGTGAGTGTTGTGTGCATAAAATACTGAATGTAGTGGTAGTGTGTGTGAGTAAAACTATCAACATGTGAGTGAGTGTTGTGTGCATAGAATACTGAATGTAGTGGTAGTGTGTGTGAGTAAAACTATCAACATGTGAGTGAGTGTTGTGAGCATAGAATACTGAATGTAGTGGTAGTGTGTGTGAGTAAAACTATCAACATGTGACTGAGTGTTGTGTGCATAAAATACTGAATGTAGTGGTAGTGTGTGTGAGTAAAACTATCAACATGTGAGTGAGTGTTGTGTGCATAAAATACTGAATGTAGTGGTAGTGTGTGTGAGTAAAACTATCAACATGTGAGTGAGTGTTGTGTGCATAAAATACTGAATGTAGTGGTAGTGTGTGTGAGTAAAACTATCAACATGTGAGTGAGTGTTGTGTGTATAGAATATTGAATGTAGTGGTAGTGTGTGTGAGTAAAACTATCAACATGTGAGTGAGTGTTGTGTGTATAGAATATTGAATGTAGTGGTAGTGTGTGTGAGTAAAACTATAAACATGTGAGTGAGTGTTGTGTGCATAGAATACTGAATGTAGTGGTAGTGTGTGTGAGTAAAACTATCAACATGTGAGTGAGTGTTGTGTGCATAGAATACTGAATGTAGTGGTAGTGTGTGTGAGTGAAACTATCAACATGTGAGTGAGTGTTGTGTGCATAAAATACTGAATGTAGTGGTAGTGTGTGTGAGTAAAACTATCAACATGTGAGTGAGTGTTGTGTGCATAGAATACTGAATGTAGTGGTAGTGTGTGTGAGTAAAACTATCAACATGTGAGTGAGTGTTGTGTGCATTATATACTGAATGTAGTGGTAGTGTGTGTGAGTAAAACTATCAACATGTGAGTGAGTGTTGTGTGCATAAAATACTGAATGTAGTGGTAGTGTGTGTGAGTAAAACTATCAACATGTGAGTGAGTGTTGTGTGCATAAAATACTGAATGTAGTGGTAGTGTGTGTGAGTGAAACTATCAACATGTGAGTGAGTGTTGTGTGCATAAAATACTGAATGTAGTGGTAGTGTGCGTGAGTGAAACTATCAACATGTGAGTGAGTGTTGTGTGCATAATATACTGAATGTAGTGGTAGTGTGTGTGAGTAAAACTATCAACATGTGACTGAGTGTTGTGTGCATAAAATACTGAATGTAGTGGTAGTGTGTGTGAGTAAAACTATCAACATGTGAGTGAGTGTTGTGTGCATAAAATACTGAATGTAGTGGTAGTGTGTGTGAGTAAAACTATCAACATGTGAGTGAGTGTTGTGTGTATAGAATATTGAATGTAGTGGTAGTGTGTGTGAGTAAAACTATCAACATGTGAGTGAGTGTTGTGTGTATAGAATATTGAATGTAGTGGTAGTGTGTGTGAGTAAAACTATCAACATGTGAGTGAGTGTTGTGTGCATAGAATACTGAATGTAGTGGTAGTGTGTGTGAGTAAAACTATCAACATGTGAGTGAGTGTTTTGTGCATAGAATACTGAATGTAGTGGTAGTGTGTGTGAGTGAAACTATCAACATGTGAGTGAGTGTTGTGTGCATAGAATACTGAATGTAGTGGTAGTGTGTGTGAGTGAAACTATCAACATGTGAGTGAGTGTTGTGTGCATAAAATACTGAATGTAGTGGTAGTGTGTGTGAGTGAAACTATCAACATGTGAGTGAGTGTTGTGTGCATTATATACTGAATGTAGTGGTAGTGTGTGTGAGTAAAACTATCAACATGTGAGTGAGTGTTGTGTGCATAAAATACTGAATGTAGTGGTAGTGTGTGTGAGTAAAACTATCAACATGTGAGTGAGTGTTGTGTGCATAAAATACTGAATGTAGTGGTAGTGTGTGTGAGTGAAACTATCAACATGTGAGTGAGTGTTGTGTGCATAAAATACTGAATGTAGTGGTAGTGTGTGTGAGTGAAACTATCAACATGTGAGTGAGTGTTGTGTGCATAATATACTGAATGTAGTGGTAGTGTGTGTGAGTAAAACTATCAACATGTGAGTGAGTGTTGTGTGCATAAAATACTGAATGTAGTGGTAGTGTGTGTGAGTAAAACTATCAACATGTGAGTGAGTGTTGTGTGCATAAAATACTGAATGTAGTGGTAGTGTGTGTGAGTAAAACTATCAACATGTGAGTGAGTGTTGTGTGCATAAAATACTGAATGTAGTGGTAGTGTGTGTGAGTAAAACTATCAACATGTGAGTGAGTGTTGTGTGCATAAAATACTGAATGTAGTGGTAGTGTGTGTGAGTAAAACTATCAACATGTGAGTGAGTGTTGTGTGGATAGAATATTGAATGTAGTGGTAGTGTGTGTGAGTAAAACTATCAACATGTGAGTGAGTGTTGTGTGCATAAAATACTGAATGTAGTGGTAGTGTGTGTGAGTAAAACTATCAACATGTGAGTGAGTGTTGTGTGCATAAAATACTGAATGTAGTGGTAGTGTGTGTGAGTGAAACTATCAACATGTGAGTGAGTGTTGTGTGCATAAAATACTGAATGTAGTGGTAGTGTGTGTGAGTAAAACTATCAACATGTGAGTGAGTGTTGTGTGCATAAAATACTGAATGTAGTGGTAGTGTGTGTGAGTGAAACTATCAACATGTGAGTGAGTGTTGTGTGCATAAAATACTGAATGTAGTGGTAGTGTGTGTGAGTAAAACTATCAACATGTGAGTGAGTGTTGTGTGCATAAAATACTGAATGTAGTGGTAGTGTGTGTGAGTGAAACTATCAACATGTGAGTGAGTGTTGTGTGCATAAAATACTGAATGTAGTGGTAGTGTGTGTGAGTAAAACTATCAACATGTGAGTGAGTGTTGTGTGCATAAAATACTGAATGTAGTGGTAGTGTGTGTGAGTAAAACTATCAACATGTGAGTGAGTGTTGTGTGCATAAAATACTGAATGTAGTGGTAGTGTGTGTGAGTAAAACTATCAACATGTGAGTGAGTGTTGTGTGCATAAAATACTGAATGTAGTGGTAGTGTGTGTGAGTAAAACTATCAACATGTGAGTGAGTGTTGTGTGCATAAAATACTGAATGTAGTGGTAGTGTGTGTGAGTAAAACTATCAACATGTGAGTGAGTGTTGTGTGGATAGAATATTGAATGTAGTGGTAGTGTGTGTGAGTAAAACTATCAACATGTGAGTGAGTGTTGTGTGCATAAAATACTGAATGTAGTGGTAGTGTGTGTGAGTAAAACTATCAACATGTGAGTGAGTGTTGTGTGCATAAAATACTGAATGTAGTGGTAGTGTGTGTGAGTGAAACTATCAACATGTGAGTGAGTGTTGTGTGCATAAAATACTGAATGTAGTGGTAGTGTGTGTGAGTAAAACTATCAACATGTGAGTGAGTGTTGTGTGCATAAAATACTGAATGTAGTGGTAGTGTGTGTGAGTGAAACTATCAACATGTGAGTGAGTGTTGTGTGCATAAAATACTGAATGTAGTGGTAGTGTGTGTGAGTAAAACTATCAACATGTGAGTGAGTGTTGTGTGCATAAAATACTGAATGTAGTGGTAGTGTGTGTGAGTGAAACTATCAACATGTGAGTGAGTGTTGTGTGCATAAAATACTGAATGTAGTGGTAGTGTGTGTGAGTGAAACTATAAACATGTGAGTGAGTGTTGTGTGCATAAAATACTGAATGTAGTGGTAGTGTGTGTGAGTGAAACTATCAACATGTGAGTGAGTGTTGTGTGCATAAAATACTGAATGTAGTGGTAGTGTGTGTGAGTAAAACTATCAACATGTGAGTGAGTGTTGTGTGCATAGAATACTGAATGTAGTGGTAGTGTGTGTGAGTAAAACTATCAACATGTGAGTGAGTGTTGTGAGCATAGAATACTGAATGTAGTGGTAGTGTGTGTGAGTAAAACTATCAACATGTGACTGAGTGTTGTGTGCATAAAATACTGAATGTAGTGGTAGTGTGTGTGAGTAAAACTATCAACATGTGAGTGAGTGTTGTGTGCATAAAATACTGAATGTAGTGGTAGTGTGTGTGAGTAAAACTATCAACATGTGAGTGAGTGTTGTGTGTATAGAATATTGAATGTAGTGGTAGTGTGTGTGAGTAAAACTATCAACATGTGAGTGAGTGTTGTGTGTATAGAATATTGAATGTAGTGGTAGTGTGTGTGAGTAAAACTATAAACATGTGAGTGAGTGTTGTGTGCATAGAATACTGAATGTAGTGGTAGTGTGTGTGAGTAAAACTATCAACATGTGAGTGAGTGTTGTGTGCATAGAATACTGAATGTAGTGGTAGTGTGTGTGAGTGAAACTATCAACATGTGAGTGAGTGTTGTGTGCATAGAATACTGAATGTAGTGGTAGTGTGTGTGAGTAAAACTATCAACATGTGAGTGAGTGTTGTGTGCATAAAATACTGAATGTAGTGGTAGTGTGTGTGAGTAAAACTATTAACATGTGAGTGAGTGTTGTGTGCATAGAATACTGAATGTAGTGGTAGTGTGTGTGAGTGAAACTATCAACATGTGAGTGAGTGTTGTGTGCATAAAATACTGAATGTAGTGGTAGTGTGTGTGAGTAAAACTATCAACATGTGAGTGAGTGTTGTGTGCATAGAATACTGAATGTAGTGGTAGTGTGTGTGAGTAAAACTATCAACATGTGAGTGAGTGTTGTGTGCATTATATACTGAATGTAGTGGTAGTGTGTGTGAGTAAAACTATCAACATGTGAGTGAGTGTTGTGTGCATAAAATACTGAATGTAGTGGTAGTGTGTGTGAGTAAAACTATCAACATGTGAGTGAGTGTTGTGTGCATAAAATACTGAATGTAGTGGTAGTGTGTGTGAGTGAAACTATCAACATGTGAGTGAGTGTTGTGTGCATAAAATACTGAATGTAGTGGTAGTGTGCGTGAGTGAAACTATCAACATGTGAGTGAGTGTTGTGTGCATAATATACTGAATGTAGTGGTAGTGTGTGTGAGTAAAACTATCAACATGTGACTGAGTGTTGTGTGCATAAAATACTGAATGTAGTGGTAGTGTGTGTGAGTAAAACTATCAACATGTGAGTGAGTGTTGTGTGCATAAAATACTGAATGTAGTGGTAGTGTGTGTGAGTAAAACTATCAACATGTGAGTGAGTGTTGTGTGTATAGAATATTGAATGTAGTGGTAGTGTGTGTGAGTAAAACTATCAACATGTGAGTGAGTGTTGTGTGTATAGAATATTGAATGTAGTGGTAGTGTGTGTGAGTAAAACTATAAACATGTGAGTGAGTGTTGTGTGCATAGAATACTGAATGTAGTGGTAGTGTGTGTGAGTAAAACTATCAACATGTGAGTGAGTGTTGTGTGCATAGAATACTGAATGTAGTGGTAGTGTGTGTGAGTGAAACTATCAACATGTGAGTGAGTGTTGTGTGCATAGAATACTGAATGTAGTGGTAGTGTGTGTGAGTGAAACTATCAACATGTGAGTGAGTGTTGTGTGCATAAAATACTGAATGTAGTGGTAGTGTGTGTGAGTGAAACTATCAACATGTGAGTGAGTGTTGTGTGCATTATATACTGAATGTAGTGGTAGTGTGTGTGAGTAAAACTATCAACATGTGAGTGAGTGTTGTGTGCATAAAATACTGAATGTAGTGGTAGTGTGTGTGAGTAAAACTATCAACATGTGAGTGAGTGTTGTGTGCATAAAATACTGAATGTAGTGGTAGTGTGTGTGAGTAAAACTATCAACATGTGAGTGAGTGTTGTGTGCATAAAATACTGAATGTAGTGGTAGTGTGTGTGAGTGAAACTATCAACATGTGAGTGAGTGTTGTGTGCATAAAATACTGAATGTAGTGGTAGTGTGCGTGAGTGAAACTATCAACATGTGAGTGAGTGTTGTGTGCATAATATACTGAATGTAGTGGTAGTGTGTGTGAGTAAAACTATCAACATGTGACTGAGTGTTGTGTGCATAAAATACTGAATGTAGTGGTAGTGTGTGTGAGTAAAACTATCAACATGTGAGTGAGTGTTGTGTGCATAAAATACTGAATGTAGTGGTAGTGTGTGTGAGTAAAACTATCAACATGTGAGTGAGTGTTGTGTGTATAGAATATTGAATGTAGTGGTAGTGTGTGTGAGTAAAACTATCAACATGTGAGTGAGTGTTGTGTGTATAGAATATTGAATGTAGTGGTAGTGTGTGTGAGTAAAACTATAAACATGTGAGTGAGTGTTGTGTGCATAGAATACTGAATGTAGTGGTAGTGTGTGTGAGTAAAACTATCAACATGTGAGTGAGTGTTGTGTGCATAGAATACTGAATGTAGTGGTAGTGTGTGTGAGTGAAACTATCAACATGTGAGTGAGTGTTGTGTGCATAGAATACTGAATGTAGTGGTAGTGTGTGTGAGTGAAACTATCAACATGTGAGTGAGTGTTGTGTGCATAAAATACTGAATGTAGTGGTAGTGTGTGTGAGTGAAACTATCAACATGTGAGTGAGTGTTGTGTGCATTATATACTGAATGTAGTGGTAGTGTGTGTGAGTAAAACTATCAACATGTGAGTGAGTGTTGTGTGCATAAAATACTGAATGTAGTGGTAGTGTGTGTGAGTAAAACTATCAACATGTGAGTGAGTGTTGTGTGCATAAAATACTGAATGTAGTGGTAGTGTGTGTGAGTGAAACTATCAACATGTGAGTGAGTGTTGTGTGCATAAAATACTGAATGTAGTGGTAGTGTGTGTGAGTGAAACTATCAACATGTGAGTGAGTGTTGTGTGCATAATATACTGAATGTAGTGGTAGTGTGTGTGAGTAAAACTATCAACATGTGAGTGAGTGTTGTGTGCATAAAATACTGAATGTAGTGGTAGTGTGTGTGAGTAAAACTATCAACATGTGAGTGAGTGTTGTGTGCATAAAATACTGAATGTAGTGGTAGTGTGTGTGAGTAAAACTATCAACATGTGAGTGAGTGTTGTGTGCATAAAATACTGAATGTAGTGGTAGTGTGTGTGAGTAAAACTATCAACATGTGAGTGAGTGTTGTGTGCATAAAATACTGAATGTAGTGGTAGTGTGTGTGAGTAAAACTATCAACATGTGAGTGAGTGTTGTGTGGATAGAATATTGAATGTAGTGGTAGTGTGTGTGAGTAAAACTATCAACATGTGAGTGAGTGTTGTGTGCATAAAATACTGAATGTAGTGGTAGTGTGTGTGAGTAAAACTATCAACATGTGAGTGAGTGTTGTGTGCATAAAATACTGAATGTAGTGGTAGTGTGTGTGAGTGAAACTATCAACATGTGAGTGAGTGTTGTGTGCATAAAATACTGAATGTAGTGGTAGTGTGTGTGAGTAAAACTATCAACATGTGAGTGAGTGTTGTGTGCATAAAATACTGAATGTAGTGGTAGTGTGTGTGAGTGAAACTATCAACATGTGAGTGAGTGTTGTGTGCATAAAATACTGAATGTAGTGGTAGTGTGTGTGAGTAAAACTATCAACATGTGAGTGAGTGTTGTGTGCATAAAATACTGAATGTAGTGGTAGTGTGTGTGAGTGAAACTATCAACATGTGAGTGAGTGTTGTGTGCATAAAATACTGAATGTAGTGGTAGTGTGTGTGAGTGAAACTATAAACATGTGAGTGAGTGTTGTGTGCATAAAATACTGAATGTAGTGGTAGTGTGTGTGAGTGAAACTATCAACATGTGAGTGAGTGTTGTGTGCATAAAATACTGAATGTAGTGGTAGTGTGTGTGAGTAAAACTATCAACATGTGAGTGAGTGTTGTGTGCATAGAATACTGAATGTAGTGGTAGTGTGTTTGAGTAAAACTATCAACATGTGAGTGAGTGTTGTGAGCATAGAATACTGAATGTAGTGGTAGTGTGTGTGAGTAAAACTATCAACATGTGACTGAGTGTTGTGTGCATAAAATACTGAATGTAGTGGTAGTGTGTGTGAGTAAAACTATCAACATGTGAGTGAGTGTTGTGTGCATAAAATACTGAATGTAGTGGTAGTGTGTGTGAGTAAAACTATCAACATGTGAGTGAGTGTTGTGTGTATAGAATATTGAATGTAGTGGTAGTGTGTGTGAGTAAAACTATCAACATGTGAGTGAGTGTTGTGTGTATAGAATATTGAATGTAGTGGTAGTGTGTGTGAGTAAAACTATAAACATGTGAGTGAGTGTTGTGTGCATAGAATACTGAATGTAGTGGTAGTGTGTGTGAGTAAAACTATCAACATGTGAGTGAGTGTTGTGTGCATAGAATACTGAATGTAGTGGTAGTGTGTGTGAGTGAAACTATCAACATGTGAGTGAGTGTTGTGTGCATAGAATACTGAATGTAGTGGTAGTGTGTGTGAGTAAAACTATCAACATGTGAGTGAGTGTTGTGTGCATAAAATACTGAATGTAGTGGTAGTGTGTGTGAGTAAAACTATTAACATGTGAGTGAGTGTTGTGTGCATAGAATACTGAATGTAGTGGTAGTGTGTGTGAGTGAAACTATCAACATGTGAGTGAGTGTTGTGTGCATAAAATACTGAATGTAGTGGTAGTGTGTGTGAGTAAAACTATCAACATGTGAGTGAGTGTTGTGTGCATAGAATACTGAATGTAGTGGTAGTGTGTGTGAGTAAAACTATCAACATGTGAGTGAGTGTTGTGTGCATTATATACTGAATGTAGTGGTAGTGTGTGTGAGTAAAACTATCAACATGTGAGTGAGTGTTGTGTGCATAAAATACTGAATGTAGTGGTAGTGTGTGTGAGTAAAACTATCAACATGTGAGTGAGTGTTGTGTGCATAAAATACTGAATGTAGTGGTAGTGTGTGTGAGTGAAACTATCAACATGTGAGTGAGTGTTGTGTGCATAAAATACTGAATGTAGTGGTAGTGTGCGTGAGTGAAACTATCAACATGTGAGTGAGTGTTGTGTGCATAATATACTGAATGTAGTGGTAGTGTGTGTGAGTAAAACTATCAACATGTGACTGAGTGTTGTGTGCATAAAATACTGAATGTAGTGGTAGTGTGTGTGAGTAAAACTATCAACATGTGAGTGAGTGTTGTGTGCATAAAATACTGAATGTAGTGGTAGTGTGTGTGAGTAAAACTATCAACATGTGAGTGAGTGTTGTGTGTATAGAATATTGAATGTAGTGGTAGTGTGTGTGAGTAAAACTATCAACATGTGAGTGAGTGTTGTGTGTATAGAATATTGAATGTAGTGGTAGTGTGTGTGAGTAAAACTATAAACATGTGAGTGAGTGTTGTGTGCATAGAATACTGAATGTAGTGGTAGTGTGTGTGAGTAAAACTATCAACATGTGAGTGAGTGTTGTGTGCATAGAATACTGAATGTAGTGGTAGTGTGTGTGAGTGAAACTATCAACATGTGAGTGAGTGTTGTGTGCATAGAATACTGAATGTAGTGGTAGTGTGTGTGAGTGAAACTATCAACATGTGAGTGAGTGTTGTGTGCATAAAATACTGAATGTAGTGGTAGTGTGTGTGAGTGAAACTATCAACATGTGAGTGAGTGTTGTGTGCATTATATACTGAATGTAGTGGTAGTGTGTGTGAGTAAAACTATCAACATGTGAGTGAGTGTTGTGTGCATAAAATACTGAATGTAGTGGTAGTGTGTGTGAGTAAAACTATCAACATGTGAGTGAGTGTTGTGTGCATAAAATACTGAATGTAGTGGTAGTGTGTGTGAGTAAAACTATCAACATGTGAGTGAGTGTTGTGTGCATAAAATACTGAATGTAGTGGTAGTGTGTGTGAGTGAAACTATCAACATGTGAGTGAGTGTTGTGTGCATAAAATACTGAATGTAGTGGTAGTGTGCGTGAGTGAAACTATCAACATGTGAGTGAGTGTTGTGTGCATAATATACTGAATGTAGTGGTAGTGTGTGTGAGTAAAACTATCAACATGTGACTGAGTGTTGTGTGCATAAAATACTGAATGTAGTGGTAGTGTGTGTGAGTAAAACTATCAACATGTGAGTGAGTGTTGTGTGCATAAAATACTGAATGTAGTGGTAGTGTGTGTGAGTAAAACTATCAACATGTGAGTGAGTGTTGTGTGTATAGAATATTGAATGTAGTGGTAGTGTGTGTGAGTAAAACTATCAACATGTGAGTGAGTGTTGTGTGTATAGAATATTGAATGTAGTGGTAGTGTGTGTGAGTAAAACTATAAACATGTGAGTGAGTGTTGTGTGCATAGAATACTGAATGTAGTGGTAGTGTGTGTGAGTAAAACTATCAACATGTGAGTGAGTGTTGTGTGCATAGAATACTGAATGTAGTGGTAGTGTGTGTGAGTGAAACTATCAACATGTGAGTGAGTGTTGTGTGCATAGAATACTGAATGTAGTGGTAGTGTGTGTGAGTGAAACTATCAACATGTGAGTGAGTGTTGTGTGCATAAAATACTGAATGTAGTGGTAGTGTGTGTGAGTGAAACTATCAACATGTGAGTGAGTGTTGTGTGCATTATATACTGAATGTAGTGGTAGTGTGTGTGAGTAAAACTATCAACATGTGAGTGAGTGTTGTGTGCATAAAATACTGAATGTAGTGGTAGTGTGTGTGAGTAAAACTATCAACATGTGAGTGAGTGTTGTGTGCATAAAATACTGAATGTAGTGGTAGTGTGTGTGAGTGAAACTATCAACATGTGAGTGAGTGTTGTGTGCATAAAATACTGAATGTAGTGGTAGTGTGTGTGAGTGAAACTATCAACATGTGAGTGAGTGTTGTGTGCATAATATACTGAATGTAGTGGTAGTGTGTGTGAGTAAAACTATCAACATGTGAGTGAGTGTTGTGTGCATAAAATACTGAATGTAGTGGTAGTGTGTGTGAGTAAAACTATCAACATGTGAGTGAGTGTTGTGTGCATAAAATACTGAATGTAGTGGTAGTGTGTGTGAGTAAAACTATCAACATGTGAGTGAGTGTTGTGTGCATAAAATACTGAATGTAGTGGTAGTGTGTGTGAGTAAAACTATCAACATGTGAGTGAGTGTTGTGTGCATAAAATACTGAATGTAGTGGTAGTGTGTGTGAGTAAAACTATCAACATGTGAGTGAGTGTTGTGTGGATAGAATATTGAATGTAGTGGTAGTGTGTGTGAGTAAAACTATCAACATGTGAGTGAGTGTTGTGTGCATAAAATACTGAATGTAGTGGTAGTGTGTGTGAGTAAAACTATCAACATGTGAGTGAGTGTTGTGTGCATAAAATACTGAATGTAGTGGTAGTGTGTGTGAGTGAAACTATCAACATGTGAGTGAGTGTTGTGTGCATAAAATACTGAATGTAGTGGTAGTGTGTGTGAGTAAAACTATCAACATGTGAGTGAGTGTTGTGTGCATAAAATACTGAATGTAGTGGTAGTGTGTGTGAGTGAAACTATCAACATGTGAGTGAGTGTTGTGTGCATAAAATACTGAATGTAGTGGTAGTGTGTGTGAGTAAAACTATCAACATGTGAGTGAGTGTTGTGTGCATAAAATACTGAATGTAGTGGTAGTGTGTGTGAGTGAAACTATCAACATGTGAGTGAGTGTTGTGTGCATAAAATACTGAATGTAGTGGTAGTGTGTGTGAGTGAAACTATAAACATGTGAGTGAGTGTTGTGTGCATAAAATACTGAATGTAGTGGTAGTGTGTGTGAGTGAAACTATCAACATGTGAGTGAGTGTTGTGTGCATAAAATACTGAATGTAGTGGTAGTGTGTGTGAGTAAAACTATCAACATGTGAGTGAGTGTTGTGTGCATAGAATACTGAATGTAGTGGTAGTGTGTTTGAGTAAAACTATCAACATGTGAGTGAGTGTTGTGAGCATAGAATACTGAATGTAGTGGTAGTGTGTGTGAGTAAAACTATCAACATGTGACTGAGTGTTGTGTGCATAAAATACTGAATGTAGTGGTAGTGTGTGTGAGTAAAACTATCAACATGTGAGTGAGTGTTGTGTGCATAAAATACTGAATGTAGTGGTAGTGTGTGTGAGTAAAACTATCAACATGTGAGTGAGTGTTGTGTGTATAGAATATTGAATGTAGTGGTAGTGTGTGTGAGTAAAACTATCAACATGTGAGTGAGTGTTGTGTGTATAGAATATTGAATGTAGTGGTAGTGTGTGTGAGTAAAACTATAAACATGTGAGTGAGTGTTGTGTGCATAGAATACTGAATGTAGTGGTAGTGTGTGTGAGTAAAACTATCAACATGTGAGTGAGTGTTGTGTGCATAGAATACTGAATGTAGTGGTAGTGTGTGTGAGTGAAACTATCAACATGTGAGTGAGTGTTGTGTGCATAGAATACTGAATGTAGTGGTAGTGTGTGTGAGTAAAACTATCAACATGTGAGTGAGTGTTGTGTGCATAAAATACTGAATGTAGTGGTAGTGTGTGTGAGTAAAACTATTAACATGTGAGTGAGTGTTGTGAGCATAGAATACTGAATGTAGTGGTAGTGTGTGTGAGTAAAACTATCAACATGTGAGTGAGTGTTGTGTACATAAAATACTGAATGTAGTGGTAGTGTGTGTGAGTAAAACTATCAACATGTGAGTGAGTGTTGTGTGCATAAAATACTGAATGTAGTGGTAGTGTGTGTGAGTAAAACTATCAACATGTGAGTGAGTGTTGTGTGCATAAAATACTGAATGTAGTGGTAGTGTGTGTGAGTGAAAAGTGTCCCCTATTAGTGCGAAAGTGCTAGAACGACTAGACACTTAAATAAAGAGATTTATTTTTATTTTATTTAAGTAAAAACGTGGCTTGCTCTGATTGAACCAATCAAAACTCACTAAAGTCAGCACACGCACGATATCTTTTTATTTTATGGTGCAACAATTTGATTTTGAACAAGGGCATTATTAACAAGTTTCACATGATATATCTCATCAACAAAAGCATTAAAAAAGTACCAAAAGGGTCCTGAATTGCAGACTAGTTCCTGTCAGCTATTTCCCACTAAAATCGTTGAAGAAATTCAATATTTGAATTTTGGTATTGAAGTGTGTCAACATACGGGAAATACTTCACACGGCACTTATCGTATTACAACTTGAAAACTACTGAGAATGTAAAAAAATATTTTTTTAATTTAATTAATTTTCTCCTCAAGTTTTGCTTCAAATGTCAACATAATAATCGTTTGCTAAGACATCACTTTACATCCTGTTTAATATTCATCTTTAACCTTCCAAAATCCTTACAGTTGTCAGCCAGGGCACTTACGAAATCATGTTAAGACAGGTGTTAAGCTATAAAGTATGGTAATGTTTCCGACATCCTACAAGGACTTCCTAGCTAGTTCTCTTTTTTCGACTTAGCAGTTTGGGTTTCCTGTGGAAGTGACCTCCAAATTTCAGCCCTGGAAGATTTTTTGGCTAATTAATTTATAATATTTATTCCTCATTTGCACTTGGCTTCGAAGTTGACTTAGAAGGTAATTTCTGATTTATAAAATAACATCTGGTTTCTGGTTTCGACTTTCTGCTTTCTAAAATAGCATCTGGTTTCGGGTTTTCTTTTCTGGATTCCCTGTGGTGTTTTAATCGCGATTTAATGCATGTATGATTGGATCTTGATCAAAATATTACATGGAATCAATTTATGTTTAATTAGCTTCCTAAAACTTGAAACAATGATCAAGAGCATTTGTAACATGCTATGGTGTCGGAAGGAGTATTCATGATCAGTCCTTTCGCGTATTATTTTGATTCTTTGATGGATCGCCATCCTACAGATCTTATAATTATTGTAGTTAAATTTCTCCTCTACTTATCGCGTTTGAAATTTGAAATGTTTCAACTACAGCGCTTAGTGCTGAACAAAATATCTATTGAACTACAGTTTGAAAACGACATCAAATACAAGCCTCTTCCTCGAGCAATTTGAACTTCCAAAACTGGTCTGTGGCATTTGTATAATTTCCTTTATTGCCATAGAAGCCTACACCACTTTTAGGGACTGGTTTTCAATCGTATAAATTTATAGTACTGATCCAATTTCTGCACATTTAATGTCGTTCTCTTGTGATGTAGTCGTACGTCTCTCTCTTGGTGGTCGTGCAAATTCGTACAAACAAACCGGCTTTATCTTCTTGCCATTTCTAATACCGTACACTATTGGGTATTCATTTATGTAAGTATAGAAAAACTCAAAAATTACTTACCAAAACGAAACGATATACGACTCTTTTCAAAAGTATCATGAAACGTCTTTTCTTCATACGAGATTTGATCCACTGCAGACTTGTTGCGGTCTAATGAACTCTGTTTCCTGTACTGTTTGATTCTCAGAAATGTCACGCAGTCACTGTATAAATGTTGAAAAGTCACGCGATGAGCGTGCAACTCGACCCTATCCGTAATTGATTAATTACTAAAATCGCTTTAACATTTGCTTTTGAATCCCTGTGAGTGAGCCAAGTTCGAACCAAAGCTTCGTTGCCCTAGTTTCTTGAATGCATCTAAAAGTATAAATTTTCACCACACAGAATGTTTATCCCATATTGTCCTTAGTTTATCACAATTTTTGAATTTCAAGACTGTTGGTTCAGAGACCGCGGAGCACCCTAAAACGTGGTGGGGCTAAGATAGGAAAATATGATAGACTAGTATGGGAAAAAGTAGTGGGGCTAAGATTGGAAAATATAAGAGACTAGTATGGGAAAAGGGAAAAAGTGGTAGGCTACAGAAATACCAACCCCTCCCCTCCGCGGTCCCTGTAAAATGGTCAGAAGGTCTCAAAATGCAAAAATTTGGCGAGGAACACGCAATAGGGCATATAAACTCAGCATGACACAATTTCTAAGAAAAATATCTTGACATTTCTTGGAAATATCGGGACTTTTGACTAAAGGCACGTTGAAAACCGGATATCCGGTTAGAGTTAGGTTAAGGTTCCGCTATACGACTGAATGGGATCGTATGCTTCATCAATTTTCGTCAATATCTAAATATAAATATTGCAAGATTTTTTTCTTTTTGTATAAGCAGGTTCGATTGTTTTTCCTTTTTTCCTGAGAACTTAAATTCTTATTAAAATTCACTGCAAAAGCACTCACGCAGGCCAATTTGTGCAGGCGTCAAGAGTAACATCATCCGCGCAAGATGCAGGCTTCATGCAAATAAATTAAATCTAGTGTCTTTCAAGGTCAAATGGAAAAGACTTAGCCACGCGGTGCACGTGCCTGAGAGACTTAGTTTAAGTAACACACGCCTCCTCAAGAGAGTATAAACTAATCCGACCAAGGATAAGAAGAGGCATTTTCATCCGTCGGTGGCTGGAACAAATCGAAGGAGAAACTGCTGAAAGGTAAGCACAGGGGAACTACATGTCAAAGGAACAAAGGAAAGAAGGGTCGGTTTCATTTTTAAGCCTTTTTGTGCACTGAGTATTCGCATTTTGAAGGATACATACTACAAAACAACTCATTCAGGTAAGTTTAGTGCACAACTCATTCAGACCAGTTCTCGCATGTCGGTCTTATATATACATGTATACTGCAATATTGCCATTTCGAGTCGATTAAAGAAAAAAAACAAAGCAAGAACTCGTAGCTGCGTAATTACATTACACAGGCAATAATGTGAAGCCATTTTGATGCATGAAGTCTGTGCCACGGTAACGTATTTCCTGGCAAGTTGCAAATGTATATAGCTTGGTTAACGTTGTTCCATACAAAGCTAATAAGACTTGATTGTAATCAAGAGCACAGCAAAGCAAACATCTGCACTTTTACGAGTTAATTCAGAGGTATAGATTCAAGACAACACAGTATCGTTCAGCTCAACGTGCAAGGAGGCCTAATTTATTTACTTCCGGTCACGAGATATCACAGCGGTTTACCAAGATCCTACAGGATAAAGGAACATCCGTAAGGTATCTTTTAGCCCAAAGGAATTCGTATAAGTATCTAAAAATACAAGTTGTTCTCTTTGATTTGCAATCTTACTTCTTTTGCCATAATGGGTACCTTCATCTCAAAAGGAGACAAGAAGTCAAAAACTACTCTCCCAGCCTCTCCCTCTTGCATGGGGGGGGGGGGGGGGGGACGGGGACTTAGTAGGGGAGGGGGGAGCAAGTCCAATACTCTATCCTAGGCCTCCTCTTTTATCGCATTCAATCTTCAAACACTTTAGGTACTAATCTACTTGAGTAGCTTGAGCTATCAGCTGTACATTCTCAAAGTCTCTCTCAGCGTTTCCTCGTACCTGACTCTAGTTTCTAGTTTTCCGGGCACCATACGCGCTCTCATCCAGCGTGTTAGTGAGTTGTCTAGATATTATATGCCTATATGAATATTGAATCGTATCATCATATGACCCTGCACCTCGTTGATTTATTTTGTTATGGGTCATGCTGTGTGACGGGTACGGATGGAATCATCTCATGGCGACACTGCAGTCATGCATTTACACAAAGGTTTACCACTCCGCCACTCTTTCCAACTCCACCCCCCTCCAAAAAAGTCGAATTCCCGCTGACATTTCGCCTCCGGGCTGATCAGCTTCAAGGATTTCCACCCATAGTAGCATACAGACACGGTGCCATCATTTTTTTCAGGTGTGACGCTGGCTTGTTTTTATCATCATGAAGTCAACCATGGAAGACAAGTGGCAGCAAATAGCAAATGACATAACATCAGGCGACACAACATCAATCAGTGATAAAGGATCCCTAGTGGTAGTGGGGTCGGGCATCATGTGTGTGAGTCAGTTCACCATCGAGGCGCTTTGTCATATTAAAGATGCTGATAAAGTATTCTATCTTGTTTCTGACCCTGCCACAGAGGTGAGTGGAATCATGATGTTGCTATTCTAAACGAAAGCTATTTCTCTGCGACGTAAAACCAGAATATTAATAGGAAACTTGATCGCCTGGCCAGAAATGCCCATGATTGGGTACTCAACTCCTAACTCCATTGAAAGACAATCTCAGATCAGATTTTTTTGGTTCGAGAATTTTTCTCCGGATTCTCCGGTTTTCCTCCCTCTGCAAAACTTTTGAAAACAAGCTAAATTCCAATTCGATCAGCAGTCTGATCTGCGCACATACTTAGGTCAGCCAGACAGCCAAGAGGTTGTTTCAAGGTTTGATCTGCATGTGAGTTAACCTTCTCCTACTTAGATTGACTTAGATGAGCCCCAAGGTTGTTTCAGGTTTCCGGATCAGTAATTTGAAGGTCCCAAGTTTTGCAATGTGTTGGTAATTTCTTTCACTTTTCTTAAGGTTTACATCCAAGAGCTGAAGCCTGAAGCCATAGACTTGTTCATTCTTTATGGAGAGGACAAAGACAGGCACGAAACCTACGCCCAGATCACAGAGGTTCTTCTTCACTACACCAGACGAGGGTGTAAAGTTGTGGCTGTTTTCTATGGTCATCCAGGTAGGGATTCAACTTTGGGAAGCGCATGTGTTGTTTGCTCCCTTACGTCCTTGTTGTCGTTAGTTCGATCCTCAGACCCATGGACCATTATAAACCGAGTTGATTGGGTCAATAGATTAGCCATGTTTCACATCATTAGCCATGTTGTAGGGCAGGTGCAATATAATGCAATATTTTTGTATGACAAGAAATTTCTATTGACGGATTTGTCCCACAATTTGGCTGTTGTGGACACTCTATAGATAAACGATTTGTACTTCATTTGAATTCGCCATTCCTCTTCCACTACCGCCAGAATCATTTTCTTGTCTTGTGTTTTTGACTTTAGTTTCTTTACTGATCATCAATGTGCTCTTTTGACTGCTCGTGTGCTCCTTAATATTTACCAATGATACATCATCTTTTCCCAGGGTATTTGGTCAATCCTGCCCGTAAAGCAATCACGATCGCTCGATCAGAAGGACTTTCTGCAACTGAATTGCCTGGCATCTCGTCCCTTGACACCATGATATCAGAACTCGGTTTCGAGCCAGGAATTCCAGGTCTTCAGGTCTTTGAAGCAACAGATCTGCTCATGTACTCAAGGAAACTCCTGACAGATTGCCATGTCGTCATCAATCAAATCGGTTGCGTCGGCGATGTCACTTTCCACTTTAACGGCTTCCCAAATCCCAACTTTCCAGTCCTCATTGAATACCTGATTGGTTTCTATGGCAACGATCACGAGGTGTACCATTACATTGGATCCCAGTTCCCAGTCTGTAAATCTATAGTGCAGAGGTTCAAACTTGCAGATTTACTAATACCAGAAAAAGCAGCCAATATTCAAAGCATGTCTACGATGTACCTTCCACCTTTGAGTGAAGGAGTTCTGAACCTAGAGATGGCTAAAAAAATTGGGATGGTCACAGCTACTAAAGCCAAATTCCCTTCGACTGGAAGTGCAGAAGAGCCTAAAGACCAAAGTGCTGCAAAGACAAACTCCTCTTTCAATGATATTCGTGCAGAAGATCCGAATTCAGGACTTGAAGGCTTTTCAGCATGGTCCATTCCCCAATACTACAAGCCGGCAAGGAACTCTCCATTGACTAAATATCTCATAGAGGTCAGCCAGTCCCCAGAAAAACTTAGAGAATTTCAAACAGAAAAGAGCTTCCCATCTCTACCTGAATACCAAGCCAAAGCACTAAGGACGCGGGATTCTGATTGGATACGATTTTCAATAGAGAATGACCAATCCCATGCTGAGATGGTCATAAAGAAAACAACACTAGGGAAAAGATCTGGAACGTCAGGACTAAACCAAGATGATGGATCAAGTACAAACAAAACTACCATCTACGCAGCAAGGACGGCCGAATCTGAGATTGTAGGAGCTGACAGAGTACAAGTGGATTCTAATGGTCAACACCAGGTTGATGGACCACCAATTACAGCCAAGTCTACCATCAGCGCACCAAGAAAGACCAATGCATTGATTGTAGGATCTGATAGAGTATTATTGGATTCTGATGGACAACACCAGGTTGATGGACCACCAATTACAGCCAAGCCTACCATCATTGCACCAAGAAAGACCAATGCATTGATTGTAGGATCTGATAGAGTATTATTGGATTCTGATGGACAACACCAGGTTGATGGACCACCAGTTACAGCCAAGCCTACCATCAGCGCACCAAGAAAGGCCAATGCATTGATTGTAGGATCTGATAGAGTATTATTGGATTCTGATGGACTACACCAGGTTGATAGACCACCAATTACAGCCAAGCCTACCATCAGCGCACCAAGAAAGACCAATGCATTGATTGTAGGATCTGATAGAGTATTATTGGATTCTGATGGACTACACCAGGTTGATAGACCACCAATTACAGCCAAGCCTACCATCAGCGCACCAAGAAAGACCAATGCATTGATTGTAGGATCTGATAGAGTATTATTGGATTCTGATGGACAACACCAGGTTGATGGACCACCAATTACAGCCAAGTCTACCATCAGCGCACCAAGAAAGACCAATGCATTGATTGTAGGATCTGATAGAGTATTATTGGATTCTGATGGACAACACCAGGTTGATGGACCACCAATTACAGCCAAGTCTACCATCAGCGCACCAAGAAAGACCAATGCATTGATTGTAGGATCTGATAGAGTATTATTGGATTCTGATGGACAACACCAGGTTGATGGACCACCAATTACAGCCAAGTCTACCATCAGCGCACCAAGAAAGACCAATGCATTGATTGTAGGATCTGATAGAGTATTATTGGATTCTGATGGACAACACCAGGTTGATGGACCACCAATTACAGCCAAGTCTACCATCAGCGCACCAAGAAAGACCAATGCATTGATTGTAGGATCTGATAGAGTATTATTGGATTCTGATGGACAACACCAGGTTGATGGACCACCAATTACAGCCAAGCCTACCATCATTGCACCAAGAAAGACCAATGCATTGATTGTAGGATCTGATAGAGTATTATTGGATTCTGATGGACAACACCAGGTTGATGGACCACCAATTACAGCCAAGCCTACCATCATTGCACCAAGAAAGACCAATGCATTGATTGTAGGATCTGATAGAGTATTATTGGATTCTGATGGACAACACCAGGTTGATGGACCACCAATTACAGCCAAGCCTACCATCAGCGCACCAAGAAAGACCAATGCATTGATTGTAGGATCTGATAGAGTATTATTGGATTCTGATGGACAACACCAGGTTGATGGACCACCAGTTACAGCCAAGCCTACCATCAGCGCACCAAGAAAGACCAATGCATTGATTGTAGGATCTGATAGAGTATTATTGGATTCTGATGGACAACACCAGGTTGATGGACCACCAATTACAGCCAAGCCTACCATCATTGCACCAAGAAAGACCAATGCATTGATTGTAGGATCTGATAGAGTATTATTGGATTCTGATGGTCTACACCAGGTTGATGGACCACCAATTACAGCCAAGCCTACCATCAGCGCACCAAGAAAGACCAATTCATTGATTGCTGCAGCAGCTAATACAGTGTTATTGGATTCTGATGGACAACACCAGGTTGATGGACCACCAGTTACAGCCAAGCCTACCATCAGCGCACCAAGAAAGGCCAATGCATTGATTGTAGGATCTGATAGAGTATTATTGGATTCTGATGGACTACACCAGGTTGATAGACCACCAATTACAGCCAAGCCTACCATCAGCGCACCAAGAAAGACCAATGCATTGATTGTAGGATCTGATAGAGTATTATTGGATTCTGATGGACTACACCAGGTTGATAGACCACCAATTACAGCCAAGCCTACCATCAGCGCACCAAGAAAGACCAATGCATTGATTGTAGGATCTGATAGAGTATTATTGGATTCTGATGGACTACACCAGGTTGATAGACCACCAATTACAGCCAAGCCTACCATCAGCGCACCAAGAAAGACCAATGCATTGATTGTAGGATCTGATAGAGTATTATTGGATTCTGATGGTCTACACCAGGTTGATAGACCACCAATTACAGCCAAGCCTACCATCAGCGCACCAAGAAAGACCAATTCATTGATTGCTGCAGCAGCTAATACAGTGTTATTGGATTCTGATGGACTAGTTTAGAAAAAAGTATGATAAATAATAATAATAATAATAAAACTTTATTAGAAGCATTCTACAAAGTCTCAATGCTTTTACAATCTAAAAAATAATAACGTAAATTAACTAATGAATCATGAAAAACAAAAACAAAAACAAAAATATATATATATGCACTAGAAAAAAAAAAATATATATATATATATATAAAAAACAATAAAATATGATATAGTATAATTCTGAGTGGTTATGGGAAGAAATAAATATACACTACTAACGGACTAGATCTAAAAATATATGCGAAGTAGGAATGATCAACAATCGATCAAAGATTAAAAAGAAATGTTTTTAGTTTAGATTTGAATATGTTAAGAGAATCGATTGTTCTAATTTCATCTGGCAGAGAGTTCCATAATCGTGCAGATGCCACGGAAAATGCCCTATCCCCGTATGTTTTGGTATTAGTTTTAGGAACTTGTAATAGGTTACGTCCAGCTGACCTTAATGTACGTGTTGGTGTATATACATTAATTATACATTAATTATATCATAAACCTCAAATTTATAGTGAAACTAGGTAACATTTAATTTCTAGCACTATTCAGTAGCCTTTGTAAAAACAACTATAAGAAACTCCTTTTATAATTACACTCTTCTTAGTCACGTCACGTCACGTTATCACGACGTCAGGTAACGTGTCCATGGATTGCAGCCATGCCATATGAATCACTTTCCAAAATCCTTCATTTTCTCCTAGAACGTTTCTGTATGCAAAAAAGTCTTATAACTCTTTTTATATATATTTTCAAATAAAATAAAATTTTAATTTTAATTTAGTTAGAAAAGTTTTCATCGAGTTTCGACATGCTAATTTTTCTTATAGAACCAGAAGTGGATTAACTTCAGCTAAAGCTCTTGTAGTCATGGTTACGACGTGTTTGATTGTGACCAAGAATAGCATCAGTTTCGCTGTCCTCTGAGTCACTTGTGCTCACCTCGTCATGTGATGTTATTGATTCAACAAAAATGTTGTACGATCTATAGCCATGATAGAACTGAGTTACCCTGTGAAATAAAATACCAGTAAATAATAAAATATTGTCTTGTTTTCTTGACAGGCTCCTTAACATGGGATTTGGTTTGTAGTGGGAATCACTGCACGTTTTGCGCAATGTTTTCCCATTTCAGACCACGTGTTATTCCCTTGAGTATTATTTCATACCCTATATCTCGATATAAATGTATTTATACCAACCCTAATAGTGTTGAAGGGATAGCAAGTATCCCAGCTCCAATAAGGAAGACCATCCCTCTCATGATCGGTTTTGTTGTGGTATAAAGTGAACCGAAAACCAAATATCCAGTAATCCAGCTTATGTTCTCAATACAGCCAATCACAGCAAATAACAGTCCTAAAGTGCAACAATAGAGTTTTTTAGCTTGGGCAGTTTGTTGTCCCATTTCAGACCACGTATCATTCCCTAGAGTATCATTTCTTTGTTTAACGATTGTGCATGGGAAGTCTGAGAAGACACACGAATATGGATACAACTCCAATAGCTGGGTTTCACTTGACGTCATTTCCTGTCTCGTGAGGAATGTTCATCAGCTGAATCACAAGTTTTCAATAGAATTCTTTCTGGCTGACAGCACATGGTGGTCAGTGTTTGACCACCATTTGGAGCAGATAATGAGATTCAAAAACTTTTATCAGCTGATTGAAACCCAGCTATGAAGAATCTTATTCTCAAGAAAATGACACTTGGTCTGAAATGGGACAACAAACCATCCAAGCTAAAAAGGTATATAGAGCTTTAGTGTCCAAATACCTCATCAACCTTCTAAAGTGCTCTCTATAATGAGTGGATATCTTAATTGGGACTAAGTCGTATGGTACCCAGTTAAATGCGTCCGCTATTTAGAGGTTTATTTTACAGTAAATATTTCAGTCATTATCCGAGGTAGTGTCTATCAATAAAGGGTGTCTGCTTAATAGAGGTATCATTCATAATTTTCCATAAATCAGTTCACTAGTCAAACACAAAACATTCAAGCAAGGCTGCAAGGTAGTTTTAAAGACTATTCAAATTTTAATCTTGCAACTTCAACTGAATGCTTTGTGTTTGGCCAGTGAACCTATGTATACATGGAGAGTGGTGAATTGAAGTGCTTTAAATCCCCTTAACCAAAGATAAAACATGAGAATCTGACTCCAAGAACCAACGAGTAGCTCCTCTAAAAGCAACTACAAAAACAGCAGATTTGATGTTCAATAACACATTAGGTATTTACCAGTCACACACGGCATAAAGATTTTAGGAGGGGAAGCTAGGGTGGGGCACTCCCTTCCCTTTTTCTCTTCTTCCCCTCTTTGCTACTGAGAATAATACAACAGAGCAATGTCAACCCTCAGGTTTGTTACCTTGTTGATGAAAATCTACAACCTTTGACAAGCAAGCCCTCAATACTGCCAGTGGTACCTGAACAAGCATTCCAGCAATAGGGACTGCAAAAGTAAAATAACAGAAGTAGGTATAGTAAAGATACCTGCACTGTATCTTTGACACTAAGCAAGGGGATATGATGGCATGGGTGCAGGGAATGGACTTTCCAAGGGGTGGGGAGGGTCTGGGAAGGATATATTGTGTAGTTCCAGAAAATGTCCATTCCTTCCCCATGGAGGGAGAATGGATTTTCCAAGGGGTCAGGGGAGATTATGTATATGGATGGAAAAGAGGAAAAGTTGTTTGCTGTTCTTGGAGTAGACGGCGAACAAAGTATCAATACGTTCACTAGTCATCGGTGGCTGGCACGTGATTCGCTTTCAGACAAAAAGCTGTTTATCGATGGGAAGAAGCTATACGTACCACGTGTGAACCTGGAGTACGATAGGATAACTATTTATGTCACTATACCAAGTATGAACCTTACACAACTTAACTCTAGCGTAGATATGTAGGTTGGTACACGGATTTCATAAACGTGTTTCTCAACTAATGCTGTTGTTGTCAATATAATTCCAGGGACCGCGGAGCTTAACCCCGGCATTTTTTGCCAAAAAATGATTTTCTGTTACTAGTTTTCTAATGCTTTGACATAAGTTTATTGCAATAAATATGTTGCCAGTCAAAGTATTAGAAAAAAATTGCATTTAACAGGGTCTGAGGAGGGTATATTGTGTAGTTCCAGAAAATATCCATACCTCCCCTATGGAGGGAGATTGGAATTTCCAAGGGGTCAGGGGAGGGTATGAGGAGGTTATATTGTGTAGCTCCAGAAGATATCCATACCTCCCCTATGGAAAGGGATTGGAATTTCCAAGGGGTGGGGAGGGTCTGAAGAGGGTATATTGTGTAGTTCCAGAAGATATCCATACTTCCCCTATGGAAAGGGATTGGAATTTCCAAGGGGTCAGGCGAGGGTATGAGGAGGTTATATTGTGTAGTTCCAGAAGATATCCATACCTCCCCTATGGAAAGGGATTGGAATTTCCAAGGGGTGAGGAGGGTCTGAGGAGTATTTAATATAGCTCTATTATTACAGTTTAAATTTCCAAGGCCTGTGGAGGGTCTGAGGTGTGAACTACTCATATCTTGTTGAAATATCTATGGGGTGGTATGGATTTTTTCTGGAACTATAATATTGACCAATTAGATAATTACCCATAAACATTTCAAGTGTTGTCTTTGCAAATGCCGTCAGGACAAGTCCTCCTATTGCAGACAGAAGGCCAATTTCAATGATCCAGTGATTAGAAAACCAAGGAATATACTGAAAAAGCTTCACGGCAACAAGGCTTGTAACAAATGTACATGTCATTACTCCAGAAAAGTATTGAAGATACTCCTCACCAAAGCATACCGGCCAGTTAATAGAATATGTAAGCATTGCATCATGACAACCAAGTTGGACAATGGCAATGATAAAATATGATACAATATACATTGTTACAAGCTGAAACCAAGCATTCCTGCATATATTGTTAGCAAATAATCGACATATATTCAGTATATAAAGTTTCCAGATGCTTCTATATTCACGGATGATTGTTTCTGGCAAGAAGAAGAGAATATATATGATATTTATGATGTTGCAGCCAAATACCAGCCATAGTGGAGGAACCAAGCCATAACTATGCTCCCAGTAATGGCTTATTAACTCTGCAAGACCATTACCAAAGCCTATAAGAGCACTGAGCATCACAATCTGTATTGTTCGATCTTGCTTGCTTGTAACATCAGCAATGTATGCCATGCATATCGCAATGATTATAGTCACATAGCCTGAAATTCCATAAGCAATCTCTCCTACGAGGAGAAAATGGATTGATAAATTCAAGTTGATGACGAAAAGATGAGAAGACACTTGTATCAAACCACCACATGCAGCTACAAGTAACACAATCTTACGGCCAATTTTATCACTCCATATACCTAGTATCAATGAAGTCAAAATAGAAGGAACTATTGCCGCAAGCTTCAAATAAAGTAACCACTGCCCTGCTTCTGATTTTAAGACATTTTCACCTAAGAAGTACAAGGTTGATGTTGCACTGGTGTTGCAAGTGTCGAGCAGGTTCGTCAAGTTTGTTCCATTATGTTGTATTGATTCTGCTTTGGGTTTGAGCTTCTTGAAGACATATTGCTGCCTGGCTTGGTCAAGAAGTGACAGTGAAAACATAGCTAGAAAAGCTATGGGTCCAACTGTCACTCTTTTTCTACAACAATATCTCATGATGATGGAGTTTTCACTTCAACTTGCCTTGATTCTTATGAAGCACCATATGCTGCTAATAAAAAAGCAATTACAATCATATATTAATAATATTAAGTACAAACTTGTGCCTTTTTTTATTTAACTGTTAAGGACCATTAGGCAGATTTACATTACATTTATTATACTTGCCATAGATTGTTCAAATTTGATTTACACTCAAACAGAACAATAGAGCAATTAAACAAAATTCCTTCATGTACATTATATAATTTTGACACAAAAGTATTCATTCAATGGCCACAGTCTCACATTGTTCTCGAGGTAATCTAAATATCCAATATCCCTAAATGTACTATCTTGACTCAACAAATATCACAAAAGGCAAGACCTTGAGTATTAGATATTTAAATTTCGAGAGATTTATTGTCATATTTCAGGGTTTTTATGCACTAATTTGACAGTATACGATGACAGCTTACATCACTAGCACAGCTAGCTTGCTCAAGCGTGTTTCCTAAACGGCATGATGAAAGCTTACTGCATGGAAAGATTCAGGAATAAACATCAGTTAAAAGCAAGATTCTACGTACCTATTGAAATAATCCTTATTTGCCTGCAGGAACTCTTTGTAGTATTGACAGAAAATGAAAGCACGCGGATATAACGTGTTGATGAAGGAACTTCTTCGAACAGTTCCGCCTTAGTCCTAACACAGGGAACCCAGATGGTAGGATTACAATATCACGACAGGCGGACGTCTGATGTCACGATATGTCTCGACAAAGCATTTATATTTCCGGGTTATCTCTCTTTCTTTTGTTTTTCAGAGGTGGTGGGAAAATGAAAAATGCTCAAAAAAAAATAAAATAAAAAGAGAAGCGAAGGGAAAGGAAGGGAGGGAAGCTATTTTAAAGAGGAGAGGAGAGGAGAGGAAAGCAGAGCAGAGCAGAGCAGAGCAGAGCAGAGCAGAGCAGAGCAGAGCAGAGGTGTGGAGTGGAGAGAAAAGAGAAAACGTAATATAACTAACTGAATAAAAACAGATTTTCTCCGATTTATTCACTCCTATTTTCCTGCCTTCTCGCGCGTTTATCATTTATTAAAGTACCCGCATATTATCGTTCATCTTACAGGCGACGAATTAACAAAACATCTTGTCACCATCATTTCAAAATCTGTAGCAACAGTTGTGAACTACAAAAACTTTTTACGGATAAGTAGGCTGTTGAACTTCCCTTTCACCAAACTTGAACCCTCTCAATATATGCCACATAGCGCTGAAGTTCTCTGGCTTGGCGAGCATGTCATACCAGTGAGCAGCCTCTGGCCCAGTTGACAGTGGGCCGAAGGACACCACACCAATTGTAGAGCTTTTTCCAACAAGGTTGTAGCGGTTAAGAGAAATCGTCAATGTTCCAGGGTCCAGGGTTTCTCGAGGCACACGAAAGAGTAAAGCCTCGTTGAAGATGGTGTATTTAGAAGCAACTTCACGTAGGTTTGTCTTCCGTTTGGCTAACCTTTTGTTCTCCAGGGCGAAAACGGCTTTAACATACACTTTTTCTATTAAAAGAAAAACGTTTAAAATCAAAAATCGATGCATGCGCAATTGATTGTATGACTGGGGTTAAGGCGCAGACACGCGGTGCAACATTGTGCGCAATATTTCAAGCAATGTTGCTGAAGTAGGATCGTTTTATACTTCAGCAACATTGCGTGCAACAAACTGCGTTGTGTGACATGTCTCGCAGCATTGATTGCCTGCAATTTTGCGCGCAATGTTGCACCATGTGTCCGTAACTTCAGGTGCATAGGAGGATTCCTTTAAAAATATATGCCTTCTACAAACAACTTGCGCATTTTTGTCTCGCCGCAAATTAACTATCCTTGTTTCACAAGGGTAGCACTCTCAATAGCCAGTTGCTAACAAACCTGTGGCCCTCGTTCCACGATCAAACCCAGAGAAAAATCCTCGAAGCACAGGAGGCTTCGGGAATCAAACTCACGAAAACCGCCCATGCTTTCCAACAAACAAAATTTATACCCAAGGGGAATGACACACGTGGAATTAAACAGGAAGACACTGATATGGTCTATAAATTAAGTATACTGACCTGAAGAATTAAAGAGGCCAGCTGATAAGTTACTGGTTTTCATGATGGATACGTTGAGGGTCTGATCTTTAGCAGTGTAGCACAACGACAGTAAAATATCACCGACTTCAGCATGTGACATGCTCTGCAGGGCAGTAATGAACGAACTTGTCTGGGGATGAGAGTAATATTCGGTTAGTACTAGAAAAATAAAACAGTGACAAGCTTGCTTTTGTACCAAAACTTGAGCTTCTTTGAGCGCTCTTACAACCTGTTACTCCTCGTTCAATCAGGATCTAGAACGCCACATCGTCGATCTCATGGTGCGCAAGTTCACTGTTCATCCAATCAGGATGCTGGAACGTCCCGCCATGAATGTCACGGTGCGCAAGCTTACTGCTCGTCCAAACAGAATGCTCGGAAGCCCAACCATCAATGTCACGCTGAGCAAGCTTATTGCTTGCCCAATCAAAATGCTGGAACGCCCACAACAAATGTTAAAGAGCGTAAGTTTCCTACTCGTCCACCAAGAATGGGCGGAGTCCCCTCAGTCACTTAATTTAACATCCTACGTTTTTCATAGCAAACGACATCTATCCGATATTACAGTACTAAAAAGTATAATTTTCAAACCTACCGAAGCTTCTTGTAAGAAACATCGCACCATGGTCTCATCTCCAAGGTGAAGGTCAACCAAGGGCACTTGTTGTTCACCAAGCACGTGACTATGCGAGTACTGATCAAAATAGAATGTAACGAACAATATACTCCGTGAATACACATCCTCATCTGCTGCTATATGAAAAATAAAGCTTTCGTTATACATTGGGTTCACTGAACGTCGAAATATTGCAGTCTGCTTTCTTAAAGAACGATCCGGAAGTAACGCAATCGTCAAACACGTGTCCAAACTTCCGGAAAAGTCACGCGCTGGAAAGTCGTTTCCACCAACCACGAGGATGGTGAGTTTCCGATTGCGTTCCGAGTATTTAGCGATGATGTGAAGCTCTCCAAGGTTACTGTTTTTACCAACTGTTACAGTATGATCTAATCTTTTGTAGGCTGACGGTTCTATGGTGTCCAATGCCAAGTGCTCGTCAGTGAAATACAAACCAACCATCCTGGAGAAAGAAAATGTACGGTTGGATATTTCCCTATTTTCTTTTCGTCCTTCGCTCCCTACACCCCTCCCCTGGGGACATAACTAGCTATTAAACCTAACTTCTCCAAATTGACCAAAGGAAATAAAAACAGTGACCAAGGGAAATACAAGGGATGCTTGCAGTCTACATCATTATCATCATATATCACCATCATTCCAATCATCATTGTCATCACCAACATTACCACCACTAGTATTACCACCATCATCATAATCATCACAATCATCATTATGGTTCAATTGTTCAATGGTTAACTGCGCATTTGATCATATGTAACATTGATTAATTTAATTAATTGTATTAATTTGCGCAATATAGTTTATTATAATAAATATTATTATTTTAATTAAAGCTAACAGACATTTTCCAAGAAAATAGACTTACGACATTCTCTTCTCGTCTGTACTTCCATTATTGCCGAGTCGGGCTTGTGTGAGCTCAGGCAAGGGCTGTTGCAGAACGTTTTGTCTTGTCTTTGGAATAGAGAAATCAACCGCTGAGATAGAAGGCCGTCTTGAAGCAGAACTGTCAGAGCGTTTGACTGGAGACGAGAGTTTTTTTGAATCAACTCGAAATGATCCAGATCTACTTGTTCCTGGACTCGAAGACGCTCTTTTTCTTTTTCTTCGACTTCTTTTCCTCTTGAATCTTCGACAGAGTTCTTTTAGGAATTTACAAAGCACTCCAACAACTAAAGTTGTTATGGTAACGGCCAATGCAATGTACCCTATAAAGGGACTATATATCCCAGGGTCTTTGGGGTGTTGTTCGATGGTCATTGAGGTGATACGTCGGTTCGTGAAGACAGTGGTATATACCAGTGCATCTCAGCCGCGATGAATTTTTTTTTCTGTAAAAAAAAAATGGATTGAAAATCACTCATGCGCACTATCAATTTGTGTCTTCCTCTCCTCTTAGAGGCCTGTTAAAAAATGAGCTCGATCCTCCTTGTCCGTAGTAACTATTTCTTTACACAAGTACGCTATTATGCATGCATGCAAACATAAGATTTGTCTTTTAGTTTCGGAGATATTCGAGGACAAAATCCAGGATTTATTTCACTTCCAGAGGTGGTGGATACCGGGCAACCCCACCCCTCCCCCCTAAATCGGGTCACGTAAAATATAATGACAGTTGTTTTGTAAAGCTGATTTATAAGACCCTTCCACTGCAGTTCTTAAGTTGTAAGAATCTCATTCCCGAACTAATCCTGCAGACTTATCGTAACGTATGACGTCATACCATATTATCTGCACTCCTCATGGCTGCCCAACAGGCCGTCCATGTCAAGATACATACATGTCAATGGAAAATCAATAAAACAATCACATTTTTGTCATTCTAACTCAACATGCCCAACGACATTTATTAACTCTAGACCCTTTAAATTCTCGCTTGCTATTTAGAGTATTAGTTTCAGGATTAATATCGACAGATGAAGGATCACGTGACAGTCTGGCTCAGGCAACATGAATAAAAGTTTCCTTCTTCTGATAAAATTCCGAATGTAATCCGAATATATTTCTGCTGTTTACCAAACCGAGCTTTCTTTTACTAATTTATTTCCACTGCTGTCGAAGATTACCAAAAATTTAACTTTACAAATTGGGCTCCCTGTGGAGCTAAATCTGGTAAGAATCTTCTTTCACGCGAAACCCATTTTTCGCGCCAAATTTTTCCAGTCGATTCAATAAAGTTCTTACCCGAAAAGGAGTGGGCTATCTCATCCTCCCAACCCACATACAAACATTCACAGACGCATTCGTGAAATTTTGATCGAAGTCTTCATTCAGTGCTTATCAAGAAATTCAGCATGCACAGCAATGATATCCATATGGAGCCACACTTGTAAATCCGCTGTTCAATGGAGTATGAGATTACGGGTAATCCTACTTGAGCTAATAAGGAACACACTTTAACAGAATTCTCCAACCCATAACACATGTACTCAGTTATCGGATTAAGTTTCCTCTTGAAAATCCGCCTATAGACCCTTTGCACTCATTCCCAACCTTGGGGATAACACAATGAAAAATATTAACAAAATTAACGATTTCAATCCTCAAGAGAAGGGAGTTCTTTTGTTTTGACCCCAAGGTTGGGAACTAGTGCAAGGGGTCTATTCTTCACATCCCTAATTTTACGTGAGGACAAAAATAAAAGGTGGAAATTGGGTAGGAAACTACGAGAGCTTACAACAACTACACGCTACCGCATGCCATAACAATGAAATGGTTTTCTCTTGTCGTCCAGTTATTTATCCAATTACAGCGCGTAGTTATACAGCTACGGTACTGCTGCAGACTATGAATTTACCGTAACATTTCCTACTCATACAAAAACCGCTCTATAACAATAAACTAAAGGTATTCATCATCGTGAATAGTTCGGATACGGAGGCTGGAACGCGAGGAAGTATGCGAATTATTAACCGACTAAAAAACACAGGCTTTAATCTATAACTCACACGGTTGTATTTAAAACCACAGTCGCCTTTCTAGAACCATCGCTTGATAACAGCTTCCAGAGACCGCAGTAACCTACGGCTATTTTTATAATTCGATTGCTGATTGTTTTAGCTGTCACCACTGAGCTACGCGCCATATTTTCGCGGGTGCTTCACATCCTTTTCTATATTTATCCCCAAACCGCATCCTATTCTATTTAGAAGGCTAGCCGTGAGAATGGACATCAATTCCAAGGACAATATTCGCTTTCTGCGAACCTTTTTTTATAGACATCATTGACGAATACTCGATTAAGTCTGATAGTACGTTTTGTTCGTGTGAGTTGGGTGACCTAGTGTCTTTAAGGCCCAAAGGTTTTCTTTCGGCCTGTGTATGCAGACATTATATATTTCGTCGTGCATGGTAACTCCTACGCGTACTAACTTGGCCAGTTCAACGAATTTTTTTCTAGGAATTTAGAAATTACAGCCAGATAAATCTTGCCCCGCAAAAATACATGCCAAATTATGAAAAAGATGTCGAGTACGAAGGTGTACTAAAGTCTGTCAGTGACTGTCGACCTTCGTCACGCACGCGCGACTAGTCCATTGACGACTTAACCCCAAAATTTACTACTATGGCAAAGCCTTTACTAATACTTTAGATCAAGGCTTTTTCTCAGCCGAATTATTTGGAGTTCATCATCGCTTGATGGCTCAAATAGTAGTTCTAGTAATGGTTTCTAGACTACTGTTACCAAGGGCAAGACCCGCAATATCAACTAAAAATTTCACTCATACCTTTGATATCCTCGTTGTTTCAATTCACCATATGTCATCTACGCACGGTCCCTTTTCGTCGAAGAAAGTACGTACTCACATACTATCGATTTGATTCCAGTCGTGCTGTCCGAATAAAGAAGCAATTTTTGGCGCAATCTTTGACATAAACAGTAACCGCGATTATTGGGAGACTAGCTGTCGGTGGTCCCTTTAAATGAGGTACTGCCACGGCCGTCTGACTTAAAGATCACACAAGCTGTACTGAGGTCCTGAGGACAATTCTAAAAAACTCTTAAAATCAACCGCTTCTTAGATTTCTCGTTGCTGTAGAGAAGCGCTCCTCTAATAATAACTTAGTGACTCTACAAATCGCTACCAATGATTTTTTGACAGCGTCTTTAGTCCGCAAACTCCGCAGGGAGAGAATGTTTTGACCAGTTTGACAGACGAAGTATATCGAATTATCTAAATATTTTGCATTCAGTAGACGCCCAAATATTAGTGACGTTATTACACATATACCTACTGCATTGAGTTACATAAATATTTTATTTTGGACAATATAACATATGTTCGTTAATAACGGGTTTTAAATGCCGATTGTGAGTTGGAACATGCATGAAATCATGGTGAATGACGTCACAATGAAAGGTTTGCCTATGTCGGGTGGAGCCGAAAGAATCTATAGGAATTCGAAGACTGGTATCAAAGGTTGACCTTTTATGGCAGATTTCATGCTGGGTTTCTCGATAAATGAGAAAGCTGTTTCCGCATGCGCTAATATTTGGCGGGATTTTTCTGCGCATGCGCATTTTTGCTTACGTCTTGGTCGAAGTCTAGATTTATCAAGTAACTAGTGCATTGTTTTTTTCCTATCGGTGCATTAAATAGGAATGAAAATACAGTATGGAATAAGTCAAACCCCCGTTCTCGGTATAGCGTTAACTGAATTTCAACGCGTTCAGATCTTCATGAAACGACAAAAAACAATAATAGAAAGAGAGAGAGAGAGAGAGAGAGAGAGAGAGAGAGAGAGAGAGAGAGAGAGAGAGAGAGAGAGAGAGAGAGAGAGAGAGAGAGAGAGAGAGAGAGAGAGAAGGAAGGGAGGGAGAAGGAAGGAAGGGAGGGAGAAAGGAAGGAAGGAAGGAAGGAAGGAAGGAAGGAGGGAAACAAAAGCTGATCCCATTTTTACCTATTTCGAAAAAGGCTGTCATAGCCAAAGGAGTTAGGAGATACGTCAATCAAAGACCAAAAGGAATTATGGGCATACATGGACGAAAAATCCATTCAAGTGTTTAAAATTTATAGTTTGTCGACTGCAAGCAACAATGTTCTTTACGAGAATAATAACTATAATAATAATAAGAAACACAAGTTATTCTAGCTATTTTCGTATCTTGTAACTGACATATCTTCTATCGCTTGTATATCGCCTATATTTCCGACACCAACAATCGTTTTTGAAATAGGTATCAAATGATCTTATATATCAACACTAGTGCACTCCTAGCAAATTTGATGGTAGTGGACTCTATTTCTTCGTTTAAATGAAGCTCTATCAAAAAGAAATAACCTCAAAAAATCATCTTGATTCCCCAATACATAATTGCTTCCAAAAAGATTTCGCTCCTTAAAAAAATACTGAATATTCTAAGTTTTCAATTATCTTAAATCCAAACTAATCTCCAAGGTACGTAGAGTAAATTAAAGTGTACTTTCCAAAAATAAAAGGGTTACATAACCATATTGTTAAGAAATCAATAGAAATCCCTGGACTATAAACACTGAATTGTTCAATTCACACAATCAATTCTGTTTTCAGTCTTCTGTACAAGACTTGTACCAATTCTTGGGAAAACATCAACACACTGGTACTTTAAGCTCACACTCAATTTTAAGCAGTAAAATAGTAATTTGAAAAAAGAATTTATTGTTTATAAAATTGAAGTTTAAAAAAATACCTTATATAGACTATTACAGACTTAAATCCGAAAAAGGTCACATTTGTTTACTTTTCCAAAACCATGCTTTCTTGTCGTTAAAGGAAAATAATGAAATAAAAACGAAGGTATTTCAAAGATCATCTTTTCCTAAAAATCCAAAGCTCATTCCAATCACCCCAGGGTTGTTTTCCAGAAAATTTAATAATTTTAAATATAAGATTGGTTATTAGTGCTGAATTCTTCATTCACATGGTTTTGAAGGCTCGTAAATTTATAGAAATATTTGATAACTTTTAGAGTTTTCAGCCTGTTTTGAAGCTAAAGGTTCGCCTGTTAGAGCATAGTTTTAAAATGTTTCTGGAAATGTACGTGGAGTTTCGAAAGTCGTAGGATCGTAAAAGAGTAGACATCGATTATCTTACCTCAACAACAGCGCAATTTTCTGGTTTTCAATCCAAGTACAATTAACTCACAGAATAGGAGTTCCAGAACAGATCGAAGTCTCTTAGAAGTCAACTCGAAGCATTCGGAACCATTTCTCTTGAGTTTTCTACAACTTTTTTTATACGAGCCTTAACTCGCTCTAGTAAACGAGTTTAAATTTCGAACGCATTCTTCCAACGGATTAACAATATCTATTGAATATCATTAAAATAAAAACTTGAACGCTTGAATGACATTCTTTGTTCTTATGCAGTTATAATATAAAGAAATGTAAATAGAATTAGCGTCTGTTAAAACTTTAAGAATTCAAACCCTAACGACAATTTTAAACGTGAAAAACTATCTTCCCCAAAAGATACAACAACAATAACAATACAACAAATAATTTTTGGAGAATTTTTTAAGCTTAAATGATATTATGGAAACGTTTGGACAACTTTTTTGTATTCAGTACGGTAAGCCCTTTTGTGACGTCACATTTCCCGCGCAATTCCTTTTTTAGCAATATTCTAAAACTTCAAGGAGTTTGAACATTCGGGTTAACCAATGACAAAAACGGCTTTATTTTGAAAAGACAAAAGCATAATTAGTTCTCGAAATTTCTTTCCTTATCTAGTCTTATAAATTTCTTACTTTCTAAATTACTTATTTCAAAAGTTTTAAATTGACTTTTTTTATTAAAATGTTTACAGTCTTATTTATAGTCATAACAATAATTTCTGTAAAAGCTGATTTGTTTTAATTAGTGAAAGCGATACGTTGATTTAATTACATTTTTGTTTGTTATGGTACGTTGACACTGAAGTGGCTTCCTATTCATAGAACAGTTTTTGAATGGTAAGAAAATCAACGGTTTGTCACGCTAGGGCACTGAAATGGCTTCTCATTGTTTCTTTAGGGTACGGTGACACTGAAGTGGCTTCCCATTCATAGAACAGTTTTTGAATGGTAAGAAAATCAACGGTTTGTCACGCTAGGGTACTGAAATGGCTTCTCATTGTTTCTTTAGGGTACGGTGACAGTGAAGTGGCTTCTTACTCATTTAACGGTTTTTGAATGGTAAGAAAAGTAACAGATCAAGTAATGGTTTCCAATTGTTTCCATTCCTTCTTCTCCCTCCCCTCCTTTTTTTCTCTTCTTTTAACAGCACCACTAACTCTTATTTACAAGCAGAGATTCTTTACAAACAAGAGACTCTACTCTAATACAGTACAAATACTAGTACTACAACAAATATATGTGAACAGTTCTCAGTATTCTTGGTCTTCTTCACTTTCTAAATTCGACTGTGATCTCCCAAAGATAATAATATCATCTGAAAAAAATAATAAATGTGTGAGAAAAGGATACCAGGGGTAAAACTAGGGCTCTGATTGGCAGATTCACCCCAGAAACAAATTATTGTGTAAATGTTACATTTTCAGAGATGGAATAGCCTACATTATTGAAAAAAATGCTTGACAGGAAGGAGGATCTACAGTAGTTTGTTGATTTTTTTGACAAATTCTGATACTCATTTTAATTTCAGTTGCAGAATTTCTGGTTTCTGCAATGATCTACCATCCCCCTACCCCAGCAAAGGTTGTCATCAGATTGTCTTGAAAATATTGAAGCAATATACTTCAATTAATTATAATTGTTTTTTGACAAACTATTTTAATCATTCTATTTTCAGTTGCAGAATTTCTGGTTTCTGCAATGATATACCATCCCCCTACCCCAGCAAAGGTTGTCATCAGATTGTCTTGAAAATATTGAAGCAATATACTTCAATTAATTATAATTGTTTTTTGACAAACTATTTTAATCATTCTATTTTCAGTTGCAGAATTTCTGTTTTCTGCAACGATATACCATCCCCCTACCCCAGCAAAGGTTGCCATCAAATTGTCTTGGAAATATTGAAGTAATATACTTCAATTATTTAAAATTGTTTTGGTTTCTGCAATGAGTTACCACCCCTCTCACCCAGCAAAGATTGTCATCAGATTGTCTTACTTGGAATTATTGAAGTAATATACTTCTTCTGTCCTTCCTGGTCAACATAGGAATTGTAATCTATAGATCCCTGTACAAACAGCCTTGTCCTACAACCAAATGAATAAATAAATAAATCTCTTTATTTAAGTTTCTAGTCGTTCTAGCACTTTCGCACTAATTGGGGACACTTTTCACTCACACACATACTACCACTAGATTCAATATTCTATGCACACAACATTCACTCACATGTTGATAGTTTTACTCACACACACTACCACTACATTCAGTATTCTATGCACACAACATTCACTCACATGTTGATAGTTTTACTCACACACACTACCACTACATTCAGTATTCTATGCACACAATACTCAACTCACATATTGATAGTTTCACTCACACACACTACCACTACATTCAGTATTCTATGCACACAATACTCACTCACATGTTGATTTTTACGGAGGGAGGAAACCGATGAACCCAGAGGAAAACCCTTATGGCAAGGGAGAGAACAACACACCAAACAAACTCAACTCACATATGGAGTAAACAGGGCTTCAACCAGTGACCCAAACCTTTGGAATCACAGTGGTGAAAGACAACACATTAGCAGCGTACGCCACCCATGCTACCCGAAATGACAACAATTAATAGTTATACTAAAGTCATAATCACATAATCACACTACGACATACGTTAGGGCCAACTGAAAATTATCAGCCTGGTAACAGTGTACCCTATCCAATAAAGTTGTTATTATATTATGACATAGCCAGCATTTTTGGAATAAAACTTTAATAATAATTTAAGATGGGAGAACTTTTAGGAAAATGGAATGCTTTATGCTATTTTACTCACCCTTTCCTTACATAGTTATTAACTTTTTCTTGCAGAAAAGGCTTGAAAACTGTTATACTATGCCAAGATGTCTTGCTCTCAATTTTATCTAAATTATGGTTAAGAAAGAAATGCAATTTTTTCATTAAAACTCTAAACTTTAAAGAGTCCAGACAAAATTCATGAATCATGAATCCTGACTGCAATTTCCGAATATTTAAAATTCTAGGGTCATCCACAAATTCAGAACGTGGCAAATACATGTGGACTGCCTGGGTCAAGGAGGCAAAAATGCTACTCAGTCGGCCGTGAACTGTGGGAAGCTGGCTTTTCCCTTAGGAGCATAAAAACAATCCTTAATGGATGTAAACACCAGTAACAAAGATGAAGCTTGAATGATTAATAAACACACAGATTACAGATCACAGACGACTGAGTAGCCTTGTTTTCACCCTCTCAACCAATACCATGCATCTGTGTCCACTATGTTTGGAATCAGTGTATGGTTACAACACGGCACATTCAGTAACATCTTTGCTCCATTAGCTTCTAATAAAACATTTTCTAACATTGATCTATGAAATAAGTATAACTATGCTCACCATCTCTCGTAGGATAGTATCTTGTGGTTGCCAAGGAGAATCTAGTCAAGGGGTGTGTTTCGGATCCTCCTCGCACTGGGTCACCACCAGTGTACCCAATAAGCTGTACATTGTTTAGACCTGTCAATCAAATAATTTTTTTTATCAGAGCTTGAGGCTACATATATGTTATAATTAAAGAGTGGGTTTTATAGGGATTTCATTGAAATTTCAAGTAGGCAAATGGTTTACTGGATTTACCGGTAGGCAGCTGTATCAATGAAGGGGCAGTACAATTTGGACGTGGAATCATAGCAAACGCAGTGGGCTCTTGGTGGCTCAGATATAAAAAGTAGATGCCGTAATTCACTGGTTGCTTACTGGCTTCCAATGAAATCCCTGGTTTTATTATGAATCAATTTAGAATCAACTACATCAATGCTCTTCAAATCAAAATTCTATTACAAATTAGGAGATCTAGACATGGATGGCATATGATATGCTGTTACAGCATTGACTCTCACCACTGAGTAGTTCATGCCTGGGGTCACAGGTTCAATTCTTGACTGAACCAGATATGTTAGTAGAGTTTGTTTGATAAGCTTTTCTTTCCCTTGACACAAGGGTTTTCTCCAGCTTACCTCACTCCACAAAAATCAGCATGTGAGTTGCCCGAGTGTTGTGTGTGTAAACAGGGTCCCCTATTCTTTTTGCATAAAGTGTGAATAGCTGATTTATTTTTCCGTGAAACATGATTTAAGGTTTAAGATCTTTTTATGCACACCTGAAAGCAGCTTTTGAATTTTGCGTGAACGTGAAAGAGATTTTGTAATTATCTGTGACGCTTGAAAAGACCAAATATTTTAACGTTTATTTAATTTTGCAAAGGGGTATAGCCGACCTGTTGTAAATAGTAAATGTAGTGGTAGCACATGTGGGATAAACATAAGGGAACGTCCTTATGGTTTTAAATATACTGGTAAGTAAGTGACATCATCAGTGTCTCACAATAATTTTTTTGGAACGAGGGTCCCAGGTTTGTTAGCCACTGGCTAATTAGTGCTACCCTTGTAAAAACAAGGAGTGTTTTTTTTTTATAGATACAATAGCATGGCTTATACAAATAAAAATTGCTAATCTCTATTTAAATCTAAAGTGCATCTAAATGTTTGCTGAGTCTTGAATTATGCTGCAGTACCTTGCATTTACAAAAAAATTCCCTCACAAAAGATGGAGCCTACCCCTCCAACCAAACCCCCCCCCCCCCCCCCCCACCTCCGAATCAGAGCTCCAACACGAACCTCAAACACCGTGTAACCTGAGGCTCATATTTTGATGTTGATCAAATTACGCGCGCGGAAGAGTTTTGGCGCGCTTTTCAAGTTCATAATTATCTTTAAATTACAGGTATCAAGTAACCATCTTCGCAACGGTTGATTGCTATTTTCCCTCCATGTAGTAGCTTGATTTATCTATGATTATCACTCAGTGGTCTCCGAAAGAACAAGAAAGCCAAATCTTAAGTAAATATTGGAGAATCTTCTTTGACAATCAAGGCATTGGAACGTAAAGACATGAGGATTTGAAGCTAAGCCAGGCCATATCACGGTAAGACCAGAAAATATCATAAAATACAGTACATGTGCTTGAAGCATTATTCTTCAGAGATAAGATACCAGCTATGTATGTTTAGTTTTAGTCAGTAATGATATTTTTAATGAGGTTAAGAGTTGAATCATTGTTTACTCACATCGTCCTCCACGCTGCATATCACCAACAGCACCTTCACATCTCGCGACCATTCGCTGGATCTGCTCAACAAAATACACTATAGCGGGTTAATAACTATTCGTACTACTCTATTTTAGCAATCCCTAGGCTATTTTGTTGGAATATTTTGACAAACTTGCCTGTAAAAGAGACCTTCTTGCAAACATTTTTATCTCGTGGCTTTCCGCAAATGAATCAATGTAACCTCCCCTGAACTATTTTTCTCCTTACCCCTCCCCCCAGAGGTATGATTTACCGGAAACCCGTAAATGGCGCGCAGACTTGGGGGGAAATCTTGGGTCAAAAAATGAAAATTTTATAATTTTGACTGAAAAAAGCAGGTTACATTATTTGCCAAACATGAACTGGACAAAAGGGTTCTTTTTATAGATAGCTCGCGCGTTTTGTTGTCGAAATCAAGGGTCTACCGAATAAAATCAAGGGTCTACCTACCTGTTTGGCTGATCGTACATGTTATGTAAGACTGTGGTTAAGATATATAGGAATTGTGGATTGAAATTAACGCTGAACCATAAATGTCATACTTTTCCTTTTTTCTTTTTCATTTTCTTTCTTATCCACCTTCTCGCTTCTTTTTTCTTTCTTGTCTTTCCTTTCTTCCAGTTCCTTTCTTCGTTTTTCTTTCTTTTTTTTTCTTTCTTTCTTCTTTATATCATTCAGTTTCATTTAGCACATTATGAGTTTTTCCTTCTTTCTTTTCCTTTCCTTTTTTCCCACCTTGTGCTGCCTTTCCTTCGTTCCTTCCTTTCATTCTTTCCTTATATCCCATTACATTCGTTAAATTTTTACTTGGTTCAAAAAAGAACCTTACCGACATTGGCCTGATTACGTTCCTTGAGAAAACTCCTAAACAACAAAACAAACTGAATTGACGTAATTAATTTCCCTGAACTAAACTGTTACCACTCAAAAATATTCAATTAACACCATCAAAGCAACCAAAATATTTGTAATTATCCTCTTCTGCTGCAGATAAATTGCATCTTCGAGGTAAACACATTGTTTATTGGACGTTTTGGCTGTGTTTAACATTTAAAAATGTTTATTTGGGTGTTTTCTTTTTTCTTTCTCAATTTCCTTTCCTATTTTCCTTCCTTCTTTCCATTTTTTTTTTCCTTTTTCTTTCTTCGATCTTTAAGTTGATACTTGTCTTACTTGTATCATTCCATAAACTGATTCTATGACGTCATTACCTAAACCAAATGATTATTTTGAACTTGGCATTTTTCTGGGTTTTTCTTAGTTTTCATTTATGTGAAAAATGATCTAAACTGAGCCATGTTTGACACCTAGTTATTGTTTTTTCGAAAATGTGGTGAGTTTTATAGATTTTGATGTGTGAATGCATTTCCAGCATTTAACAACCGCAGAAAAAATTTCAGCGAATAAGATCACAAAAAAAACATTTCTGCAGAAACTTCCAGCAAAATACCAAATGTTGCTCGATGAATAGATGACGATGACTTTAGTGATTTTCCAACTCGGTTCGTATCCGAACTAGAAAAGGAATCCTTTCGTTTGTATTTTTGCCCGCATCTTTCACATAATCAGTCCATTTTTCGAGGCTAACACAGTTTCCTTTATTTGCAAATAGTGGTGTCGTGAAATTTCGGTATCTTTTAGGTGCACTAGCAATGGAACTGATGTAAATAATTATCGAAAGATTTCAAACAAATTTGCCGGAAATTAGTTCATGATTCTTGTGGAATTCGTGTTAAAATTTGAAACAGGATTATCCTAAGGCGAGGAAAGCATTAATGGTTTCGACAGTCGCAGTATAAGCTTACGAGTACTCTTTCGATTAATATGAATTATATCAACAACTTCGATGAAGACGGTTATGGGAAGAACTTTTACTTGGAAGTTCTTGAAGATGCTGGGACAACGCAACAAAATTATTCAAAATCAGAACCAGATCTTGAGAAAATGGTTTACAACGATCTAAGAAATGATAGAAGAGAAACACTTGAATCCGATGTTGAGGAATTCACCACGAATCACCTTGGTGACGATTTTGGATTAATGGGACCAAGAGAGATAATGACAGGTCTTCAGAGGGAAAAATGCTTAAGCTTGGATAGGCTTAATGATGAGACCAACTTAGAGGAAATAGAATGCCTACATTCTAAAACGAATGAGGAATATTTTGATATCTGCTCGCTGGAAGGGAACGTTGGATACAAGGTTGACGACGTCGGCAACTCTCACCTGGAAAGTGTTGGTTTTTCAAGGAAGACGAAGGAAATGAAGTCCAAAGGAATTGGAAAAATAGGTCCAGTTAATTCAGGAAAGAAAGGCAAGTTAAACGAGATTTCTCATCGTAAGCATGATACAAAACATTTGACAAGTAAAGAAGCACATTTTGTCCATGATGGCAACCCTTCAAGTGCTTCGTCTTTTAATTCTCCTGATGAAACTCGCTTTCGAATCGATGTTGAAGATCAAAACAATGAAGCAGATGTGTTGTTTTTGAAGCTCAAGTCCATTGGAAAACTTTCATCGACTGATAAAAGTAAGATTTTCGATTTGCCAAATGATAGTTGCGTGTCCCTAAACTCTTCCTCGCCAGAAAATCCAGAACTTAAAACGAAAAAGGAAGACGCTTGTCAGAGGCAAAATGATGGCAACACTAGCAGTCTTCCATCAATGAACAATCAATCCAAGAGCATCAAATGTAAAATAAATATACTGCAAGTTCCTGAGTTGCACTTTGACGAGGTTACAGATACCGAGTCTTCTATTAATGAAAAGCAAGAGTATAAAGTAAAGGGAAATAAAACAAGCCAGAAGATCGATGAACCTATTAGACTATCGATACCCAGAGGTACGCAAATCTGAAATTGGAAGGTTAAAAGTGAAAAACAGGATGGCTGGGAAAATCACTCAAGGAGCTGAAAGACAGGGTGATGAAGACAAATTGATGTCTAAAAAAGAAATACAAATTGTTCAAAATGATAAAAGCCCTTTTAATCGTTGGAAAACTCAAGAAAATTCAGAAACGCAAGTCAAGGAAAATGAATGTGCAAAGATGCTCGTCAAAAGAAGTGCGACTTCCAAGAGGGAACTTCGTGTGAACTTCGAAGAAGACCATTTGTCATCCAGCGTCCTCAATCACGTAGATGCACGTAGTGTCGATGTTATGACATCACCAAGCTGTCATAATTTTCCCAGTTTGTCTGGTGAATCTTCCTATAATGATTCCTTATTCATAAATACTGCTGAACCACCGTACGAACGTATTCCCACGTTTCAAGAATTTGAGCGCCAAAATCTTGCAGAGCGGAAAGACGTTAAGAATCAATTTCGTCTTAAAATTGCTGAAGCTAAGAAGATGTTACTTGAAGCGAGACTTACTGCTCAAGAGAAAACAGCTGCAAAGCGATTCAACGAAGCTCTGAAAAAACACACAGAATTAAAACTGAAGAGAGCTTTCATGAAGGCAGACTCTTTGCCCAAATCAGCGACACCCACCCTAGACGCGGGACGTTCCTCATCAGTTGTGGCCGTCAAGAAAACTTTTAAAGACGTTTCATTGTCTGTTTTGAGTGCAGGATTTAGCAATATCCAAGAGATACGAAAAGCTGAGGCAGATTTTGATCGTGCGAAAGTTAAACAAATTCAAACAAAGATGAAACTACAAAAAAAGAAGAACTTCTCAAAGGCATCAACAGATCCTCAGGTCAAAAAGCTGAAGTCTGTAAAGAAAAAAGATACGGAAAGATTGGAGCGATATGAAGTTGAGAAAATGATCTCCGAGCTGAGAAGCCTTAATATGATTGACTACGCAGATAAATTATCCCAGGCAATGGCAAGTAAGGATGAATACGAAGCCAAACTTCGACATAAGCTTAACCAAGAAAAAAAGCTTGCAGCTCAGCTCGCCAGGAAGCAAAAATTAGAGGAGCTTGCGAGAATTCGAGAAGAAGAAAAAAGGAAAAAAATGGCTGAAAAGGAAAGACTTGAACAAGAACGAAGAAAAAGGGAAGCATTGGAAATTGCAAAGCGACAGGCAGAGGCAATAAAGAGAAGAGAACATAATCTCAAGCTACAAGAAAGTCTAAATTACACCTTGCTAGCTACAGATATGTCAAGGTCATTTACTTATTCATACTTACCAAAGTTGAAAACAAACCGTCCTGCCCAAGTTGAAAAAAATGACAGAGAAAGGTTAAGGAAAGTCAAGGCTAAATACTTGCAAGGAATATGAACCTACTAGTGTTCTTCTAAGAGTTTTTCCGTAGTCCAAAAAACTCCCTTCCAGTTCATATTATAGAGTGATTTTATTTGGCCTATGTAACAAAGTTGTACAATGGACCCCTTACAGCACTTCAGAATGCAGTTCAATTTTGAAGAAAAAAAAAGGTTTCCAATAGTCCCTTTCACATTTCCCTGTGCCATCTCGAAAGGTAGCTTTGCCTTTGCATCGGAGCAAGATTAAGGGTGAGTTTGCAGTGATAGAAACTGTGAATAACTTTCCAAGGTCCCTATCATTTGCAAAGGCACAGCTACCTTTCAAGATGGCACAGGGAACTGTGAAAGGGACTATTCTCAGGAGATAGAAATTCTTTAGTTTTTTTCCTCATATATTTACTAGCTATTTATTTATATATTTTTTTAGATTAGTAGTGTCCCCAATTAGCTTATGTATTAGCTAAACACATCTGACACTCAAATAAAGTTTGATTGATTGATTAATTGAGCTACTTTGACTTCACATGCAAGGGGTCAATTTGTGATGAACATTCAAGGTAAAACAAAAGAAAACAATGGCATTAATGTTAACTGTCATGTACTCTACTTACTATTTTTTAACAGGCCAAGTAAATTCACCCTAGTATCTTGGTATATGAAACCACATCCTTTATATAAACACAATAATTAAATCACAGGCAGCCCAAACAATGGTCTTGTAAGCTAATATACAGTGAATGTATGGGTCAAAAATATAGTAAAAATTCTTTCATAATAAAGTTGGACTAACCTTTGTCTGTAGTTGTTTTTGATAGAATGGAGATCCTTCCTATAGCTTCACTTAAAACGGCTAAAAACCACCTAGAAAGGATCTACATACTATTAAAGACAACTACAGACAAATGTTAGTCCAACTTTATTACAAATGAATTTTGCGACATTTTCTACCCATACATTCACTGTATATAAGCATAAAGACTATTGCTTGGGCTGCCTGTGAAACATTGGGCATGTATTGTAAAAAAAATGTTTTCAATTGTACTTGAATTGCTTTAATTTACTATGAATTGAATGCAAGATAAAATGTTAATTTTTTATTTAAAGTATTATATGAATATACTGGTATGTAAAATTCTCTTATAAAACTTTAAATTTTTTTATCACAAATAGTAATAATTCAGTCTGCTTCATTTCCTTAGCATAAAGGACTCTTATCTGAAAGAGGTATTAATCAATCTTCTGCAAATCTACAAGTCCAAAGAGCTGAGGTTAGGAGTGCATTTACTTACTTAGTGCATAAACAATTTCTTACAGTCAAATAATAGAATATTATAATTTTTGATTTAGTTTTTAATTTTTTTCAATCATAAAATTAATAAAATTTGGCATAACATTGTCATGACACGAGTGAAAAACATCTGCGCATGCTGTAAGTCTTATTAACAATTAGTCCTTCGGCCTCATGGGCTATTGACTTGTAGGCCATGAGGGCGAGAGGACTAATTGTTTTAGTAAAAACCTACTAATCGGTCCAATAAAAGGATGCAAAAAGTTTTGGATTTTGCTTTAAATATATATTTTTTGGTTTTCAAAACCAGCGCTTTTCGCTACTAGAGGTCTATCACTAATAGACCCCTAGTAGCTCAGCCAATCACAGGGCTCGATTGGTGATAGACCATTAGTAGGTTTTTTCTAATGCAAATTAGTCAAAAGCATCTTCGTGCTATTCTCCTGACAAATGGACTTTACAAAATGCCAAAACTTAAAGTCAGTTCTTGAAACTTAAGGCTCATTCTTTCATATTGTCTTTATTAATACATTATCTTGGTCTCATAAAAGTATACCCACAAATTTTTTCGTATACTCGGAGAAAATGAAGATTTATTTTCCCACTATAAAAACTCTTGGAAATTTTTGGAAATTTTTTCGCATACACAAACTTTTTTCTCTAGTGTCCATTGTCATAACAGTAAAGGACAAGACTCGTAAAAATAAGTTTCAAAATACAATACTATATTAAGATGATAATTTTAGATCTAAATTTGTAAATGATTGTCTTTGCCATGGAAACAGCGGCAGTACATGTATACCTCAAAGCTTAGTACACCAATATATAGGGGTCACGTAAGGTAGTTTAAACCTAGTGAGGCCTTTCAGATCTGGATGATTTTCTAGAATATCCATAATTTTGGACTTTACATCTTTCTTCTCATCATCACTACACTTATTAACTGAACTTATGCACATGATTGTAGTAATTATATCATCGGCATTGCCCTCGTGGAAGAGACCATGGGCAGTATTCTTTTGTAATTCTTTAAATAATTGGCTACTTTCTATTACCTCCATCCATTTGTTATCCAAGTTATTGGGGTTGTTATCACGCCTAAAGTATGGATCAATTATTTCTTGTATCTTGATAACCCAGTCTACCCCTTGATTTCTTGAATTCCATATCATACCAAAAGTTCCCCTGGGGACCAGTACGCGGTGTATTTCTGCCAATGATTTTGTATTTGCAAAGTAATGAAAGCATTGAGCTGCAATTACAATATCAATGCTCTCGTCTGGAAAAGGAATCTTTTCAGCTAGAAACTGCATCGTTTCGATTCCTGGGACTTTTTTCTTGAGCACCTCGTACATATACGGTTGTGGATCACTCGCGATGATGCGAATCTTGGGGAATCCTTCCAGAGCTTCCGCCATTGCTTTGGTGAACATACCGGTACCCGCACCAAGTTCCAAGATAGTCAAAGCCTTATCATTATCTTTGCCTAAAGCTCCTAATTGCTTTAAAAGATATTCCACACTCTCTTTGGTGTACTTTGGCCGTCCTTTCTCGTACAAATCAATGTCAACCTTGTAACCTCCGTAGTTTGACGTGTCGTCCGCCATCTTGAGTTGAATCCACAGGGCCCCCGCGCGGTGTTTTTAGTTTTAAGAAGCTTTTGTTTTAAAAAAGTTTCTAATTTAGTATTTCGACCTCTCATTTTTCTTATACTGATGTTCATAAGCAATACAAGTTTTTCATATAGCAGCATAGTAACATAGTTTTCAAAGATTTTAAAAATAAAACGGGTAACCTTCTATGGGCTACCTTTGTAAACCTTTCGGGAAACTCGCGGGAATCCCGCTAATAAAGCTAGTCTCCAGTCTTTCGCGGCGATCTTCTTGTTGCTTCACAAACACCACATCGATCGAAAATTCATTAGTTTTCGAAAATTCGTAAAGAAAAGCTTGAAAATGAATCAAATGGAGCACAATTACAAGATCAAAGAATGAAAGCCACGCATACGCAAACGTTTTTCTCTAGTGTCCATTGTCATAACAGTAAAGGACAAGACTCGTAAAAATAAGTTTCAAAATACAATACTATATTAAAATGATAATTTTAATCTAAATTTGTAAATGATTGGCATTGCCATGGAAACAGCAGCAGTACATGTATACCTCAAAGCTTAGTACACCAATATATAGGGGTCACGTAAGGTAGTTTAAACCTAGTGAGGCCTTTCAGATCTGGATGATTTTCTAGAATATCCATAATTTTGGACTTTACATCTTTCTTCTCATCATCACTACACTTATTAACTGAACTTATGCACATGATTGTAGTAATCATATCATCGGCATTGCCCTCGTGGAAGAATCCATGGGCAGTATTCTTTTGTAAATCTTCAAATAATTGGCTACTTTTCATTACCTCCATCCATTTGTTATCCAAGTTATTGGGAGTGTTCTCGCGCCTAGAGTATGGCTCAATTATTTCTTGTATCTTGATAACCCAGTCTACCCCTTGATTTCTTGAATTCCATATCATACCAAAAGTTCCCCTGGGGACCAGTACGCGGTGTATTTCTGCCAATGATTTTGTATTTGCAAAGTAATGAAAGCATTGAGCTGCAATTACAATATCAATGCTCTCGTCTGGAAAGGGAATCTTTTCAGCTAGAAACTGCGTTGTTTCGATTCCTGGGACTTTTTTCTTGAGCACCTCGTACATATACGGTTGTGGATCACTCGCGATGATGCGAATCTTGGGGAATCCTTCCAGAGCTTCCGCCATTGCTTTGGTGAACATACCGGTACCCGCACCAAGTTCCAAGATAGTCAAAGCCTTATCATTATCTTTGCCTAAAGCTCCTAATTGCTTTAAAAGATATTCCACACTCTCTTTGGTGTACTTTGGCCGTCCTTTCTCGTACAAATCAACGTCAACCTTGTAACCTCCGTAGTTTGACGTGTCGTCCGCCATCTTGAGTTGAATCCACAGGGCCCCCGCGCGGTGTTTTTAGTTTTAAGCAGCTTTTGTTTTAAAAAAGATTCTAATTTAGTATTTTTCTTATACTGATGTTCATAAGCAATATAAGTTTTTCATATAGCAGCATAGTAACATAGTTTTCAAAGATTTTTGAAATAAACCTTCTATGGGCTACCTTTGTAAAACCTTTCGGGAAACTCGCGGGAATCCCGCTAATAAAGCTAGTCTCCAGTCTTTCGCAGCGATCTTCTTGTTGCTACACAAACACAACATCGATCGAAACTCATTAGTTTACGAAAATTCGTGAAAGGAAAGCTTGAAAATGAATCAAATGGAGCACAATTACAAGATCAAAGACTATAAAAGACTGCAAGAGCCTCCACCATACGTGAGGACGAACTACACTCTCAATCGAAGCCAAATGTTCCCGAATTCTGAAGAGACACGACGAATGGAGGAACGCTTTCGCTACGTCCACTGGCCGAAGGAACACACAATGAACAACCTACCAGATCATGGTGATCGCATGAGATTCACTAGTAATCAGCAGATCAGTGTATTACACAATCAGCATGAGAATATCGTAGATGTTCAAGGCCACAGACAACTTCATCTGGACCATATTCAACACACTGGGAAGGTTGCTAGGGATGAGTTTGATCGAAGCGTGAGGCTTGGACGACCTGGAGTCAGAGATAAAATGCGAGGCCCCCCTCCTTTATTCAAGATCATTAATAATGGAACTCTAAGAGGATAAAGAGAGAGAAAAATAACGTTATAACTTCCTTGAAATTCTACTAAGATCCGAGTTGGCCATATGTCTCAATATTATGGACATAAGACACTGTCATATGTAAACAATCGAGATACAAAGAATACTTACATGGTTTAAACACATAAGGGAGCCCAGCTGAAAATAACCTATGTAACATTGTTAAGGTAGTTAGTTTGCAAATGAATTTTAAAAGTAAAACGATAATTTTTTATTATATGTATATTTTTTAAATCCGCGCATAACAGTGTTGTTATTACTTTCAGTAAATTTTATATTCCTGGATTTTGGTGTATTTGATATATTTGAACATTTTAACAGGAAGATGTGGTACTAGATGGCTTTAGTGAACATACAGAGACCAAAAATGCATCCATAAATGAAAATAAGATTCGAAGAAAAATAATGTGCGTCTTGAGACAAAAAGTCAAAGGACGGAAAGGGTATGGAGGTTAATTTTTTTGGGCGGAGAGGAGGGTGGGGGAGTAGTTATAGTTCTACTTTTGGGCCACATTAAAAACTATTCTTATGGAAGCCATTGCAGTGTTACGGCATGACAGGGGTACTGCACATGTGTACATGCTGTAAGTCAGAACTGTACGTTTCCCTCATAAGAAAAAATTATTATGATGTGAAACCATTTCATAAGCACTGTTCGGCATACCTTACTTTGTGCATGCTGTAAGCCAGTATCGTTTCCCACTAAATACGATACAGTTCTAGTCTTTATGGGAAGCCATTTCAATGTTACGGCATGCCGTACTTTGCATGCCTGTACGTGCTATAAGTCAGTACGGTTCCCACTTATGCGATAATCATTCTTATTGGAAGCCATTTCAGTGTTACGGCATGTTTTACCGTGCTTGTGCTGTAAAAAGGCCCTATTACACTGTGCAATCTTCCCAGCAACTTGTCTTGCAACGTCGTTGCAGAGTGTATCACCCCTCCAGCAAATTTTCTGCATATTCTAAGGCATATTTTCAGCTAGTGGCTGCATGCAAGTTGCTGAGGTCGCGTTGCAGTGTATTAAACACCTCACCTCGGCAAAGGTTACGTGCAACGTTACATTTTCAAGCATCGAGAGACAAGTTGCTAAGAATATGAGTGACAGAGCCTTTCAACAACCTGCAACCTGCAACGCTGCAAGTCCCTGAGAAAATTGTACAGTCGGTAATCAGTATCGTATCAGTGCTTCCTACTCATACGAAAATCGCCGACTTTGATATACAAATGTCGCGATAAATAACAGTTCTAGTTATCTTCTAATTACTTTTTCCTCTTAATTATATAAAGAACTGTCAGCGGGCAATCTTAACGAGAGCTTTTATCACTCATAAATCATTCAGAAAGACGTCAAACAGTTTGAAAACCGCTGGTTGGTGGAAACCCTCAGATTGTTATAAGGTTATCAAGAGAAAAGGTCTCAATTAATGAGGTTTTGGAAGATTGTTTCGTTCAGTAAACACTCGGAAATCTAGATAACCGGGTATATAATCAAATTTTTCAGTTTTTTAGAAATGTTTGTTTTCTTGAGAGAAAATCCTCAATCTCATTCCTTGGTCGTTAAATATTACTCTGACATGTCATAAAATAAAATACAAAGTATTGACTCAGAATAGGGAGAATATCAAATATATTTTCTAAATTTTCAGTTGGAGAAATTTGGCATGCATGTGACAAGAGAAAACAAACCGAAGAAAGAGGGAAAAAGGAAAAATTTTAAAGAAATAGTGAATCGTGAGAAATCTTGAAATTAATTAATTATCATATAGAAAGAGATCGCATCAATCCTTTAGGCGATACATATGCATATTATAACAAAGATCTGATATAAACTGATTGATAAATAGATTGCTTATAAGTATATCTCTCTTTGGTAAATTCTAGAGCATCAATTAAGAACATTGTATCAGTTATCTATAAGACAAGTGTTTACGAAACGCTTTTAGAACTCCATGTTAGTTATCGGTAAATTCTACGATTCTTATCTCATTCTTGCCCGTCTTCATTCATTTTTATTCAACATTTGTGCAGGATGAAAAACTTCGCCAAAAACCTTCACCTTTGTGGACGAAGGTTCTCTCTCAACGGATGAAATTCTACTTCAGTTAAACACATCTTATCTCACACCAAACGAAAGTGTTCGACGATAAAGTGCCGCTTTGGACCATTTAGTTCTATTTGGAGGATTGTTTTTCAGGAGCAAATTATGTCTGGTCAAGATTTCCCTAAACCAAAGCGAAAGAATGCTGTCAGTTTTCAATCGCCTTTTGAATGTGATAGTTCAAGCTTGAAACAATATGGACTTCCTCCACTTACTCCATTGGACAAACCATCTTACTCTCGCACAAGCTCTATCGTGGGACTGTCCATTTTTGATGGCTTCTCCGCGGCTGGATCCGTCGTGGGAGCAGATTGGCTTGAAGAGATTGATTTTGCTTTTAAGGAACTGACGCTGGAAAATGATTTGGAAATTAAAGCAGAAAATACCATCAGCGAAGATGAGAAAAACATCGAGTTTAGGAATGTTAAATTAACGGTCGAGGAAGAGAGGGAAATCCAGAGGAAAGTGAGAAGTCAGTTGGCGCACGAATTCAAGAAGATTTATTTTGAAGCTCGTGATAGGAATAAACAAATTAAGAAGATATTCCGAAGTTATCTTGAAGAAGCGAGGTCTTCTATTCTGAAGATTCGTGTTGCGGTTGATGACAACACTACAGAGACGTTGGAACGAACTGCAGAAGAGGAACATGCTAAGATACTCAAGAAGCGTGCGAAAATAAAAGAAAAGAGTAAAATGGAGAACGAAACGACAGATCGAACGAGTTTGACAGACGCCGAAATGAATAAAGAAAAAGCCTTGGAATTAGCGCACGTCAGAAAAATCCACGCAGATTTAGACCGCGCTCGTACGAGGCGCCAAAAGAATGACAAAGAAGCCGAAAAGAAACAAAAATTCAAGAAAAATGATGCGCTTCTTCACTTGGAAATCAAAAAACTTGAGCGTGATAGTGAAGTTCATAGTCTAATCCTTCAACTCTACGAAAGTGATCTCCATGAAAATGCAAGAACCTTGACTAATGCTCTTTCTGCGAAGGAAATGTCAGAGAAACGCCTACGAGAACAAATGAAGATGAAGAAAGCAGTGGCAAAAGCCAGAGCAATGGCGAAGTTACGCAGTGAGTGGCTAGAGGAAAAGGCTCGTAAAGAGAGAGAACGATTAGAAATGGAGCGATTAAGAAAAGAAAGGGAAGAAAAAGAAAGAAGGAAAAGAATAATGGCAGCGTTGAAAAGAAAAGCCAGAAATCAAGAACGACAGTGTTGGGCGATGACGTCATTTCTTGGGACAAGAACTTCAAGGCCATATAGCTTTTCGTATTTCTAAGTATATAAGCTTTGCAGACCGATGTAAGGCAAACTTACCACGAAAGGAATGGCTACATTATTTTACTATAAGTAATAATTGCCTCGGTACACTGTTCAGCTCTCACCGCTTTCCGGAAAACAGCCGACGAGATTTTCAAAGTAGCAGCAAAATGGCTCATTTATTGCTACAGTTCTTATAAGAGGTACAACAATGGTCGGTTCAGAAAACGGGCCAAAAATTACAGTGTTTGAACTTTCAAACTTACCAAATGAGAATTTTCTTTTTTCTATTTTCTGGTTATTTTTTGAAGGCATCTGATGACCATGCATGGAGTACATTATCTGTCGATGATAACGGAGAGCTGATGGAGAGAAAGGGGCACTTAAGTGCACATCGTCCCTGGAAGACCAGGTACTTCAGTTCTTAGGTGTCACATTAGTTTATCTGGTATACCGAATCACGTTTTGTCACCAGTAAGAGCTACAATTCTGGGACTGCCATCTGTATATGCTGTCCTACAAACTCTTATCATGCAATACACGTGTATCAGAGAAAAACCTTCAAATTTTATCGAACCCTATCGACCTACAAGAGTCAAAGAGGATTGAAATAAGAATAAGTGTAAGGCCTGGAGATACTGGCGACCAGTTTAGATCTTTCCATGCTTTTCCTTAAACTTATGTTGAACGCTTTTCTTCTCAGTGCTTCCATTTGTCTTCTCGGACGCTCTCTTTCCAGTCGTTTACGTTCTTCCTTTTCTCTTTCTATTCTTTCTCTTTCAAGCATTTCTTTTTCTTCTAGTTTTTGTTGTCTAAGTTTTTGAATTTCCATATCTCTTTTGTTCTTCGCTTTTATTCTCGCGTTCTTCCATTCCTCTTTCAACGTTTCTTTCATTTGTTCTTCTGAGTTCTTCTTGTTATGCAACGAACGAACAAGGTCATTTGCTGCGTTATCGAGCCCCAATTTCTGCAGCTCATAAACAAGCTTCTGAACTTCCTCTACGTTTTCGAGCTTTTTAGTTTCGTAGTCTGGCACTGCAGCGCCAAGGCTGAAGCGACGTGATGCTAGAATAGTCGAGGCAATAGTAGAACGTCTTCTTGCTCGCGCGCGGTCTAGTTCTGCTCGAACTTTTCTCAAAGCTGCTAAGTCAGAAACAGTGTCTCCAACTAAACTCTTTCTTGGGTTTTCCTTCAAAGGTGAATTTCTTCTTTCCTTTCGTTTCTTAATGATTTTAGCCTCTTTCTTTTCAGCTTTCTCTTCTAACTTATGGATTGCCTTCCTTTCTGCGTTTGCTCGGGCAACGAGTAACAAAGCTCTTGCTGAATTAATTTGCGATTGGAATTTCTTCCTCAAAATTGTCTGCTTCTCTCGGGTTTGTTGCCTAATATCTTTAAACTCTTGTTTGAATTCTTTCTTCACTTTTCGTGCTATCTCTTTTTCTTCATGCTCTTCCAACACGACATCGAACTTCTTTCTGCATGGTCCGTTATCATAACGGGCATCTTTGGAACTCTTTTCAGAACTACCAGTGCTACCTAATCCAGAAGTTTCTTCGTATCCATAACTACTGCTACGAGAACTAAGGCCCTGCTCGTCAAATTCATACAAGGAATCAAGGTTTGGTAGACGAAGGCTACTTACTCTTCTATCAGAAAGATTGGGCTCACATTTGACGTTATCCTTAGATGTCGAATTATCTAAGACTGGTAACAGCACTTTCGCTTTTTCACATTCTTCTGGAATCTCATTCTTCTGTGACATTTTTTCTCACTTCTTCTTGAAAGATGCTCTTCCAAAATTTAGTTTGTTTTCAACTGAATAAGATTTTCGTCTCGCAGATGTTATATTTCAGTCTCTCTTTTCGTTGTGGTTTCTACTAATCTAAACAAACTATTTTTCGTATCATTCCCGAGTGTTCTAAATGTCCCTATTAAATCATTATGTATTGCATACTTTCTCGCGAAAATATTAACTTTAATCCATCTTAATATGTGCTTTCGATAGCACTACTCCAGAAGCCAAGAGAACTTAAGCGGGCAAATACTTAGGTATGAATGAAATGCATTTTATGTACGACAATTTTTGGTCATAGAATTTTATTTGGTTGTAGGATCTAAGCAGGAGGTCCGGTAGCAATGTACGACCCTGCAGGTATAGTAATATGGAACAAAAAAATTCTTCAATTATAATTTGTTATTGATCTGTGTGGTTCAAAACGGAGCACTAAGCGCTGTGGTAAGATCAATTAAAGCTTATGTTCTTAGCGTCATCCTACAAACACATGATACATTGATATTTGTTTAAAAAATTAAATAAAAATTGCAATTTGAACAAAAAAATTCCTCGAGGAAATGGTCATGTGGTCCGAAATGGGACAACATTGACCCAAGCTGAATGGGTCTATTGCTTATACAATACTCAAGGAAATGGTCATGTGGTCTGAAATGGGATAATATTGACCCAAGCTGAATGGGTCTATTGCTTATACAATACTCAAGCTAGGAAATGGACAACACTGAGCCAAGCTGAATTGGTCTATTGCTAATACAATGCTAAAGGGAATGGCCATGTGGTCTAAAATGAGTTTAAAATGGGACAAGTGAACATTGATCAAGTCAAATGGGTCTAGACCTTTCCCAAGATATAGTCAAACGCTCAGGAAACTGATTTTACTTGGCAGCAGCTCTTTCCGCCCCTTATTGGACGACAGAACAATCAAAGATTTTCGAGGTGCCAATAAATCAATCAATCAACATTATTTTACTGATACTTTCTGCTATTTCAATACATAATATAAGTACTCCATTATCATTTCCACTTAGTTACTTGTTTTGATATCAATTCTGAGTTGTTTTTCTTGATCAAATCATTAGGAAAACCGCAAGCAATGTAGTGCTGAATTGTGGTAAGGTCACAGTGCGTCATCAGAAAAATTCAGAAAACACATCTCATCACCGTTATCATATCTACAATAACACACGATCTATAAATGTTTACCTTAATGTTTCCATAGCAACTTGTGTGTTGACAATATTGCGTATCAACTATGACGTATTTGGTAATGTTTTAAACTTTTAATCACAACACTGCAACGAGAAATTTTATCAGTCTACCTGTAGAATTTCGACCAACGCTTTGGTCTTCATCTGTACATAAATGATGTTAATTTAGTCAGATAACTCCCTGGGGCCGGAGTACGAATAAGTTTAGAAAAAACTATAAGTTTAGAAAAAAGTATTTTTAGTAATTTTGAATGAAATTTTACTGTTTCCATAGTACCGTGTGTGTTGACAATATTACGCACCAACCATAAAGTATTTTTAGGAATTTTTTATGAAATTTTAATGCTTTAACACCCTAACGAAATCAGCCTTGACTAAAATAGTTCCTGAGTATTACTCCACTTTTAATGACTGCTATTTCTATAACCAGTATGCTGGTATATATTAAGATTGTTGGATTGACAAGCGTTCACTAGGCGCAAAATTGTCAGTGTTTGTCTACGTCATTTTTATTTTATTCATTTTAATCTAAAAACCATGTTTTGCACTCCATTTGCAATGTGCAAAGAGAGATAAGGTAATTGGTTTTGTAAGTCTGAATGAGGATATATTTTTTCTATTTTTCACGGTAAAACATTTCTGTCGAGAAGATAACTGGCAAACAATTCATTGATTGGTCAATTCTCTTAACATGAGATCGAAGAAGGTCAAAATATCTTCAGTAGAGAAAGACACCAAAATCATGGAACTCTGTAACGCCAGCATAACAACATCATCCAGTTTTGATGCTACACTTTTCTCTTTGATGTACGAGCGTATTTATTATATTTACAATCTAATGTTGCACACACAGATCTTCCTGAATGCTCACAGGCACATACCCTTATAGTCCGCGCATGCTCTTCTTCCGACTCTGATATATCGCTGCCCAAATTATCCTCGGGCTCAGGAGAAACTGGTACGACAGGTTGTGGCAAAACTGGTACGTACGAAAAGCGGAAAGAAGGGCTTGTTTTTGTGGAAAGAATTGTGTGGTTTATGTTTCTAAGTAGTTCAAGGTTGCTTTTTCTTCTTTCTAGAGCTTTAGCTTGTCGTTCTTCCTTTTCTCTTGCTTCTTGTTCTCTTTTTTTGTTTTCCGTCGCAAGAATTTCTTCCATTCTTTGTTCATATGCTTCCTTTCTCTCCCTTTCTCTCAATTCTTTTTCTAACCGTTTTTGCTCTTCTTTCATTTCTTTCTTTTCTTTTACTACTGCCTTCTTAAGATTACCTTCTACTTTCTGCTTTGACGCTACATTATCGCGTAATTCTAGCGATTCATAATCAAACCCACACTTCTGCAGATGCAAGGCAATTTCCATCGGTTCCTTGGGAACCCTGAATCGTTCCATAAACCATTTTTTATCCTTGACCTTGTTTTGAACCGGCAAACCAGCAACGCTTGGTGTTCTACTTAATCCGGTACTTCGATCAGCCAAAGTTGACACTACACTTTCCAAATCACTGAATTTGTCTTGTTCTATATGATCCATATTGGATTGCCTGACAAGCGGCAATGGCTGCAGAGAGTCTCCAATTTCGTCTTCAAAATTCTTCTCCATGAGCCTTTTAAAATGATCGTCGTTATTCCCTTTGTTTTCCGGATCCTCAACGCCGTTTTCTTTAGTCTCCTTAACTGTTTCCCGCTCTTCTTTTCTATTCTCTTTCATTTCATTTTCCTTAACTTTTTTCCTCTTTGCTTTTGTCTTTTTTCTTTTCTCTTTCGCTTGTCGTACCTGGATACTTCCTTTACTTGGTTCCAAATTTTCATCAGAAGGTGTCACTCTAACATCATTACTATACTTCTCAGTGCTTTCAGAGTCTACCATATTATTCCTGCTCTCAACTTTGGCCATTTTCTTTTCCTTCTTCCCTACTCCCTTCTTACCAACATGGTTACCATTTTTCTTCGCATCCTGAACAGAAACTCTTTCTGTCCTAGAATGTGCCGAATAATCAAAGCTTTTGTTGTCATCTTCTATTGCCGAAATTGAGTCTTCATCAATCTCACGGTTGTTGACAACTTCCTCAATATTTTCATTGCTCTCGTTATTCTGATCATTTATCTGCATCTTATTCATGTCCTGTAGTTCTACTTTCATTCGCATTGAACTCAACAAACCTTTCGTTTTAGAAAGAGATTTTGCAGCGCCAGCGAATGTAGAACTAGAACTTGTCTCAGCAAGTTTTGCAGCGTTTCTTGCAGCCTTTTTCTCTTGGTTTGCACGCTTCTTGGCTTCATCTTCTTTCACTCGATAATCTAAAATCAATTCCCTTCCTTCATTGCAAAGCTGCTTCACATTTGCTTTAAGATTCTTGAGTTCTTCCTCGTAAAACTCGGATTGTTTGAATTTGGAAACGCTTTTTTTATTCCGCACTTCATTTCGAGTATGATCTTCAAGGACTTCGTCCTCGTTTTTTAAAGGTAGTACCAAACTTGGCAGCTTCAATTCGTCGCTGTTTCGAAGTTCATCACTACTGTTCTCCATCAAGGGACTTTGTGATCGAATCTCCGACAAACTGTGGTGAGAAGAAGTCCTCAAAGTTGAAGCTGAGCCCAAGTCCTCCGTAATTCTTGGTAGTACAATAGTTTCTTTCTGGATGTTCCACGGTGACATTTTGTCTGTAGTTTCGTGGTTACTGGCCGTATCTTCTTCGTTTCTACGTTTATTCATAGTACCAAAAAACATAGAATCCACTTCAATGATTTTTTCTTAGTTTTACTGCATTTTCAAAGAGTTTGCTGTCGTTATAGATCCTTGACAAGACTGATGAACCACGAAGTACCTAATTTCTTGCACAATTCTAAAGAAGAGACGTAACGTTGCTTAAAATTATTCCGATTCTCTAAGTTTCTTGGCGATAATTTCTTAAACGAAGAATTGGCTAAACTCCTGAGAAATAATCCTCTCAATTCTAGGTCTCTAGTGTGAACTATAAGACTATTTTCAAAATTTCAAAGCCATATTTCATTGAGTATTGACTCAATTCTGCTCATAGAAATCGACTGAGAAAATTCTGGTGGTTTTGGGAAATTGTTTCTTCGTGGAATATGGCAACCATTGACAACAAGCAATCCCAATACCAGTGGTTAAAGAGGTGTTAACATCCACCGTTATTAACCATTAAAATACTAGAAGTAATTGTTTTGTTGAAATTGGTTTGTTTTCCTAGTGATGGGACACTGGAAGTGTTAATATCCAATTCTTGTCTATCTTCTTATAGACACACTGCACAATATGACTGAGGTTTTTGTATGAAATTTAAAGAGAAAAAGAAGACAATGTTTCTACAACATGTCATAAAATTTGGGCCAATCTTTGTAAAAGGTTTTTTCATATGCTTAAAGGCCTACTTGCGATGGCCCAAGCCGTGATTTCTCTGGTGGATTGGAAAAGTTTCTAAAATGAGCGCGAATTTTGCCGCTGCCACCAAAGTTCTAAGAGAGATGGTTTCATACTTTGTCAGTGTATGCGAAGAATAAAATGTGACCTTTTAATCATTTGTATCTAAACATTTCTTCATTTTTTTGGGGAAAATTAGGCTTCGGAAATGAATTTTATCCTTCAGGAGCCGTAAAATGCAAATAAAGTAGTGAGAGAAAAAAGTTTTCTAATCGTTTTTTTAATATTTTTTTCACTTTGTTCTTTTAATTAATATCTTTCTATTTTAATTTTTTTTCTTCTTTTTTTCTCAATTCGTTTTTCTCATTTTTCGTCTTTCTTTCTTCTTTCTTTTTTCTCTCTTTTCTCTCTTTTGTTTTTTGTGTGCATATTTTTTGCTTGTTGGTTCGTATTTTGTTCTGTTTTGTCAAGTGCTTTCCTATATTTACACTATTAGCTAATCACTCTCAGTCAGCTAATTTAAAACAATCTGTCACTCTGTTGCAACTTAATTGAACTTCAATTTCCTCATTATTGTTACTATAACTTAATGAAAACTTAACAACAATCCATATTTGATAATATAATACTAAAATATCATAAAATAAACGAGTTTGCAAAGTCAGTTTCTCCATGCGTGTTCAGTGTGATGATAACTCGAGAGTCTGAACATTAAGGGATAGATCCTTAGGGCAGTCAACCATGCGGTCCTTTTATTGACCCTACAATCAAATAAAGAACACCCGTACATTTGCATTTCTCAAAGACGCCTTGATGTTTATTCATATCTTTGTCGTGAATGAGCGGTTTCGAGATTGACTTTCTCGCTAACTCTGTTTTGTCCTTGCTCACTAGTTTGGAACATCTCGAGGAAAGTTGGTCATGTTTCAGCGAGAGGAATTGCCATTTGGTAAGCGTTATTTCTTTAAACTACTCGTTACTAACTAGTTATAAAGGTAGTCTTTATGCTTTGAATAATAAATTAAGTGCTTTTTAACCATGCTGGGGAAAGTTAAAGAACTTTTGAAGTCTATTTTCAGATCGTTTGCCGAACATGTTTTGAGATGACGAAGCCACACACAGCGACCACGGAAAGTACTGCAACTGTTATCTTAAACCAAAGGAGGCATTAGGAGTGTTTCTTTGAGTTTAGAAGTACTATGAACCAGACAGATGACTTTGGATTACCTCAGAACAAGAACAAATTGGATCAAGCCTTTGATTCTAATCAAAGTTCTTCGCTAGAAAACTCAAGTAAGTGGAACAAAAATCACCTTTCAAGACCCTTCAAAACTAAAATCTTACAAGAAATATCCCCCAATCTTTGCCAAAAATTTGTTCATCGAGTTATACCGAGGCGGGAAAGTTTAAAGATTTTGATCTTTTAGCTTCAAAAGTGTTTATTTTAAAGTTAGATTTGTGGAATTTTCTTCAAAGTATTTATGTAAATGTTTTGTGTTTATTGAAGTGAAAACACTGGGGCGCTAAAAAATATGCAAAGAAATGCTCAATGTATTTCCCCTGTGATTATGAACAATTATTTCTAGCTTTTAAGAGATTATAGATTAATTCCCAAGTAAAGCATATTGTCCTAGGACAATTTAATTCCAAATATTTAGAACATTTTAATACAATTGTCAAATAGACTCATAGGAAAATCTTCGCGAAAAATTATTCGTATATTTTGGATTTTTCTAAACGTTTCTAAAATGTTTGCGGGAGTGTTTGAAAACTTTTCGATGCAGTGATGGAGTATGTGTATAAACTTGTGCTTTCAATTTCTCACATTAATTTTTTGGATATTTCAATCGATAATTAATTAACTACGAAATTTGGGTGTAGACTATTATCTCAACCAAAAAAATATGAATTTTATTACGTGTAAAAAAAGAGGTTAATTTTCGTCTCCTATAATTTTTAACTTGCATTTCTTTCATGACCATGGTTCCATTTTATCTCATGTCATGGTTAATCTACACTTTATTTCGTACCAAATCAAGGACATTTTATAATTATAATCTAAGTGACATTGACCCATTCTACGGGGGTGTCACTGTATTATTCCCAAGTAAGAATAGTGAGCTTAATGCTTTTATGAAAGTTTAGATTCCAAATCTACTTCCATCCAAGACTAAGGCTATGAAAGAAAAGAAAGTTGTTTTGAAAAATAAATACTCCTTGAGGAGTTCTTTTGGTTTATATTTTAATCAAGGTTTCATGCTACAGTGAGCAGTCACGCTATATTACGAAACGTCGTGTATTTATTCGACTTTCTCTCGTTAACGAGATTTCGTCAGTGAAATTTCAGTTCTTTTTAGATTCCTTGAAAACTTTACGAGGAAGCGGTTCCGAGGAAACTCAAAAATTTAAAGCAATGTTCCTTAAATTCCTCTTGTTACACGTACTCACGTACGCTTGAGACAAATTTGGCGGGAAAGCTAATGCATATATAGGCATAATTAACTTTTTTAATTGGTCATAATTTAAGATTGATAGAATATAAAACTATTCCAAGCATGAAGCATTGAGGGCTCACAATATTTAACTAGGTGACAAAAGGAATGATCCTAGTTAACATAAGTGTTATTCCTCTAAGGATAAATTAGTCATAATTATCACATGTAGTTCGATGAATCAGGGAGGTATTAATCCTTTATTCTACCCCCTATTGCTCTATTCTTGTCAACCATGCATTCCTCTTATCTATACACCCCACTACCCACCATTAGTACCCAATCTTCCTCCTCATGTATCTCCTCTCCCCAGTCTCTACTACCTACCTCGCCCCAACCCCTCCTCTAATTCCTCCCCTTACGAATGTTTAGAGGTTAATACCCGATAAGGAGTGATTCCTGATAATCCCAGCTTAACGTGGACACTCTTTCTCTTTCATACTGTCTCTGGTCCCTTTGATGCCCGTATTACAGTGCGAATCGAAAAACCCGGTGGGCACCCAGAAATATTTCAGAAATCGTTTATCGTTCGTTGAACAATCAGAAACGACTCTCTAACTACAGGAAGTTTATCTGACTACATGAAGTTTATCTGACTACAAATCAGTCGAACTTCTTGGAGTTAGAGAGTTGTTTCAGATTGCTCAACGAACGATACACGATTTCTGAAATATTTCGAGTGCCCACGGTTTTTCGATTCGCACTGTAAGAGGGTTCGACCAGTACATGGAATTGTTCGACTGAATTGACTGAATAGAGTTAATAATCAGCAACACTTTTCTATAAGCTCAGTTTAAAAATCTATCAGTAAAATCATACTCTTTACATCAACCATCGTAAGCTACTAAAATCTTTAAGACGAAGCTATTTTTATTTTAAGCTCTATTGACGTTGCCATGACAGCCACGAAACCACAGGCAGCCCACTATAATCCCTCTTTTGTTTATGAAGTAATTATCGTTAAGACCTTGTTAAGTTCAATTCATGTGTGAGACAACGCATTGTGAAACAATGCTAGGTTACATCACATATTGATTTAAGTGTTACATCACCGTCCTATTCAATGTTATTTAACAGATAAGACTTTAAAAGCGATCTTTTTAGACATTGTGCTAAAAAGTTAGGTGTAAAAGTACAAGTAGGCATAGTATTTTTCCAAAATTGTAAAAAATTAAAGTAAAAACGCAGTAGTCTGTAGTCTGTGTAGTCTGTTTGGGACGATTGTATGCGTTTGAATTTCTTTGTTCGTGACTAGGATTATAATATGATTCAATCATATGTGATCCTGATTTCCGGGCTCCTGTCATTGTTAATTTCACATTAATAATTCATTAATAAGATCGATGGATTTGAGACCAGGTGGTCGTAGGACTCCAACCTTTTTAAATGAAATCTGATGTCAAGTATTAAGTGTAACGGGCTTTAAATTCATTTTAAAGTCAATTGTGACCACATACTGCCAACCTACAAGAGCGTCAAATGGAAATTTTTTAGCATTTTGACAGCTTGTCAAGTGTCGGTACTCGAACTAGACGCTGCACTCTAAAACCTCATGTAATTTTGCTCATAAAGTTATACGAACTTATTCAATTCCTAAAAGATCCGTAAAAAAATGAAAGCATTTGGCGAAGAAATGTGGTCTTCTGGTTTTAACAAGGAATTATAAATGGATTTGAAAGAAATTTTTCTCGAATGTAAAAAAGGTAAGGCAGTTCTGTAGCACTGATGAAATTTATAAATTGTCACTAAGTTGAATTCAAGATTGTTATGCTATGAATTATGCTTCAACGTGGATGTAACTTTACATAGATTTTAGTGATCTTTCGTCAAGTACTTCGCATAGATCTTAGACAAAGTTTTAGGCTCAAAAATTGTTAAACCAATTGTTTATTACATTCCTTTTAATATATAAATTATTGTTATTGAATAATGAATTATTTTTATTACAAATTTTATACTAATTTTAGAATTCTTTTTTCATCGAACTCTAGTTAGGAATGCTAGAAAATGTTATATTGAAGATTATCAGTTTCTTAAAGAAATTTGCAGACAATATTTCGGAAAAGTTCTGGAAAAATGAAACTTAAAATTAGAACCGTATTTGAATACTAAGTATTTATTGCTCAGTGAACCATTTGTTTGGTTTTGGAAATTTTGTAAAATTATATTATTTTATTTCACACTTTGTGTTCAAAAATACGAACTGAACAAACAAAAGACAAACTTTGTAGTGCGATGCAAACTATATTCAATTTCATAGTTTTGAAAAATTATTTATTGATTAATGAGCAATACTTATGCATTTGTTCAAGCATATTGTACCCTCTTTCTTTCCATATGGAAAACATTCTAAGATTTTTTCTACTTCTTCAGAGTCCAGTAATAGATTATTATTACTCATTATTATTATTTCAAGTGTCTACATAACTAAGTATATAATATGGTTATTATTGTTTTGGGATTATGTAAGCTTAGAAGTTATGTTTTGGCGTGCTTTCGTCCTAGGATTTTTGCATCATTAATGAACCGTGTTTAGACCAATATATTGTAATAACATAGCTGGGCCGAAGTAATTTATGATAATTTGCTCGTTATTGCTTTAGTTTGCTGAATTGCGATCCATAAACAATGTTTGTTAGTTAGTTTGTTTCTTTCCTGAACAAAGAAACCAAAGTTAAAAAAATAGTTTGTAGTGCAGTCTTATTATTATAATAGATGTTTGATAATCTGTTGGAGTTGTTGTGGGTTTATTTTGGTATGCTTAAGTGGATGGCTTGTTTTGGCTGATCATCAGTCAAGTGTGCTCGATCCTAGAGATGAGCCTGCCGATGGTGTTGGTGATGGGACTGGATGACAATGCTGATGGCGGGTTGTAATGGTGGACTTGGTGGTGGCAATGATGATTGTGATGATGAAGATGATAGTGGATGATGGTCGTAATGATGATTGTGATGATACAATGATGGTAATGGTGATGGAACTGGATGATATGGTTACATGAAGAAGATAATAGTGGATCGGATGGTGGCAATGATGATTGTGATGATGATGGTGATTGTGGGGGGGTGGGGTTGTTGATGCTGATGCTGAAGGTGATGGTGATGGTGATGATAGTTATGTCAACAGTGGAGTATGATGGTGATGATAATAATGACACTAATTCAGTTTTCATTTTCTTTCCAGATGAGATAAAACTCAGAATTGCAATTGCATTTGCTGTGGGATGTGGTGTTCTACTTCTTTCCGTCTTCCTTTTTCTCCTATACAAATTTGTCCAACGTCATCGTCAATTCAAAACAACCGATCACAAAGTCCTTCGCAAAACGGGCTCCATCCGGGAAAGCGATTTTTCCCATGCCCCTCAACAGCGGCGCCACAGACCTCTCATGCAAACAGACAGCTCAGCTTCTGATATTTATCTCCCTGACTGGAGAAATGGTAACATGAGTCCCACAAGTGATTCAGCCGACGAGGGACATATTGAGTTAATCCCTCGGTTGGGAAAACTGGAGTTCTCCATGTTTTATGATACAGAAAAGGAGTGTCTGAGAGTCACGGTTTTATCCGCTAAGGGATTAGCACCTTACGAAGCTACTACATATGTAGAAATTTATCTTTTGCCAGACAGAGAACTGAAACATCAAACTAAGATTCACTACAAGAATTGTAATCCCGAGTACAAGGAAGGATTCGAGTTCGACGTTTCGTTTGGTGAACTTTCTGAGCGCACCCTTCAGTTTTGTTTATATTGTTTTGATGGCTTTTCAAGGCATAAGACTATTGGAGAAGTTTTTCATAGTTTTGATGAGAATTTGAATATGGAAGAGAACACTGCGATAGTGCTAGTTAAAGATATCAAGAAAGATGTTTCTTTGTTTGCGGTAAGTATTGGAGTGCAGCAAGATATTGACAAATCACAACTTGAAACGATGGTTTAACAAGAATCATAATTAAGTCATAACGTAGTCAACGTAAAGCCACAGAAACAACATGACCAATCCATATACCATCACGCCTATCCAACTGAGTATCTATCGTATCACATTCATAAACAACAAACCGTACAACATCACATGAACCATCTACCACATCACCACTTACAAGGACAGACAACGGACCAACACCACAACCATCCAACTATCTACCACACCACAACCACACCGGACCAACATCACAACCGCATCTAACTTTCTACCACATCACCACTTACAACCACACAGACATACAAAAGATAATATAACATCACAAACACCCAGTAACACATCACAGCCATACAACTATCTACCATACCACAACCACACCGGACCAACATCACAACCGCATCTAACTTTCTACCACATCACCACTTACAACCACACAGACATACAAAAGATAATATAACATCACAAACACCCAGTAACACATCACAGCCATACAACTATCTACCACACCACAACCACACCGGACCAACATCACAACCGCATCTAACTTTCTACCACATCACCACTTACAACCACACAGACATACAAAAGATAATATAACGTCACAAAAACCCAGTAACACATCACAGCCATACAAATTTCTACCAACATCCCGCCCATACAACATCAATCAGCACATTGAATACAATAAGAGAAATCCTGGAAATACATGTTAACAGTTTTGTTCAATACCTAGGAACATAATCCAGTTCGTGTTGGAGAAATACTCGTGTCATTGTGCTACTTACCAACCTCTGGAAGGTTGACATTTGTCGTTCTTAAAGCGAGGCTCTCAAAGAAAGAAGTTGGGGACCAATTACCGAGTAAGTAATTCGTAGTATGCGCATTTGATTATATTTCAAATATTAAAATGCGCAGTGTAAATAATAAGCCGCATTATTATTATTATCAGTAGTAGTAAGTTTTGTTGAATATTTCTTTCCATTTCATCGAAAACAGGCAAAACAGTAGCTATTCAAAATACTCTTCTTAATTTTTTTTTTCAGTCATCCTTTTTCTTTCTTCTTATTTTTCACCTTTTTCTGCGCTTACCATTTTTCTTTTCATTTCTCTGCCTTTTTCAAACCGAGGGTCTAAATTTAACTACATGATTATACAACGTCAGACTGACATCAAAGCTGAATATCGTGTATCTGTGGTTTTCATTCATAAATATGGCCAGACTTGTCTTAATCTATTCAAATAAAATAAATTGCTGTAGACTTCTAGTCAATCCTTCTCTAACTATGACGTTAACTACATGACTGTTTTCACGCCATGGTTCCAAGATCTCTCAAAATTTCTCGCACATTCTGCTATGAATTTTTGGTTGTTTGGTATAAAGCAAAGCAGTAGACCCTAACCTGCATTTGTTTGATAAACAAATAAAGCAACTGAACCACAAAACTAAAATAATACCAAATGACCCCATGTCTAGGTCATACATCCTACCTGCATAATCTTGGTCGTGAAGTTAATGGCAAATCTTAAAAAGCTTTAAGTTTTATTTTTACTAATAATCTTCTGACATGATTTCTAAAGCGAATACCAGTGTTTTGAGTCTTATTTTCGTTATTTACGATTTACGTGACAAACACAAGAATAACAAACGCAAAGGTGTTCCTAATCAGAAATGTGGTGGTTTCTTCGATGTCTATTTGCAAGAAAAATAATCATGATGTGCTTAACTCCAGTTCTCAAAAAATTAGGTTTCACAAATGTACATGAGATGCCTCATCTTTTTTACTTCATATTTCAATTCTTAACCTCAAACTAGGCGTTATTCAGCTAAACAAATGTTCTATTTAATTTGTTATCAATAGACATTAAATATGGCTGGTTTTTAGACTTCCGCTTCCAACTCATTAGTACCTGCAGTGCTTTTCTTTTATTTCCATTATTTTTTTTTACCTTCCCACAACTCAAACATTTTGCCATCGATAATTATTATTTTGAAATAATCTACACAAAACAACATTGTATTGTTATTAGTATTATCTATATGTATTTATTATAACATGCTAGTTTTTATTCATTTGCCATTTATTCTGCTTTCTCGTAATTCAAAATATTCTGCCATCAAGAAGTACGTACTTAAATTTATCTATTTAGTGAGAAATATTTTAAGACATTTTTAAAAAACTGAATTAAGGTCGGAATTTCTTCAATCATTCGTTTCATTCTCCCATTTTCCAAGTTTCTGTCTAACACTCTGTCGTATTTGATGCAAGGCATCAGTGCTTTGCCGCATAAATTTATCCAAGACAGACATATTACCAGAATCATTTGAAGGTAGATGCCTTGGAGCCGACTGTCTCCGTTGTGATGTACTAGGCAGGTCTGAAACAGACCTTGCTCTTCGATTATTAGTATTACTCGAAGTAGAATCTCTAGAATTCTGCCTTGATGCTAGTCTAAGATCCCACTGACTGGCAATGCTTGATCTTGCCTGACAATTTCTTAAAGACTGCCTAGATTTTAAAATTTGTTCTTCTTTGCCAAAGTTTTTTAAGTCAAGCTGGTTGACTTCAGGGTTTCCTTTGTATTCTGACATCAATGCAATATCATTATTATCAAAAGCTGATTTCCCATTCAAAACTCGTTCTGCTCGCAGTGCAACGAGAAGTGCTCTTCTATGAGACAACGTTGAGCGAAGCTGAGCTTTCGCAAGCCGTAATTCTGAGCTCAAATCGTCATATTTCTGTTTCAAATCTCCAACTGTATCCTCTAAATTCTCTATGAAGGCTCTACTCTCTTGTAAGCTATCGTAAGGACCTGGTGGGTCGTCTAAACAGAGAAACTCCACAACAGGTTGTGTCCAACATATATCTTCTCTTGCTAAAACCACATCCAAGTATTGCTGCAAACTCCTCTTCCTCATTTCAATAAAAATATCCGAAAAATTATCGCCTAAATATCTTTTAGGTGGAAGACAAATGTCAGGAAAACCATCTTCAAATGATTTTCGTAAATTTTCATCCAAGCGAGCGAAGTCTGAATATCTACGAAATACAAACCAGTTTCTTCCATCGTTCAAAGTTACACTTATTTGGTACACTGTGAAGCGTTTCCTAGCTTCCACTATTTCGTATCCTACGATTGGAGCATGAATATCTTGGTTATTTCGCTGTTCTTCTGGGTTTTCTACTTCTGTGTCGTTGTTATTTTGAGTCGCCATTTTCTTCAAACGTCGAAAACTGGTCAGTTGTATTTACATACATCAAACGTGCTCGCTAAATAAGTATAATTTCATTCGGTGTTTATGAATTCCTCAAAGAACATCTGATATCTGAACGATTCTTTAGGATACATCTCGACCTAAAGCCGTCTAAAATTGATTTACTTTCGATATTGAACAGATTCCTATTCACGACAAAGACTTCAAGCAGAGTTGCTTTCATTTCCAATTCAAATGAGCTTGTGTTTCTGTCATGAGTGATTAACATCAATGGTCCAATGCACAGGTGGGAAGAAAACGTAAGATATACTCTAGTGGTTCACCACAGATATTTTTGATTGGATTTCTTTGAATATTACCGTCATAAATCTTATTTTTAACTTTCTTTCTCTGCTTCATGACGAAAATATTTTTACAACTTTCTTAAAATATTTGTACAATTTTGTATTTTTCTAAGATAAACAATGACGTCATCAAACTATTGACATTTCTGACGTTTGTTTACGTAGAGCTTAGTTGTTCATTTAGTGATATATTATGCTTAATTGGTATTAATAAATTATTAAAATATTGTTATTTATTTACCATTTTCCTTCAAAAGAGTTTTTTTAATGCTGTTTTTCTTCTTCTCTTCGTCAATACTTTCTTAACGTAGTGGACAATAATGGAGGATGGATCTGAAAAGAAAATTTTACTTTTAATTAAAATACAGTTACCATAGTGTGTGCTAAAATTCTCGCTTTACAAACAAATATTCAAATCAATTACTTAAACCTTTTAAAAGAAAAAAAAAATGATTTGATGTAATCGTTGGATTCCTTCAGTTTCGTGTATGTCAACCCTTACTCTTCCAATCTCACTCGTCTTTAAGTTTCAACTTCAATTATGAATTTGATTACCATTATGATCATATAAAAGGTACGCTTCTCTTTCTTTCTCAGTGTCCCTAAAGTTTAATTCATTTTAATTACGAATCTTATTTTTTCGTGTTACTTTATGTCATTCACATTTATGCCTTTTTCATTTTCCATTTCATTTTTTTAACCATTCTACCTTTTTATTTTATCTTTAATTGTTGAATGAATCACTGTTCATTCATTAATTGCAGGCAATGTTGCAGGCAATCGATGTTGCGAGCCATGTCACACGACGCAATTTGTTGCGCGTAATTTAGAAACTGAAACTGGCCTACTTCAGCAACATTACCTGCGATATTGCGCGCCATGTTGCACCGTGTGTCTGCGCAATGCTGCACCGTGTCCGCGCCTTTATATATTTTGTTATTTCTTAGTTAGTTTTTTTTTCATCTACCTCATGCATTTGTTTATTCATCCATTCATCTCATTTTCCCCTTTCATTTAGATCCCTTTGCAAAAGTTTCTCTCCTCGTCTCCGGTCGTCAAGTCAAGAAGACCAAAACCTCGATAGCTCGTAAAACCCTACAACCAGTTTACAACGAAGCGTTCGTCTTCGACATCCCCGTCCATCGACTTAGTGACATCAGCCTCTTGGTGCGCGTGCTCCATTCCGAGCCCCAGGGTGAGAAGGACAGGGATGGCAAGACTATAGGCAAAGCTATTATTGGTCCTGATGCTAAAAATAGTATTGGGCTTCATCATTGGAACTGTATGATGACGTCTCCTAGGAAACCAATTGCCCAATGGCATCCACTTATGCTAAGTTAGGGAAAATTAGGAATGGAATGTTTGGACTTGGGAAGGTATTTAGGAAAAAGGAATTTTGGTTCATTAGAATATGATTTTTGTAATAACTAAAGAAATTCGTGTATTGATATAAGATCGTTGTACGCAATGCTTTTACGTATCAGACCACGTGTCATTTCCTTGAGTATTATTTCTCTGTTGAATAGTAGCGGTCTTGGAAATATGAATGGAACTCAAAAAGAGTCTAATTTTCACGGGGATGACACGTGATCTGAAATGTTAAAACATTACGTCCAGGCTAAAGAGATTTATAAAGGCTTTGCACCATCACGTGCATGACAGCCATGACAGGAGGGAGGAACAATTGAATCTGGTCTAATCTAGTTTACATGAAAAAGAATTCAGTTTCCCAGGGGAAAAAGACTCTATTGTTGTGCCTCCTGTCATGGCTGCCATTGCGTGATGTTACAAAGCCTCCATAGACACTTTTAAAAAAATAGAAATCCATGAATTTAATTAATTATTGGTTTATGGACACATATATAGGTCAATCACTACACATGTACACTATTCATATTCGCTTGATAAAGACATCTCAAGATGTCGAAACTTCGTGACCTGATACTTATTTCGCTCATTTTGGTAAAACCTTAAATCGATTAAATTAGAGCTAAGATGCGCCCAAATTTCCAGAGAAAATAACGGCCCTATTTCGTGCTTTCTATTACTCTTATACTAAGAATAATTTTGGGAATTTATTAATACAAAGCGTTGGTACAAGATTGATACAACCAGGATAAATGTTCACCAAGTTTTGCCTCATAAATAGTGGGAAATTTGTAACAAAAAAAATCCCGTTTCCTCATTCCTCAAGGGAATGAGACCTCTAAATCTGGTTGAGAATACTAAAATTGGGCTCACTGTGTTATCATCTTAAGTCACGTTATCATTCATCTGTCAGATGTATATCAATGTATATTTTATAAGAAACATTGGAATTTTGTATTTTCATTATCGACATTCATATTTTGCACTTATTATTTTCCAAACAATCTTTTATAATTTTACAATAAATGAACTGAATAAAATAAAGTAATGGATACATTTTCCTGGTTTCACTAGTATATTGGTAATGTAGAAATGAGTCTGCAGTCAAGGATTTGACAGCGGTATTAACAGGAGTGAGAAAAGACTAATGAGGTCATTTGTATTCAATTCTGAAACGTGATACTGAGAGATTCCTAAAAAAAAACAATGAGTTTGAAACCAAATGCCAAGTGATTACACGAAACCGGAAAACAAGCTGATTCTTACCATGTCTCGAACCCACGAGGTTTTAGTTTCGAAGATTTTAGGTATCGGATTTTGTATGAAAAAATAGTGGTTTTGCACTATTACGTGACGGCAGCCATATTGGAGGGCAGGAACAATCCAATAGTTTTACATGAGAAATTTCAAAATTACATTTCCGAGACTAAAGCTAGGGATTTGATTTATTGTTCTGTCATCCAACATGGCTGCCGGCACGTGATGGTGCAAAACCTCTATACACGCGCCTAAACCTATATTTATACCAAACAAACGCTGATCCTCATTCATATTTCCTGGAGTAGCCTGTCCTCGTACAGCTAACACCGACAGCCATGGGATTCTTAAAGCTAACTTGCTTCCTCGTTGTCTTGAACCTTAGTTTGAGCCAGGCGGCTTTCATTTCTGCCGAGGTAAGTGATATCAAGTGCTTTAGGCTTGTCTAGCTTCCTTCAAATGATCAAAGTATAGACTATTTTCGAATTCGGACAATACCGCAGTACGTGTTGCTTGAAAAAGAACAAGGAAGAAAAAGTAAAACATGCACAACTTCAAAACACTTTTAAATTTCACCGTTTTTCACTAGCTCGGAACACATGAATTTTCTATACAAAATTGAGGCCGCTAACCCTTCAACAGAATTCGAAACTTGAGTATTATATTGCATTATGAATTTGCCCGAGCTAGTCGTAGAAACATGCATCCGTTAATTGATCCGCTTCATGACTAGAATAACACTGATAACTTGATTATTTTCTAACATGCAGGCTGATTATGAACAGGACAGTGGTCTCAGCAGTGAGTAAATGATTTAAACATTGAATCGTATTTTTGCATTAATGTTGGTTGAACCTGACAAACGGTTGCTCTTTGTTTGTTTCGTCAACCAACATGGCGGCAACGCCTTTTTTCATTTCATTTTCTTGGGAATTTTTTTCAATACGTGGGGTTTTTATCCTCTATATAACTATGGTGATGTACACCTATTTCAAAAAAGGTTGTCACAGCCGAAAGCAACAAGCAACAAGCCAAGACAACCTGCAAATAATGCCTTAATTAGCCGAAGATTCGGGACAGTTGCAGCCTAACATTAAAAAACGACAAAAATATTCGCGTCTAAATGATGAATAAAGAGTAAACTACAGATGTTCTTTGCCGTCTTGGCGTGTTGCTTGTTGCTTTCATAAACCACTAGCACGTGACGTCAAAGCTGCTCAATTTGAAGGACAAAACAAATGAATTTTAATCTCCTTAGAATTGGAAACCTATTGCTTTGTCCTCTAAATTGAGCTAGATTCCGACGTACTGCAAGGGGTCTAGATAAACCCCAAGAATTAAAGCAAAAGATGACTCGATAAATCATTCATTAGGAGGGAGTTACAGGAGCAAAAGGAACCTTATCCAGTTTGCTAGGATGATCACGTGTGCCACAGGTCGAGATTGGAGCGATTATAATGGGTACGGTTGCTGGTGTGGTTATGGTGGAAGTGGCCGACCTGTTGACGGAACGGATAGGTAGGTAGGAATACATGCATTAACCAAAATACATGTCAGGTGCATCCCTAAGATTATAGACCCCTTGCACGTGACGTCAAAGCATCTCAGTTTGAAGGGCAAAACAAATGAATTTTAATCTCCTGAGGATTAGAAACCTATTGTTATGTCCTCCAAATTGAGCTGCATTCTGATTTGCTGCAAGGGGTCTATATATTAGAAGAGATTGCCAGGTTGCGTGAATAACGCATGCGCAAGGGGAATCAAAGGGTAGTGTAGCGGTGGTGCACTCACATCTCACCTCGGGATTCTCGCGGGTTCGATTTTCCTGGACTTGGCATCACATGTGAGTAGAGTTTCCTATATCTCTCCCTTGATTTGAGGGTTTTTCTCAGTCCTGGTCCTCAGGTTTTCCTCCCTCCACGCAATTAACATGCCAAATTCCAATCACGGCTCGATCTGATGTGAGTTGCTGTGCCCCGACTTGATCAGCCCAGAGGTTGTTTCAGGGTACTATCTGCAAGTTAGCTGTGCCCTGACTTGATCAGCCCAGAGGTTGTTTCAGGGTATTGATATAATTTGAATGTGACGTGTTATTATTAACATGGTTTTCAGGTGCTGCCAAGTACATGACCGTTGCTATGACCGTGTTGTTGCTAGTAATGTCTGCACCATCGGCCAAATTCAAATATACACTGAGACATATACTAGAGTCAACTGCGATGGATGTAGTAAGTAGAGCTGTAGTAATCTTTCTGGGGGAAAGAGGATGAAATGAAAAGAAAGGAAAGGAAAGGAAATGAAAGGAAAGGAAAAGAAGTGAAATTAAAGGAAGATCTAGAAGGGCCTAGATGAAAATTACTCTGTATATAGGTCTAGCATGGTTTAGAAGAACCAAATGACGAACTTTCAATACTGACTCAATCTATTTTTATAGGTTACCGTAATAACCGTTGTGAGCAAGCAATCTGCTCGTGCGACAGCCGTGCAGTGCGGTGCTTCAGGAGCAATCGTTATAACTCGAGATACGCAAACTACAATAAACAACGGTTGTGTAACTAGCTACAAGCTAGTATAGATATTGACTTACGAAACCGCAGGAAGTGTAAACAATACTGAGAAGATTAGAAATAGAAAAAATAAAAGTAACGAAACTCAAACAAACCACAAATGTAACGAACCCCTAAACAACCTCTGGGCTGATTTAAGTCATGGCACGGCCAACTCACAGATCGAACCCTGAAATAATCTCTGGGCTGATCTAAGTCAGGGCATGGCCAACTCACAGATCGAACCCTGAAATAATCTCTGGGCTGATCTATGTCAGGACACGGATAACTCAAAGATCGGTCGAATTGGAATATTCACTTTCAGCTCTCCATATAAGTTCTAGTTCTTACAATAGGTTCTTCAGCATGTTCGCGTCGACAGAACGCCGACAAAACTCTGAACCCATTATACCGAAATATAACGCCAATTCTTTGTTTTGTTTAAATTTTAAAGGATGAAGTCTTACGCTAGACAATACCTTGATAATAGGGGTTACATCATCATCTGCTTAAGTTATTTAGTTAACTTAATGTAGTTAACTAAGTTTAGTAATTTTTTTTTTTAACTGCAACAAAAAAAAAAAAAAGGAAAAAAGACTACGACTCGATTATAAAGTATATTTCACATATGTTCGTTTAGAAAAGTTAAAATTCACTTTAGACCTTGGCGAAAAAAACTGTAGTATAAACAGTGAACGCTTGACTTACTCAATTTAAAACCCTTATTTGAAAATGCAAATTTAATAATCGATGCACCAGAACTTTACATACGTTGTTATTTATAGGAATTACTTTATTTACCACTTCAACTGACTTTGTTTAAAACCTCAAGTATTGCTCGTTTTTACCTCCCTGGTTTATAATAATATTCTACATTTATACATGAAACAAGACTCGATCGGACTTAAGAAATAACGACTTTATCTCGCAAGAAATACCGACAACAGCTAAAGAAAGTTCGACTAAACAGCGACAATGACGTGGTGGAGTTTGTAGGCTACAAAGAGAAGATAACAGAAATATCCTTAGAGAATTCTCGGACTGTGATATCATAATGACAGCTAAACGACTCGTAAAAACAGTTTTTCTTCTGTGCTTTGTTCTTTTAGCAGTGGCAGGGCATACAGACTCGGTAAGTAAGCAGAGTATTGGCAGAAGTCTATGAATTAAGAGACCTTCTTGGGCCAGATCGAGAGTTTATTAATTATCTCTAGTATACCAAAACTATTATCAATTAAATAGCTATCTCTTTATTGTCATATGTTAATATATCTTTGCAAAGTCTGATGACCCGTGTTCCATGGTTTTCCAGTTCAGGGTAACGACTCTATCGATAAGCTTAGGCGAACTGAACCATATTTTGATTTTAATGAAAATAAGCAAAACTGAATAATTGTGCAACAATTGATGCATGTAAAAACACTAACGCTATCCAAGCTTTAGTCTCAAAATGTGAAGGCTAAGCTTTGGTCAAAATATCTTATATCACAATATCCCTGAACGCAGTTGAAGAAACTTAGATTTTTCTTCTAGAACTGCATGGTTTTTTTTTAATGAATTTATAGCATTTACCAAATAAATCTTTACTGAATTTGGTTAACTGGACACCTTTAGAAGGTTTCTAAAAGTTATACTGAACTGACTAGATGTGATAAGGACCAAAGACTGAAACGTTCCATGATCAGTGTTTTTTTTTTCACGAGGACGGTACAATTTTTGCTGTTGCCATTGCCATTTGGGGTGGGGAGAGGAGAGGGGGGATGGGGAAAAAGAATCAAACACTCTATAAACCTAGCCCACTAGGGCTCGTCAACTTTTAAGCACGATAATTTTGTATGATTAATTAATGCTTAATTCAGCCTGTGATCAGTATTCAATTTTCATTTCATTTATCACTGCTTGCAATTCTATCTATTGTAGAGACGTTCAAAAAGAAGTATAGCACAGTTAACTACAATGATAGCCTGTGCAACAAAGAATAACTGGGTGTACTACAGCAGCTATGGTTGCTACTGTGGACCGGGTGGAAAGGGGAAACCAGTAGATGAAGTTGACAGGTATGTGTAGGGGAAAAATAACTGGCCAAAAATGGGGACTGAAAATGGGACAAAATTTTGGGCCCCCTTTATATGCAAACAAACCCACAAAATGAGAGCAAGAGCGAGAGAGAGATTAGACCGGATAATAAGCCTTCTAAATCACCAGCCAATGTAAAAGTAAGGGTCCTTTTCAAAAATTTTGTTTAAGTTTGATCAATCTCGAGTTTCTGCCTCACATGCACTAACAGTTCATGGACAAAATCCTAGATCCACTCCTGCTTATTTTGACGCCCACTGATCGATGTTAGCCCATAATCGGAGCCAGATTAAGTTGTAATTAGAAAGCATTCTTTATAGATCCGCGTTGCTTATTTTTATTTTTACAATGTTCTACTGAGGAAAGAAAGCAAACTGAAGGATAAGAAAAATTCTCTAAGCACAGGAGAAAAAACAAAAGGATTCTACTCAGTCTCATGTTAGTGCTTGTTCCAGTTTTCGCTTCATTCATTCATTCATTGTGTTTTCATTTATCCCAATCAGGTGCTGTCAGAAGCATGATATGTGTTACGGTAAAATAATGTCAAGCTGGAAATGCATGTTATCACTTGAAGTCTACTTCCTGTCCTATGAAGTCACCGGATGTTACAATTGCAGTAAGAAACTTTTCTTCTTAGAGAATATATTTGAATCTTCTAAGGCACACATTTTTCTTTCTTTCTTTGATTCTTTCTTTTTTTGTTGCTGTTGTTGTTGTTTCTTCTTACAGTTTCTTTTCTTTCTTTCTTCTCAATTTCGCTTTTTTTGTTACTTGTCCGTCTTCTTTGTTGCATTGCCATTTCTCCCCCGCTCATTGGTCTCTCTCTTTCTCCTTTTCAGTCCTTCTATTTCTCAGTTTCTCCTTCCTTTACTTGCTTTACATTTCTCTTCATACCTCAAAATTCTAACACCACATATTTGTCTTCCAGAATCTTCGAACAGTCCATGTGCTTTGGCGATCTGCAAATGTGACTCGTCGCTTTCAAAGTGTTTAAAAAACAAACCACTTCACAAACGCTACAAACTCTACGATCAGACAAAATGTTCCCACAACTTTTTGGGAGCCTGATAACTCACTCCCATTTAATTACCTACGTGCACAAGACCAATATATTGTCATTTTGCTTTAGAATTTTTTTGGCAATTTTTGTGCAGTATTCACTGAACATGATTAATTACCAAAAAAATACTAACCCATGTAAATTTTAGGGTTAAAGAAAAATTATATAAATAAATAAATATTCTAATACCAAAATAACTCCTTTGTTTTATGAGGGTAATATTTGACATTGGCGTAGTCCCAGACCTGAAGAAAATCACGCGCGTCTTGGCGCCAAACGAAACTTCCCGCCAAAACCACAGGAACTCCATATTTGAAAAAAAAATTATTTCAGAGAATAACATAGAATTTATCTCAAAACACTTTTCTGTTCAAAAATTGCTGGTAATAAATAGGAATTTTATCTCTATATTATCTAATAATAAACCTGTTGCCCTCGTTCAAGAATCGAATGAAAGTCAAGCTTTATATAATAGCATTTTCAAGTACACTTCTTCAAGCTCAAGTATATAAACATCTCATATTTTTTACAGAGAATGGCAGCTCAAAGACTCTCAAAATTTTCAGCCTGTGAGCTAAAGCACAGCTAGAACACTACATAGCATAAGTATTTAATACTGATTAGAGTAAACCGTCACCACTACAAACGACTGGCGTAAATAAATAGACATCAGTCTAAAAATGTAATACTAAATATTCAGAGTAAACCATGCAAGCGGCTGTCAATAACGTCCTATTAAGTCCGATTCCTCATTTTCACTTGGAGTAAAAATTATTCAAAACCACTCACTTACCTTTTAGCTTTGCAGAGGGCGACGGGAAATACGTAGAAAGGTTTCAAACGCTGGAAAATGTGTGGTTTTAGAAGCAGAGTTTCAGCTTTGGATCGGGTTTTCAACTTATCTATATGTATAGACTGTCCTTGCAGCGCGTCGGAATGCAGCTCAATTTGGACGACAAAACAATAGGTTTCCGATTCTCAGGAGATTGAAATTCTTTTGTTTTGTCCTTCAAATTGAGCTGCTCTGACGTCACGTGAAAGTGATCTGTACGAGGAAGACCGCTGACTACAGCCTTTTCCCCATACATGCACAGGTCTCCGTGCGGCAAGACATTTTGTTGATGTTTTTTTCTAAGTTTACAATTGTCAACACAGATTTTTTATTGGTTATTTTTATTGCACTAGATTCATTGATTTTATGTTAATTAGTTTTCAGTTGGTTAGGACAAGTTTCAGTTCACGGTTTATTCCCTTGAGTATTGTTTCGTATTCTCAGCCAGCAAGGTTTGAGAATAACATTAATATCGAGTCTCAAGGAAAGAAATTCAAGAGAATGATATGTGGTTGGAGTGCAAATCAATTGTGTCTACTGCCATGACGTCAACTAAGGAACTAGCACTTTGACTGGCTGTAAAGGACGTATTTGTAATTAAACTTTGATCGCTTGTAGCATTTAACAGCCACTGCGTCACATTCGCACAAAGCTTTGCGGCATTTCCCCAAAAATAGATAAGAAGAAGCAGATTCTGAAATAAAGGGAAAAAATCGTGAAGAAATGAAAGAATGAAAAAATAAAAGAAATTATAAATGATTTAATCGAGGGTGAGAACAAGGTCAAAGAAAAGTATGCGTAGAGAGAGGAAAGAGACGGAAAGGGGGAATGGGGATAGGAGTATTCCGGTAAGAGAGGGGACTGAGGAGAGAGAAGAGAGGACGAGCGGGGTATGGAGAGAGAGTCGAGAGAGATATGGAGAGAGCGGGGACTGAGGAGAAAGAAAAGAACAGGCGAGTAGGGTATGGGGAGAGAGGGAACCGGAGGAGAAGGGAATAGGAAAATTAGAAAATATAATAGACCCCTTGCAGCACGTCGGAATGCAGCTCAATTTAGAGGACAAAACAATAGGTTTCCAATTCTCAGGAGATTAAATTTCTTTCGTTTTGTCCTCTAAATTCAGCTGCTTTGACGTCACGTGCAAGGTGTCTATAAGTGGCATTTTAAAATCTTACTGCACTTGGTACAGCTACTAGTTTTGTAACTGGTGGTGTAAATGGCGGATCCAACAACGCAGACTTTTGATAACTTCACAAGATCATAACACCTATCATGTGCTTGGCAGCATCTACAAGAAGATATATATAGATTATGGTCACCTCTGATATCCGACATCCCACAACCAGGTGGACTTGAAAATAATTATTTTATTTACTCTCTATTAGTAGTTGTCATAGATACCTGTCCACGTCATCTACAGGGGTTCCTTTGCCACCAAGCCCACAGTAGCAGCCATAGCCGTTATATAGAAGAGGATTACGTCCTGTTCCACACTTGATCATCGCAGCAAAGTTTGCAATGCTTCGTTTGGCTCGTGATAAATGGTCCTCACTTCCCTTGATGTACAAAAATACATCAAATACAAATAAACCAAAGACTAATTTCATCGAACCCTGGAAAAACCTCTAGGCCCATGGGCTGATGAAACGGTAAGGGAATGGCTAACTCACAGATCGAACCCTGAAAAAACCTCTGGGCTGATCTAAGTCAGGGTACGGTTAACTTACAAATCGAGTTGGAGTTTATTGTGTTGGATTTTGTGGAGGGAGGAAAACCTGACATGAAAACCCGCGTAGAAAAAGCCATGAATCCAGGAAGAGACCTTACAAACTCTGCTCACATGTGATGCCGAGTCTAGGAATCGAACCCCGAGACCCCAGAGGCGAGAGGCGAGTGTACTAAAGTTCTGAGTCGTTTTTTAGTGCCTTCATTCAGATAATACTCTTCTCTGTCAGTTTTCTTACATACCTCTTGCTTCCTTGGCAAAGCTACCACACACGCCACAATCAAGAAATAAAGGACAATTCTTAAAGCCATCTTCATCAAGTGCTTGACTCCTCTTGACTTGTGCAGTATTGCTCTTCAATCGTACATGAACTATATCTTACTAATGTTAGACCTTTTTATGATAGAGTAGATAAATACAGCTTGACTCCTGAAGTGATAAAACCATTCGTTCAAAGAAAAACCGCTAAAAATATTCTTTACTTTGGTACTTTACATTATGATGTGTGTGTGTTCAGTTGTTATGCTCGGTTATTTTTGTTTGGTTTAGTTATTTACTTCAATTTTTATATTTGTTCTCTAATCTCTCGAATCTGCCTTCAGTGTGAAAACTTCCCATGTTAGTTTCAACCATATGGTTATGTTTTTAACATATTTAATCTGATTTTTTCGCTTCCATGTTAATTTGCTTGAACTGGTTCTCGATAATGTAGTATTTTTTTAATGGTCACCACCAAAACAACAGCAGCAACAACGAGAGAGACAAACACAACCAGAGGAGGTATTAAGATCAACTTGTTCACGTACTGAAGAAACTTGAACTAGGTCAATTATATTTTTTTCTAAAGTCAATATTTAATCCTGTGTTTCTTTTTCCGAGAGCCTAAAATGTCGGTGACTAATACACGATTGAGTCTCTTTTAATTGACCTCTTTTCGCTCTGCAACTTGCAACGCAACAATGTTGCACGATCGACAGGTTGCGGCACTATTTTGTTGCTCGTATCACCACACCTTAATTTGTATCCATATTCATGTGTCTTTTCATGCGCAATCATTAAGCAAATGATTATACTCTAGAGAATCGAATAATCCCAAAGGACTCCTCTAGTTCTTCCTAAGTTGATCTATCTAAAATGTAACAATTTAGTCCCAGAACCAAGCTTTTTAAACTTAGGACCATACTTCAAGCACCGACTGCTGAACCGTCGTTTGGCAGCGCGAAGCATTTACGACTATGCAGGACAATTCGAAGTTATAAGCAAATAAAGAATTAAGATCGTTATGCAAACTCAAAGTCTTCTGTTGAGATTTACCAACTTATAAAATCAAATTGTGGTCGATCAGAAAAATTCTCTAAGATCGAGCCACCTTAAAACCAGTTCACATTCTCTGTCAAAGAGAGAGAAATAAACGACGCTTCAGTATTGCTATGGATTATATTTAATTGATATTCTAATCAATATTTGAAGCACTAGGTATGATACAAGTCAAACGACCATCTTGTTATATAATAAATAATAAATTTGTTTGCACAACAAAATTCTGATAAAATTGGTTATTCAAAGTCAAAAAAAGCACATACTCAAAAAGGTTGTATACAGTAAAGCTGGGTATCCTGAAATATAAATCAGATAAACTTCACGTTTAAATAAAAAAGATTAAATATACGCCATAGTTACCTACTTAAAAAAAGTTCATTTCTGGTGTGTGTATGTGACGTCATAGCCGCCATGTTGGTTGACTTGAACAAAAGATTTGGTCTTGGTTTCTTTTGTTATATCAACCAACATGGCGGTCATGTCTTTTGTCCTTGTGCTTGTGAAGTCATAGCCGCCATGTTGGATGACTTGAACAAAAAACTGTTTTATGTCAACCATCATGGTGGGCATGTCTTATATTATTACTATTATTGTCATAGGAAGGGATGCGCACCATGAAGAAAGTCAAAACGTAAAGTTTAGCCAGTAGAAATATTATGCTAACATATAGGAGCTAGAGGCAGTTAATGAATCGACAGAATATAGTTGGGCTCGCAAGATATTACAAATGTGTAAAATACAAGGCATTTTTTCTTGAAGGATCAGGAATAGCGCTTCATGATTTTCAATTAGTTACAATCATTTAATTGATAAATAATTTTTGGTATCACTGTCAGTCAGTTCAGCATTTATCTTTATCATATCCAGCGTATTTACTGTTGTACTTGGACCTTCTGAAACACTGGACGGCTTCTGAGTCACACCGACACAGAGCATAACGGCATTTGCCATAGAACCAGTAGTAGGACGGAGGTTCTACAAACAATATCAATGGATGAACTGAATCAGTAAATGACTCAGGAACGTGGAATGAAAGAAAAGCTATGGAAGCATGGATGGAAGGAATGCAAGCAGGCAGGCTGGCAGCAAGCAAGCAAGGAAGGTGAGAAGGAAGGAAGCAAGTAAGGAGGGGGCGAGGAGGGAAAGTAAGAGAATATACTTACTGCATCCAGTGCATTCCGTTGTTGTGTATGGGAAAGTATACGTAGCAACACTAAAAGGGCAAGTACCAGACTCCTTCACTCTGACATAACAGCGATCATGGGCTTGACAACACCTAGAACCAAACATCGAGTTCATAATGAGTTAGAATAACTGTATAGCTAAACAGGTGATATGTTTAAGGAAAATAATCATACGCTAGGCCTTACTGCACTTTTACACCTAAACATCACAACGTATCTCCCTTTGCAATTATTTCTCTCTTTAAAGAAAATCAGTAATAAAGCTCAAAAACATTGCCACTTAAGATTGGGTTCTTGGGTTCTCGCTGTCTAAGTGGCCCTACTTATGGCGGTCGCACAGTAAAAAAAAACACCAGCCCGCACTTTTTCTCTGTATTACTGACTAAGACTCCTTCCCTCTCTCGTTCGTTACCTGTCCACATCATCCACAGGGTTCCCATGGCCATTAAATCCACAATAGCATCCATATCCGTTGTAATTAAAAGGGTTCCTTCCTGTGCCACAAAAAATCATCAAACCAAAGTCTACAAGTCCTCGTCCTGGAGAAACCAGTTCTCCAGCATCTTCACTCTCCTATATAAAATGGGGAGAAAAACTGAAATATCTATGCCAATACAAACAAGAGAGAGGCTTACATGTCGTTTCCAGGGCAACCCTTTTGCCATGGACATGTTAATTTTGTTGTCTTTTACCAGTAGACATTATGCAATACCACTGAAAAGAGTTACTGTCCTAGCATAATGTAAACGTGGTCTAAAACCAAGGGTAGACGACTCTAGTTTTCTTTTCTTTTCAAACACCAAAAGTTAAAGAGTTGTTGGCCCTAGTAGTAGGGTCAGGATACCTTCGTGTAAACGTGGTCTAAAACCAAGAGCAGACAAGTCTTTTCTCTTTCCCAAGGAGACAATAGTTAGTTAACAAAACAAAGGAGATAGTCCTAACATGCAGTGAGGCTACTCTAACATCGTGCTTTGCATTCCGAATTTTAGTTGAACTTCGTTCACATACATTATCCATTATACTCATTCAGGCCCAGTATACGTATAATATCTTTGTTGAACTTTTAAAATCACTCACTTAACATTACGGTCGACAGTCATCACGGTCTAATAAAAAGTTATTTAAGCATAGTCTTAATTACAAAAGTTACAAAACTTAAGAACAACTTAGATAAAAAGAAGATTATGCTACATACCTTAAGCTTCGGTTTAGCTAAGACAGCGGTCAGAAACAAGAAACACAGCACAAATTTGTACATCATCATCTTCCCTCTTCTACACTACCATCTGCTCGAGTCAAATTCTACTGCAAGCGACAGCTTTGTTATCTCTTTTTATTAACCAAAGGGGACCTCAAAGTAAACATATCTTTTCTAGGCAGCGCTGGATATTTGTTATAGAACTGAAAGTTACTTTCATTAGCTGTCAAAACATAAAGCAAACACCAAGCAATATCTGGTTGACTGTAAATAGTTTGGATTCAAATTTATTTTATTTTATGTTTTGTTTGTTTTTGATAATGAGTTTTAGTTTTCGTATCACATATCTTTTTTGTAACCAGTTTTCGATGTAATATTGTAAAGGCTTGAAGTACTTGAGCAATATATACCATTTATAATTTGAGTTTTCTTAACTTAAAAGTTACGTTAACGTTATTAAAAAATTCACCTTAGAAGTGAAAAAAAGCTTACTGAGAAAGTGAATCTTTCAAAAAATTTTAGTACAGGATTCTTTCTCTCTTTCTCTCTTTCTCTCTCTTTTTCTTATTCCCATTTCCCAAGCATTCACTTTCATTATATTTCCATAATCCCGTTTATTTCCTCAGTCTCAGTCTCAGTCTTTTCAGTTTTTAAAATTTCCCATTTTCCCGGCCCCTTGAGGAGTTTTATTTCCCTCTTTTCTCCTCTCCTTTGTTTTTCTATTATTTATTTTCGTGATAGTTTCCTAATGCACTTATCATGGACTATCATGTTTGTTTGTTTGCTTTCATTTATAATTTGGCGCGAGAAATTCAAACAAATTCATCCTAAAATGGCTTGTTTATTTTCACTTCAATACGAAAACAAAACGCCTTCTGTGTGAAACTAAAGCTGCGTTTGTGAACGTGCTTATATTTTTGCTATATTGTTTTAGGTAAACACATATATTAGTGTCAATTGCTACTGTTATCCATACATAAGCCTGTGAACCATAGTACTTGATAAGGCATTAAACCAGGAGCCCATAACTAGTCAATAACATCCCGATTGATTTTATCGATACCCTGAAAAAACCTCTGGGTTGATTTAAGTCAGGACATGGCTAACTCACAGATCGAACCTTGAAACAACCTCTGGGCTGATCTAAGTCAGGGCACGGCTAACTCACAGATCAAACCCTGAAATAACCTCTGGGCTGATCTAAGTCAGGGCACGGCTAACTCACAGATCAAACCCTGAAATAACCTCTGGGCTGATCTAAGTCAGGGCACGGCTAACTCACAGATCAAACCCTGAAACAACCTCTGGGCTGATCTAAGTCAGGGCACAGCTAACTCACATGTACAGATCAAATCCTGAAACCACCTCTGGGCACGACTAACTCACAGATATAGAATTGTAATTTAGCATGAGTTTTGAGGGGCGAGGAAAACGGGACTGAGAACCCAGAAAAAAACCCTCGAATCAAGGAAGAGACCCAACAAGCTCTACTAACATGTAATGCTTTTCTTCTAGATATCAAATAATATGTGCTTTATAGATGAACCAAAATGCCGTTAATAAAAATCAATCAAACCTTTGAGAAAGAACCACTAGTTACTCAAGTCTCTAAAAAATCATTTTTTCACCAATAAAGTCTTTCGTGTACTGTGCGTAAACACAAAGAAACTCTTTAGATAAAAAATCAATGAAGCTCAAAAGAAGCGCATAACATTTCTCACTAAAATAGACTACACTAATTTCAAAACTTCGATAATTTTCCCGAAATATTTGCACATTTTTGGCGGCTTTCCTTGCTTGCGGCAGAGGCTCATCTATCCCCATAATGGTTTTGAGGGCGTTGAGCATCAACTAACTATTCTTTAGTTTATACAGCTGAAAAACCTCAAACATAAACTACTCAAATGTGCTCAAATCAAGATGGTGTTGACGTCATTCTACACGTGTGCCATTCCCAGCAAAATGCGAGAAAATACTCCACGTGAAACGCTGAATAAACAAAGGCAAAATGGTTCCCTTTGGTAAGTTGACAGAAGTGTTTGCAGTCGTTATGAGGTTACCCTGGAGGTAAAACGATGAACTTTTCGACGAGTCTTACTCTAGAAGGAAATTTGTTGAAGTCCTCATAATACTTTCAATTCAATTTCCATAACTTGCTTTTTTTGTTATTGATCATGAGAAACCATTTCGACAGTGTTAATAATGCACCCTAACTTTTTCTGCAAAAAAAATTCTTTCTTAAATTGATTAACAAATTCTACCCCTACCCCCTCCCCCATCAGTTGACCTCGACTAAATATCCACAGGTACCAAAAGCTCAGGTTCATAGATTCGCAACACAAGAAACCACCAGAAAAAAATGCATGCAAACCCACCCATAAAATCCAAGAAGATATTCATGAAAAATGCGAAAATTTTTGTAAAATGTTATTTAAAGATGATCACATTTTTGACAGCTTTTTTTATCTGAGCTAGTGAGTGTAGATAGATAATCAGAAAGCACTACTGTTGGTTTACACATCTGTTCAAACTGAAACAGTAAAATCTGCTTAAAACTGCGTGAGCAAAGACGGACAATACAAGACGAGATCGCCTGCTGGTTCAGAATTATCTACGATGAATAGAGCTATAATTGTTCCTGTTCTTCTAGCAATATTCATATCTGGTTTTTGCACTAGCAGCACAGGACAGGTGGGGATAGATTAATAATCGTGAAGATACTAAACAATTGACTGTTTTAAAAAATGTTTTGCCGTAACTGTGAAAATGCAGTAGTTCTATTTGAAAAAGAAATTACAATCTCCCTTGACTGGTTCTAACATATTGTTTGTTTATTTATATTTTTTCAGGCTGAGCAGCATGGAAAAGGTATTAAATATAATTTGCTTTTATTTTATTTTATGAAATCATAAAAAATGTTGTTGTTTGACGGAAACAATGTAACATCGAAATGGCTTCACACAGATTCTTTACACTACACCGGTCTTGAAATGGCTTCCCGTAACTATTTTAAGTATTTATTAATTTGATTGCATTCACATCGTCCATACTGCATTTCAGGCTTGGCATGCAACATGCAACAAAACCTTCACCAATCTTTTTTGAAAATTTTGTTCAAAATGAAAAATGATAAAAAAAACTTCGTTCAATAAATTCATTAAATAAAACATCTTTGTCAACAAGTCACCAGGTCGAAGCGCAACCTTGTCCAGTTTGGTCTAATGATTCAGTGCGAAACTAAACGCTGGGCCTCAGACTATGTCGGCTATGGATGTTGGTGTGGAACGGGTGGTAAAGGAACTCCAATCGATGACACAGACAAGTAAGTAACCCAACCGCCTGAAGAATTCGACCAACTCGGTAGGGGAAATCAAGGGTAATTAGCGTAGCAATAGTACACTCGCTTCTCATCTCTCGGTTCTCAGATTCGATTCGAGAAGGGTTTGTTAGGTTCTCTCCCTTGATTCGAGGGGTTTTCTCTGAATTCTCTGGGGTTTAATTTTTTTCCTCTACAGTAAACGCTAAATTCCGATTCGATTTGTGAGTTAGCTACCACCCTGACTTCGATTAGCCCAGAGGTTGTTTCAGGGTTAGTTAAAATTTAAAGACTTGTGTAAATTGACTTCTAACCGAAAACCAGTAATCATTACTTATAAATCGTACCTGTAACTCGACCACCTGTGTTTATCGACCACCTGTGTTTATCGACCACCTGTGTTTATCGACCACCTGTGTTTATCGACCACTTTTGGTTACTAGGTGTTGTAAGGAACATGACAAGTGTTATTACGATGTTCATCGGTCTGGTAAATGTAGTTACATTGGAGCAGCTTACACAACCATCTACACCAGGAAAGGATGTTCAGACTGTGGTAAGAAGAACTGCATAAGAATATTGGATGATATAACAGTTGTCATGTTGGTTGCCATGACAGAAGAGCCTTTAAACTCCAAATCTGTTGTACAAGTCAACCAACATGGCGGCTATGACGTCACATGCTCAAGGACAAAAAACATGGCCGCCATGTTGGTTGCCATGACAGAAGAGCCGTTAAATCTTTTGTTCAAATCAACCAACATGGCGGCTATGACGTAAAAATCCATCCCTAGAACTGGCTGGCCCATTTGACTGCGGGTTCAACTGCAATAACTATTGAATGCATAGAGTGCACTCCAAGATCGACATTTGAAACCAAGAACTAAGTTTCATTGACTTTTTTTTATCGTTTTTCCCCTCCAGATAAGCAACAAAACAATGCCTGTGAACAGGCAGTATGTGAGTGTGACAGCGTTGCCGTCAAGTGTTTCGCTAAAGCAAAGTTCAACGATGCCAACAAATGGTATTCACAATCAAAATGTGTCGATCAGCCAACAGCAGATGAATCGAGAAGTGTGACATAACATCAATAAAGAAATATTTTTTCATCAGTTTGTCAGTTTGTATTAGAGTTGACTTGAATCAAGAGGATTGATCATTTGACCTAACATGGGGCAAAGTCAACACAATGGCCCACAATAGGGACCTGATTTTATTGATTCAGGTGGCTGGTACCGGTAAATACACCCCCCCCCCCCTCAATACAAAGACCTATATATGTTTCAATGCTCGATGTCCGTAGTGACTATAATTATATATATCAATGCAAAACTACGTTGTCTATAATACATGTTAACATTCAGTACATTCATTTCTGCGATGTTGCTTTTAGTTTTGGAGATATCGATATTTAAAGACAAAATCCAGGATTCCACTTCCAGTTGTTGTGCATGGGTATCGGTATCCCCACTCCTCCCCTCTAAAGCGGGTCCATTAAGATGACAATTGTTTTGACCTTATTCCTAATACACGGGGAAGTATTCACGCGGTTGTAGAGGGAAATATTTGGTGTGTGAATGCTTTATTCACACACCTGCCTAGCTTTAGCTCTAGTAGAAAAGCGAACTGAAATAAAAGATATCAGAGTTACACTCCATTGCCTTCAAACAATGGTTTCAAGTCGAGGCATTTGGGTCAACAGTACAGTAAATGTATAGAAACTGACCCAAATGCCAAGACTTTAAACAACTGTTTGAAGACAATGAAGTGTAGCTCTTACATCTGTGTAGTAAGATAGACAACAAGGATGTCTGAAAGTGTTTTGATATATCATTTATTTTCTACAATATACCAACATACATTGGCATAAAAACTAACAAAGCAAAACCAGTCGTGTGCTAACTAATTATTCATGAGGTTTCGTGTCACGTGAGTCGGAAATGTCTTCATGATCACGTGCACATCACGCGCACTTCTCTTGAGGGTAGTCATCGTATTGTTTATCCCATTTGTTGTTTTTGAAGCATCTGGCTGCTTTGCTGTCACACTCGCATAAGGCTTGTTCACAGGCGTCGTTCTTGGAAGCGTCTTAGAGAACGATAGCAAAAATTCATTTATTTATTGTCCAGGAATGCGGTGCTTGTGGCAGACGCGCACGAGTAGGGGGAGTTGTATTACAGCGCTTCCCAATCACACGCGCGCCATCGCGACAAACCAGGTTTTGGTGGACGCCAATCAAAGCGTTTCCATGACATTGTCGGGCAAAAAAAAAAACGTTTTCAAGGGCACGTGCCTATGGAATGTCATGGAAACGCCAACACGACTTTGACCCCTTCCCCCTCCCTCCCTCCTACATGCACATGCATAGCCTAATGACTCAAAGACTCTCTAGTCAATCTTGTCAACAATAGAACATCTTTTCCGTGGGCGTAATGTTTTCCCATTTCAGACCACGTGTCATTCCCTAGAGTATCATTTCTTTGATTAACGGTTGCTCATGAGAAGACATATGAATCTGGATACAACTCAAACAAAGAATCTTATTCTCAAGATTTCACGTGGTGTGAAATGGGAAAACATCACGCCCAAGATAAAGAGGTATATTATAACAAGCCAAGCAGGAGTAACTATAGAGAAGGGCAGCCTATCTTACCACATTCACTGCAGTTCTTGTGCCAGTACGAGTCCAGGTATATCTGGTAAGGCCAGGGACATACTGTAGCTGCTGCTCGATTATAACACTCATCGTGGTCGAAGCAGCACCTGACAAAAAGAAATGGGAGTAGAAATTGAAAAAAATGGAAGAAAGGAAAAGAAAAAGAAAAAGAAAAAGAAAGTATAATAAAAGTGAGCGACATGAGTTTTGATAGCTTTCAGGCTGAGACACATGCAGTCGGTACGATAAAGACACAATATGAATCAGTGCGCAATAAAGCGAAAAATGTTTGCTATATCTGTATAAGACGGAAAACAATTTGGTACTATAATTTAAGAAAGCTGAGAGGAAAGATTTTAGGGTGTCATTCAGTCATGATGGGAAAAGATAGACTTACTGGTCGAGAGCATCCACAGGGGTACCTGTCCCACCTTTACCACAGAAGCACCCATAAAGGTTGTAGTCCTTCCAGTCTCGTCCAGTCTCACACGTGACCATCTGGTAAAACTCGTACAGTGATCTCCTGGCTCTGGTATGTACTACAGAGGAAAACAATCAAGACTGGTTACCTTTGCAAAGCTTTCGTTTTTATGCTATTTATTGGTGTTGGTGTGACGTATACACGCATCAAGCATTCCGCGCTACTGCTCTAAGCGCATGCTCAGGGGATTAAAAAGTGGGATAATATTTTGTAAAACATATTATATTTTAGTTGTATTTTTCTTGTCAAACACAATTTTCATTAAATATTCAAGATCACGTACCGTTTAACGAATTTTGAGTCAAATATACCAAAAAAAATGCATATTTTACGAAATATTATCCCACTTTTTAATCCCCTGAGCATGCGATTAGAGTAGTAGCGCGGAATGCTTGATGCGTGTATATAGATGTGTTTTCTATATGACTGAGAGAGACTGAGAACTAGATAACTTTTTACTCTGAGAACCTGCGCAGCGGCGCAAGGGATTTACGCATGCGCGGTATACTCTCTAATAATAGTGGGATCCCATTCCAGTAAAATTAGAACTGAGCAAGTACCTAGTCTAAAGAAATGTGAGAAAATAAGCCAATCCAATTCCAAAAATATATAAAATATAACGATTGGATTAAAGATTACCTTGAGTTTTCAAAGCCTTGGACAACGCCTTCTTTTTCTAGAGATTTAAAAAATATTTTGACAAAGTGTTACGAGTCTTAAAACAGCCTTTTATGCGTTTTTCTCAAGAGAATGTCAAATATTGGCAATAGGTTTGCTGGGGTACTCCTTCACATACAGTTATATATATTCACTTTGTGGAACGTAACCTTCTACTCCCTCAAAGATGAGCACGAAAAGATATTTGGAAAACCACTTCACATATGAAATACTAATAAAACAAAACTCACTAGTTCAAAATAAAATAAATACAATGTAGAAACAAAAAGAAGTCTTACCAGTTTCACCAAATCAAACGAAGTACAGGCAACACAAGCCACGACTGCTAAGAATACAAGAAGTTTCAGGGCTCCCATTTCGACAGTAGTAAGCTGTGGTGGTCTTCTTTGGATTCGTCAAATGCAGAGGTCTTCAAACTGTGCCGAATCATGGCAAAGGTTCTCTATTTATAGCTGGAAATGTGTGAATTCCAGGCAGAAAAGCTACTATATTTCTCATCAGAACACAACACACCTTAGAAGGTTCACAACTGCTGGAGTCCCAAGTTGTTTTTCTTTCTTAATTTATTGTTTGCTCTGTTAATGGAGTTATTATGAAGTTATTCAGTAAATTGTCTAGTAAACAAATATGTGCGTTAGAGTAATGGATATCAAGGAGTTTACGAGTAGGCCGCTCATGATAATACAGGAATAGTCCCGAATAGTCGCGAATATTCCCGATTATAACCCAACGATGAATTTTCGCGCGCTGTCATTGGTTCAAATGGGTCACGTGCAGGACGGGTATCAGGCGATATCCCCCGTCCGAAGTGATATTCGTCCAGCAGAAGGTAAAAACGTTAAAAAAGAAAAGAAAAAAACACGGAAAACAAAGAAACTCGGTTTTTACAAACAAGTGAGAGTGAAATACAAAGACTGGTTGAGAAAACTATGCCAGGAAACACGAAAAAATCAACAAAATATGCTGTAAATGTCTTCAATGGTACACATCCATGTTTCGTGAATGAAGTTTTTGGTTTGTTTTCGAAATTGTTTTTATAAACTACTAAAAACCAACAAAGAATTCGACAACTAATGTCAAACAATAGAATAATTCAATGTCAAACAGCTTTCATTTACCAAAATAATTGTTTTTATATCCAGCTTGGAGACGAGAGAGAATTATTTTTTGAAAACTCTGGAGATGACGAGTCGATGCAGTTTGCTGAATTCATTTCAGTGAAGTCGTTGGGTTATAAAATAAATAAACCCCCTCTGGCTCACTGGAATGTATCGGCTGATAATGTCCTTGGATGAGAAATGGTCCTCAAAATATCACATTTGCCCTCGAAGCTTCGCTTCTCGGCCAAATGTTCTTTTTTCGGACCATTTCTCATCCTCGGACATTATCAGCCGATATCCCAGCCGCCAGGAGGGGTTTATTTACTAAATATTCCCGAATACCGGCAAATACTAAATATCAATACTTATAACTTATTGCGACTTAGAGCCGCCAATACGGGTTTATATTGGCGGCTAGTTGGGAGAAAATATATCCCGTATTTTCTTCCAACGCCGTCAATATAACCCGTATTGGTGGCTCAAAATCGCAATAAGTTTTGTATCGCGATTTTTCTATCGCGCGGTAATTCTGAGCCGACAATACGGGTTTATATCGGCGGCTCTCTCTCGATCAAACTTATATTTGAGAATCGCGATATTGGGAAGAAAGGGAGCTGAGTAACTACACTCAATGTGGAAACGAAAAATACTAGAAAAGGAAAAATAGACAGAATATAAGAATATAAGAAGAAAGAACGGAAAATAGAGAACCCCTACTGAGAAAGAATACACGGTTCACAGGCCGTGTAAATATTAAACACCAACGTCATACACCTTAAGAAACAAATTTGCAAAAGAAAAAATATTTGTCTCGAAGCAAAAATCCATAAATTCACGCAAACAATACTGTGAAATATATAATGTTTGTTCACACTTGTACGTGCAGATCACTACGACCCTTAACCTGGCAGTTTTTATAAACCAAATATCATGACAGATATCCCTAATGGATATCTATTTTTGCTATTAACAAATCGTTCGTTTTGTCTTCCCGACCGATAGCAGAATCCTAGGTTTTTCCCACGGTTTTTACAAATCACTTGAATACACCCAGGCAAACTTTTTTATGCCTGTGCTTTCCTTACTCGTTTCTTCCCTTCTTTGTCACTATCCTAAATAAAATTATTTATTTATTCTGCGATTTCTAACGTATCGCTGTACTATTAGTTTTTACGATTCTTTCATGATTTTGCTAGACCTTGTTCGGTTTTCTATTTTCAACTGGGCAAAATAGCATACAGTTTGGTATGACTTTCACTACCCTGCATGGGGTCCAGCGTTTGCTGTTTTGACGAGATGTCGCGGCGACTAGATCCCAAACAGAACCTCTGGAGCTCAGGGTAAGTGTTCACGAAATCGTTAAGTTAACAAAATGTTCCAACTCACTGAAAAAGGTTATTCAATCATTGTATATTTTAACAATAGTCCTCACGATGACTAAGGAACCAGTGATAAGGTTTGCACAGGAAGTAATGGATGGCATGTAATGTGTCCAGTGTGAGTCAATCAATAACCAAACCGGTGATACACAGGTAACCCTTGCCCCTCCCTTCCTGATATCCAGGCCAATAACTAGTTTTTTTCAAAAGATGCCGCCAGATTCAAATAATTATAATTCTGGATTTTCAACGTTTTTGCTTTCGATTAAAAGTTAATCAAAACACAGTTGAATTGCTATTTTGAAGAAGGAAGCCATTGAAAATGATTTAGAACAAAGGCAATGGTAGTTTTTTAATTTTTCATTAACTATCAACAAACTGTTAGTATTTTGGGTAGGTAATTTTAAATTTTACTCGTGACCTCAAATAAAAATATGAACCAGACGAGTTCAGTTTTTCTTCCATTTGAAGAAGAAAAAGCCATTAAAAATTATTTAGAACAAAGGCAATTGTAGTTTTTAAATTTTTCATTGACTATAAACAAACTCAGTATTTTTGTCAGGTAATTCTAAACTTTACTAATGACCTCAAAAAAAAAAAAAAAAAGTTACCAGTTCAGTTCTTCTTCTATTTTGAAGAAAAAGAACGCCATTGAAAATGATTTAGAACAAAGGCAATGGTCGTTTTTAAATTTTTCATTGACTATCAACAAACTTAGTATTTTTGTCATAAATAAAAAAATAAAATAATAAAAAATGTTGTAAAGCTCACGATGTATGTTACTCGAAGATCAAGGAGAGTAAACTGTGCGAATGGCCTCATGAGTACTCGGTGTATTACCTTGAATATAAGAAACCAAAACAATGTCTGGAGTGTTGTAAGTAATACGCTGATGAACCAGTTGAATTTCTACCTTACATCCGTCATCTTGGAGGAATGTGCGGTATTGTTATTCTCCAACATGGCTGTCATCTTCTTTGTATTATATTGAGTGTAAGAAACCAAAACAAGGCCTGGAGTGTTGAAGAATCAATTTCTATTTTGCATCCTCCATCTTGGAGGAATTTGTATTATTCTCCAACATGGCCGTCATTTTCTTTGTATTAACTTGGATATAAGAAACTAATATAATACCTAGAGTGTTGCAAGTAAAGTCTGAACCAATCATCGGCTACATGTGACGTCATGGTCGCCATCTTGGAGAAAATGAATGGTCATCCAACATGGCCACCACTTTTTGCTGTTTCATTGTCCTATAATCAAATTTGTCTGTCTACCCATTTTTTCACTTCCCATTCTCATCTATTCACTTTATGTTTTCATTTCCATTCTCAGCCCCTGCAGATGAGTATGCCAGCGAACAGGAAGCGAATTGTAAGGTTGAGTTGTGCAAGTGTGATGTCCAAGCAGCCAAATGCTTACAGAAAGCCTCGTTCAACAGAAAGTTTCTTCAGTATGACAGAACAAAGTGCTAGAAAACGAAGAGAAGAATAATCTAGAAAAATCATTTTCACTCGTGTCACAGTTTTGATTTGAAACTGCGCTCAAACTTAAGACACATGTTGCCAAGATGTATAAGCAAAAGAATGAAAATTAGAAATGACGAAATCGAAATAAAATAAAACATCAGTAAACTTGTGTCAGTGTTTTCTAATAATGAGCATTATCCATCGAATCTGATGCACAAGTGTATATATTCATTTTGATATATTTATATGGGAAACATATGTATCCAACAAGCTAGTCAATCTTTTGATATAAACGCATGTAGTTTTAGGATGCTCACAGGAGATGAAACTGTATCTGATAAAAGATCTCAACTGAAGTCCATCAATAGATATCAAGTGGTTAAAACACGTAAAATGCATCTACCCCTAATCCTTCCCGGTCTAAGCTCTGTAGCTTTAGGGTGACTAACTTTATTGATGTAAATATGTACGGCACATCGTGTTTCTAGCTAAAAAGCTATGGTACTGCGATCATTTTGATGCAATTTTTTAAATTATAGGACAACAACTTCTGCAGGTCTTGGAATCAGAAGTCTATGCACTTGAAGTATTGACTACAACGCGCAACTCACAGTTCCATTTTCGTACTATGAATTTTCACACACACCTTGTGTGCTCTATCTCATCTCTCTCTCCCTCCCAATGACGAAACATCTTCAGTGAGAACCTTCCATCAAACATTCAATTTTAAACATATTTCAGCAACGAAAGTTAAAACCGTCGCATAAATACAAATATTAGCCTAATTGACAGCTGTCAATCTAGTTTGACACGACTGATCAATAACTTGACATGCAGACTATTTTGTCAATGTAGGTTGGAGGTCCAACATGACGAGAAAGGACTAGTTTGTACTGATGATATTGCCCCAATCTAAATTGATATTACTAATCTAACTTTAGATTTCTAATTCGGGATCTGATTTGATGTGCTGGTGCAGAGGAATTAAGTTCGCGAGAATCGGTAAAGATGATGGTGGACTTTAGTAATTTGGATGATAATCAATGATAGCTGATAATTCATTACAGTGAAGATGATTCAAAATTTTCAACTTTGTTTACCTTCTTGTAACCTTAAAATTGTGGTTTCCGGTATATGACAATACCTTGATCATTATCTATAATTATAGCTCTGACTTAGCTCTAATCAACTCTAAATCTAGAGTATCTACGTAATTATGTTGAAAGCGTGACGTACGACAATAAAATGGGTCAAAAATATAGACCCCTTGGAGTACTTCGGAATGCAGCTCAATTTGGAGGACAAAACAATAGGTTTCCAACCCTCAGGAGATTGAAATTCTTTTGTTTTGTCCTCCAAATTGAGCTGCTTTGACGTCACGTTAAAGGGATCTATAGAAAATAGTGTTCCGAAGGGATGACGTCACAAAATTATCTTTGAAGAATTTTAGGAATTTGGTGACACTAGAAAGCGCACGTAAAAATATGATTTACACCCCTTGCGCTAATAGCTCGTTTTCGAATTCGTAAAATACCGTTGAGTTCATTGACTATTCATTTGTGCAGGGTTAGCCTCAGTTCAATGTCAAAACATTCACAAATACCAACGGTAAAGTAAAGAATGCAACACTTCAACAATACAAACACTTTGAAATTCCAAGGACCTTCGCACTGGATACATGAATATTCTGCACAAAAGCGAGGCTAACCCTGCGTAAATGAATCTGTAGTCAAGGAAGACAGCGGGATTTTACTAATTCAAAAAAGGGCTATTCCCAACCTGAGAGTCAAAACAAAACAATTCCTTTCTCTTGAGGATTGAAAATATTTTTGCTGTTAATATTTTTCATTGTCTTGACCCCCAGGTAGTGATTTAGTACAAGGGGTCTAGTGCGGTATCAGAGCGATAGAGCGAAACACAGCTGATATGTATTTAATACAAAAAAATAATTTAATGATATTTTAATATAAAAATATCCCCATGCATTCTCTCTTATTTGGTGCTGGATCTGCAATAAAATATTTTGGGATTTTTGGAACTTAAATGCCCAATATTTACATTTCTATACCTCGCAACGACCTTAAAGTTGGCAGAAATGTAGGCAATGTTGTGTTCTCTTCAAATATGGACATTTCAAAACTGAATTGAAAAAATTTGGAATTTGATGACGTCACACTTACGTACTTTATATTAGCTAAAACTTTACTAGCTAAAATTTTACCATATTACTAGATATATAAGAGTTGATTAAACATGATCAGAGATCGATCATATAGGTATCAGTGATCTGTTTATCTGATCTCTCAAGCGAAACCGCTGAGCAGCATGTTGTATTGTACAAAGACTTCGTCCAAAATCGAATCCTACAGGCAACCCGAGGCTGGTAGGTAGAGAATTATCTCGTAATAAGAATAGAAGTAAAAAGAACGAAATAAAGAAGAGGAGAGTAATGAAAATGATGCAAAAATAAGAAACATAATAACAACTTTTTTGACTGTAAATTTTAAATTTCTGACAGATTTTGTGAAAAGTATTAGTCCTAAAAAAGCTAAAATTTTCAGTAAAAAAAATCCAAGCTAAACTTTAAAAAAATAAACTCAAAGTTTTTAATAAGAAAACTAACGAGAGCACTTAAAAAGTAGCAACGTTTTGACATTGGCATAACATCATTTTCAAATTTATTAGCATGATTCTGTCCTAGACTGCAAGGTCTAATTTTACTCTCATCTGAGTGAAAGCCCTTTGACGCTCACCCAGGTATAACATTATCATGCACGTACGGTTTTGTTATTTCCGTTTTGGTCGTAAACAAACTATTTGGTGGTTTACTACTGACCTTGAACAAAATAACCATGACGTCTGTCGTCGGGTTTGTAGCCTAAAAGAATACAAGTACCACTTAAGATTCGATTGAATTAACAATATCAAATATTACCTTGTTTTTTTCAAAATAACAAGTTTAAAAAGATTCCAAGTTTGAATGAGGCCTTGGAGCTCCTAGCTAGGCAGATGTATACCCCTTGCAGCTCAATTTGGAGGACAAAACAATAGGTTTCCAATTCTCAGGGGATTGAAATTCTTTTGTTTTGTTCTCCAAATTGAGCTGCTTTAACATCACATGCAAGGGGTCTATAAGATCGAGTCAGCATATGTCGTGCTGAATTAGATCTTACAAAAAATGTGTCTTTACTTGTTACATATGAAGCTGTATTTCTACATTCTTGAGCGTGATCTCCCCGCGCAAGCAAAGTTTATATTATCGGTACTTAAAACCGATATCGGTACTTAAAAATATTCACATTGTTAAGATGATATATATTATAACCCTTTCAAGGAACAAAAGCCTTTCTTCTCGCTCTTCAACAAAAATAATTGGTTTCTTCCTTAAAAACATTTCAAAAGTCACTAGTTTGACTATATTCAGTTGTTGCTTGTCACTATCAATATAATAATTAGAATAATAATAGTCATAGATGACCGCACCGGAAATCCATACTCTTGACACACTGCACAATTTGGCAGTGACATTAGTTCGAGCCGACATTCAACTTGACTACAGTACACTTGTAAATTTTCGAAAAGCAACCTATAGTCCTGCTATCTTGGACAAAAAAGAATTCGAAGCGGGAAAATTTTTTTATATAAGTAAAATTTCATGCACGGAAAAGTTGAAACAAAGGACTTGGCATTTTGACCCATAATCCTTTGCACGCCTATCCCTCAGGGCGAAAACGCTATCACAATGAAACAAATAATGACGTAACTAATCGTACAATTGATCATATCTCCTGAAAGCAATACCATTTACATTGACCCATCTGTTCAGACCGTTCTAGCTCTAGGCACTCGCGTCACTGAGAGCGAGCATATTTTTATCGACGTACTTGTAACGTATATCCGATTCTTTTTCTATTAACAAACTATAGATAACGAGCAGATACTTATAATTGATTTCCTCTTTTCTTATCGATGTGCCAAGACGGGCGGTTCCGATTCTTGATCACCATCAACAACCTTGAACTTCATATAGTTTCTTGTTATCAATATTTTTATTGTCAATGACACTATTTCTAACTCTGAAGGATATCGTAAGGTGTCCGTATAAGAGAGGTGTCCGTATTATAGAGGTCTGCTTTTAAGGGAATAAATTGAGCCCAAACCAAAGAAGTACCTGTAATAGAGCTATGTCCGTATTAGAGAGGTCTGTTTGAAGGGAATGTGTGCGGCCAGGACAAAAGGACGTGTCGTCAATATTAGAGAGTGCATGTTTGAAATACAAAGTTACAATTTCAATCTTGGAGTTAGCCATGCCCTGACTTAGATCAGCCGAGCGGCTGTTTCAGGGTTCAATTTGAGATAGCCATGCCCTGACTTAGATCAGCCTAGCGGCTGTTTCAGGGTTCGATCTGAGATAGTCGTGCCCTGACTTTGATCAGCCCATGCAGAGGTTGTTTCAGGGTTCGATCTTTCAACCCTGGGGTTGTTTGAGGGTTTGATAAATAGATCGCAAGTGCAACAGGGACCAAGAAAAGTGTCCATATTTGAGAGGATGTCTGCAAGGTTGAAAGGTTTCCGTAATAGAAAGGTGTCGATAACCGACCAAAGGAGCAAGTGTCTTCTAAAAGATGGTTTGATTCAGTGTTTCTATATTGTATTGAGGTTAGATTTAAACTTGAGTATATACCGGCGCCTGAAGCAATAATGAGAACAAAACCGAGAATATTGCACACCAAATAAACAGATAAAATCTAGAAAAAAACGTGTCAAACAAAATATCGTGACACTACCTCTATTACACTTCGGATGGATGGCGAACAGGAAGTAAAACTGACGACCTGCAAGACTATTGCATGACTTTTTCCCCGAGGAAACCGTAGAAGAGGCGTCGCACTGTAATTAACAGTGCCACCAGTATTAAAAATCCATTCACCAAGGAGCGATGCAACATGTGGATTAGTTTACTATTATTAGGTTACTCGCTTGTTGTTTTCGGTTAATGTTCTTTCTGTACCAATATAGATAACCATTAAGGTTAGGTTTAGACTGTTATTTCTTGATTTTGCAGATCGTTGAGCATTTTTTCTATTGTAACTTAACTCATCGCACCCTTACACTAAAAATTTATCTAAACGCAGAGTGAATGTATAAAGCGCATTTAAGTAAATGACTTAACCAGCCCCGCATAATCTTAGCACATCTTATCTAAGATAAAGATTACCTCTCAAAACGTTATAGCACGTTAAAACAATTATTTCTTGTAACTCAGACAAACAAAAAGTGATCCTTAATTAAAAAACAAAAATTTACTCCGAGTCTTTCGCGCAAAGTACAATTTTTTTTTTAATTATGTTGAATTAAACTTTGAAAAGAAGATTTACATTTAAAAAGCCATTTGCTAGAATCACATATGGAGATATTTTTAATAGCTTTTGAATAAGAATTCTGCTTCGGCCAGACCTAGTTCAGTGATGGATATGCTTGCTTGATTTTCGAATTTTCCGGTTCTTTTCAGAATGGTCATCGAACCACAAAATTGAGGTTGAATAAGAATAAAGTGGCTCTTCGTGCAATGACATCCCACTCACGAGTGTCAAGACAGGAAAACTTTGATATTAAGCCCTGGAGCAACATGTCGTAAATAGGAGCAGTCTAAATTTATTCCTATATACTTAAAATACTTTCTGCCTCGGAGCTCTATCATTACGTTGAGCTCAGCTGTGAAAGACTGTGCTCGTACACAATGTCTGCTTTTAGCCCTATAACAGCCGCTCATTATGGGATCCCACATGGTCCAGGATTCCATAATAGTTATATAACTGATCTAGTACCTCAACAAAATGGTTTGTATGCAAGGAGTCCCTGTGCTTGCTGTTTCCATGAGATGTATATTCAGCCACAGATTATGCAAGACACGCCAGTACAATGGTGTGAGCCCCGACCCTTGCATAATCAAATCTTTTATTCGCAAAAGGCAGTCGTAGAGGACAAGGAAAAGCAGACAAAGACTAAAATTGAATACAAAAAGCCAAAGCTTTCGTATGTAGAGCTGATAGCAGAAGCAATACTGAGCTCCCCTGAGAATCATCTTGTGCTGGGAGATATCTACGAAGCCATTGTTGAGAAGCACCCGTATTTCGAAACAAGGGGAAGTGGATGGCGCAATAGCATCCGGCATAACTTATCTCTGAGCGACTGCTTCATCAAAGGAGAAAGAAGCCCTAATGGAAAGGGTCACTTTTGGGAAGTTAACCACGAATGTTATGGAGGGAAAGGAAGAACAAAACTGCACAAAAAGAAACCAGGGGTTCGACCGAAAACAAAGACAGATTATATTCACTTTGAAGTGAACCGAGATAAAGTGATCAACGAGGAATCTCTCACTTTACCCGACGGGGTGCAAAAACTGAGTTTATTGTCACAACTACGATTTGACGATGAAATCCGACAGTTCGAAATCGCTAGAATGAAACTCACAGAAGTAAGAAGGGGATAAAAAACTAGATGCTGTACAAAACCAAACTCTACGTGTGAGCTAGACGTCTGTAGTATGTGTTTGTTTTCTCCCGATAATGATATTTACGTTAATTTTATACTCGTTTAAATATATCTGAGTGTATATATATAGAATGACTTTACATACATTGTCATCCAATATTTACGACGAGAATATCGTGCCATGTGTCTCAACAAACTGAAAAGCGTACCATAACATCATTTACACGCTAATTTTGTTTATGTCCTTAGCCTAAAGCCAGAAATAGTGTATATAGATATAGAAATCGGGCAAACTTGCTCCAACTCAGACGTATCACTACATGAATGGAAATAATTCACAAACGAGATTATTCAGTAGAAAGATATGAGCAATCAAATGCTAAAAATCCTGAGACAGAAACGAAATCTCTTGGGAATTGAATTTACTTTAAATTAAAATTTATTTAAGGTTAAAATTAAATGAAAAAAATAAGTCTCGATTTTTCTCCGCTCAAAGTTGTTACTATATATAGATCAATTCGCGATCTTTTAGCTTGCTATAATTTAATGATTTTACAAACTAATAATTTATTTAACAATTGTTAATGTTACATCACAGTTGGCCCAAGCTATGAATGAGTGTGCTTCGTAGAGCTGATATACTGTATTACATAGAAAATTTATTCAAAATCAAATTTATAATAAATTGCATTTAAATTGAACCTACCTGTTCTTTGTCTTATATTTTATCGTTGCAGACGGTTCGAATCGTATCTAGCCAGATTTGATCGAGTTATGGCCTTTTGAATTCCCTATCGCTATGAAAGATAGGTAAGATTCAAGAAGGCATAACTCGCTCAAATTCAACTAGAAAGACTTGAAACCTTCCCCAGCGATAAAATAGAAGTTAAAGAACTGTTAGGTATAATTCAAATGTGATTTGTTACATTTCAAGTACTTTTTAATATCTGCTGATATTTCCTTTGCTCGGATGTCAAAAGACTTACTAAGTTTCATTTCAAATGGTTCTAAATCTTTATAAAACTCTTTTAACGCAAAAGTCAAACTTTTTAAACTTTTTTAAGGAACTAGTTTCGTCTCTTGTTAGACCTCATCAAACCTTAAAGTTCAGCTCTGCTTAACTTCTAAGCATTCTCATACATAGCTTGGGCTACCTGTCATTACATCGCACAATTTCGCTTTTACTAATAATAATAATTTAATCTAATAATTTTTTTACAATACAAGTTGATTCAATAACATTCTGTAAAAGTATTATTTAATTTTAAGATAATTATCAAAGATTATTAGAGACTACTAATTAATGATTAATGAACATGAAATATAATTTGATTTGTATCGTAATTCTTTGGGGAATAAATATTTTGACAGAATTATTACAAGCTGAGTTTGTTTTTAGTTAAGTCTAATCAATAGACCATTTCCGAGATGCGCGAGCGCTTTCAAAAATATCGCAGGCGCGTACATGATCTCGAGGCATTTTCGGGCAGAGTCAATAGCGCGCGTGATCTTGCCCGAAAATGCCTCTTTTTCATGTCTGCGCCTGCGATATTTTTGAAAGCGCTCGCGCATCTCGAAAAAGGTCTATTCTAAAGCATTTTTTTTTTTTACCATTTATGATACGACTACTGAGGCATGAATCCAGAAACGCAAGTAGGGAATATGAGATTTGTTAAGGCCGATTTACACGATACAGCTTACAACTGTCGCATGCAATCTTCTTACGCCACGCTTACAACACGAATTGCGTCGTGTAAATCAAGCCTACAACTTTTTTCTTGTCGTACACAACAGTTGTGAGCAGTTGTAGGGTTGATTTACACGACGCAATTCGTGTTGTAAGCGTGGCGTAAGAAGATTGCATGCGAGAGTTGTACTGAAGCAAAAGTTGTACCATTTAAATCGGCCTTTACGATTTGAACTGTTTTTAATACAAAATTTTATAATTTGTACTGAGCCAAGTTTGGAAATCTTAATCACGAAATATTCAAGTTTAAAAACTCTGGAACCATCGATTGTTAATTAGGCATATATTGGACCAATTATAGTGTCTGTTATGTTCCTAAAATAAGCTTTAATAACGCCCGTAATAACGCGAGTCAGGTCCACCCACCTTTCCAATTTGTCCATCTTATTTCCTTCAAAAAAGCGCAATAAAATGGGCTATCTTCCCCCTTGCTAACCGAGCACTAAATTTACTTAGATTCTCTGTCAACTTCGTTTCCGATGCATTGGGAAATCACGGCTAAGGACACGAAATTCTGTTGACCGGTTGAGTAGGGCGCCAATAGCTGCTTAACAGAGCGTTAACTTGTTTATTTGCTAGAATATCAATAAACGTGATAGACCGCCCACATAGTAACAGACATACAATACTAAAAAGCACATATATACCTTTACTAATTATCACACATCTAATAGCAGGAATAATAATATTTTAAAACTATAAGCTAGGATTTCGTAAACAAGTTTGTATTTTTTGTTTTTTTTGTTTTGTTTTGTACCGTGCTTCTATGATATTTAGTTAGTCTGAATCACAAGTACTCTTTAGCAGGAGAACTTGAACTATGTTAACCATGAAAGACTGTCATTTTGAAGTAGTTTATCATGTGAATAGATTAATTAAGTCGATGATATCATCACTTAATTTCTTAAACTTTTTCCCGGATAAAAATGTTGGTCTACCTGTGTTACAATGCGACAATCTATCACCCTCCCCTCCCACACGACAAACTTGCTAATTAACATAAGTGTATCAACAACGTGGGAACGAGGATGTGATATCAGAAGTTCGGAAACGAAGATGATCTGATGTTGAATTCTTCGCCAAAATATAACAATATTTGATCAAAATGATGAAAGATATAACTTAGATATGAACAAGACTTGAAGATAAGTAATCGCGCCGTATATCTGAGTTGCGAACGGAGATCTAATCATGGAATCAAGGTGAAAAATCTCGGCCGGTTTGGAGTTTATTTTATCAGATGGTTTTCCCATCGTAATGGTTGTCATGACTTGTATAATTTTATTTTCCAAAACAGTGAAGGAAACGAGATGAAAATGCGGAGAATTCACTCAGAAAAAGGTAGAGTTAGAAAAGACATTTTGTATAATTATTTGGCTCAATTATCTTTTTAGCGCGATACATTTTTTAAGTAACTATGAAAATTATTTCTCTTTAAGAGCTCTTATTTGACCTTGTTAGTCAGTATTGGGATCTCTCTGCTTTGGTCATAAAACCTCATTCATTCTTTTATTCATTCTGTTTTTTATTTTCACCATCTAAAGTGTTCTCTCACAGATAAAATGCCTCATTACCGGCCGAAATCGTTTAACCACGAACAAAACGTCGCTCTCAGAAAGATCAATTTTGATTAATTTTCAAAGCAAGGTTTATAAAACTGTAAATTTCCAGTATACTATACAAAATATATTTCCTAAAAAAATAGTGGTCTTAAAATGGGAATTTTGAGCCGATGAAAGGCTTTCGTTTATTTTTTTCAGATTAGGTTCCCTTTGATTTATAGAATAAATATCAGCTGCCTTTAAATTTTCAACAAGAGTCAGAAATGTAATAATTTATTTATTCTAGTCTATTAATCTTTGTTCCAGTAAAATGAAGTGTGCGAATTATATTTCCTCGAGATTAGCATTTTTAGCAGTTTCATTTTTAGGTCTATTTGTACACCTTTTGGCTGTTTAGTTTTCAGTTTTTATAACGAAGTTACTTTACCCAAAAAACTCTGTTTTTCTCCTCTCTCTGATTTTAGAAAGCTATTATGTTTTTTGCAATATTTACAATTTGTCAATAAAACGTACAGTAATAGAACGGATCTTATAAAAAATAATCATGAACGCGTTAAAAAATATCTATGAAATTTGTTATAGTGTTTTCTATAATGTAGACAAGGAAAACCTAATTATGAAAGCCATTCATGTGTCATGTAAATGTCATGTCATTTCAATGCTATGGTACTTATGATAAAAACAAAGTATATTTCAGTGGGCAACCATTTCATTGCAATGAAGTGATACCACATGACCATGTCAACAACATTTTTCCTATTTATGTTAAATTTACTGCTATCATAAATTATCACTATCATTATTACATAAGTACCTATCAATGAGGCCAGGTATAGCCTGCATTGCAGCCCAAAGGGAAGGGGTAGGGTTCTTTGGGCCACTTGGGCCAGCAAAGGAAAGTTTAGCTCTTCAAGTGAGGTCACAGTCCCAGCCCTGAATTCAGTCTGTTTCTCTAAGTTGTTTTTAAGATTGCATCTAAGTCAAAAATTTTACCCAGGTCTTGGATGTAAAATTCCCTCTAGGAAGCCCACCTACCTACTTCCCTGTCCTGGACCTAACATTCAAGGATAGGTGCTTTATTAGGTCATGTATCTGGTATACTTTCATATCTTTAAATTTTCTATTTTTTATAGAAGCTAGTGAGCAAGAAACACCTGAAGAAGACTCCAACAAACAGTAAGCAAAGCTGGTTAGACAGGGGAGGGGGTCCTAGGGGGTCTTTAACCTCACCCCCCCCCCCCCCCCCCCCATATCTCCTGAACAGTCCAACAAGCAATAACTATCTGGGTGCCCATGAAAAATTCCCTTTTTCTTTTTGGTTCGGCATTGTGGAGCGGACAAACAAAGATGCATATTTTCGGATTTGTGCACCTATTTTAGAAAATATGCTGCATACATCCTGCAATGAAAATGGACCTTTGGTAATGCTAACTAATAATTATTAATAATTAATAATAATAATTAATAATTATTCATGTGTGTTTTATAGACTGGCTTTGACTTCTGAGGATACACCATCTCTCTCAAAGTCTAGAGTATTCTTACTCAATATATCATGGTTTGGGCTGAATGTTATGTACTTGATTCTGTCTGTTGAAGGTAAATGACCTATGCTAGAATATTAACATAATGTCGTATACTGTCTAAAGTACTGCACACAAGTTATCTCATAGACCCCTTGACGTCAAGTGGCTCAATTTGGAGGACTAAACAAAAGAATTTCAATCTTCTTAAAAAATTAGAACCTATTGTTTTGTCCTCCAAATTGAGCTGCATCCTGACATGCTGCAAGGGGTCTATGGTCCAAATGAATGGATGGATGAATAACTGGGATGAGATTGATCACTGCTGGTTTGGGTGGTAAATGGATGGGTGAATAGAGGTGTTATGTGATCATGATGGGATGGTTCAAAAGATGATTGGATGAGTAGCTAGGTGGATGAAAATGGATGGATGGATGGAGGGATGGATGAGGGATGGATGGAGGGATGGATGGATGGATGGATGGATGGATGGATGGATGGATGGATGGATGGATGGATGGATGGATGGATGGATGGATGGATGGATGGATGGATGGATGGATGGATGGATGGATGGATGGATGGATGGATGGATGGATGAGGGATGGATGGATGGAATGGATGGAGGGAGGGAGGGAGGGAGGGAGGGAGGGAGGGAGGGAGGGAGGGAGGGAGGGAGGGAGGGAGGGAGGGAGGGAGGGAGGGAGGGAGGGAGGGAGGGAGGGAGGGAGGGAGGGATGGATGGATGGATGGATGGATGGATGGATGGATGGATGGATGGATGGATGGAGGGGTAAATGTATGGCATGAATGTCAAGATAGTTAAGAAAAGAAAAAGATGATGATATGCGCTATTTTGCTATCATTGACAGTTGTGCCATCTCAAGTTCATGCTCTTGTTGGGTCTGAGAGCAAAGGACAAGTCTTGGGGGCTATGGTTGCCGCTGGGGCTGTGGTAACATTTTTCATTAGTCCATTAATTGGAATGAAAAGGTTAGTTAATAATAATGTACAATAATGTAAATGTGTACAGTAGAAGCTCTCCTTGCGAAAACTCTCATAAGCGACTTGCACAAGTAATCACAACCACAATTTTGAAACCCTATTTGCATTCATTTAATTTGCTGCTTATGAAACCCCATTCTCATTAGCAACCAGTGCTGTAGTTACTTACAACCACTTTTCCAATTTCCTAAGGTTGTTGCTTATGAGAGCTTCAACTGTGTTTCTAATTACTGAGTAGTGAAACACTTTGATTCAATTGCTTTAAATATTTTTCAGTGATCGACTGATTTCACCATATGGTAAGAGAAGACCACTCATGGTTGCAGGCACTATACTCTTATGGTAAGCAACATTTCTCTCATAAATAAAATATTCTATTATTGAGCGGCTGGCAGTGGGCAGGCTTCATATGGGCTAGACATTTATTTAAATAGCTGTTCAATGATTAGGGGATAATATCCATCTGATTATATATATTTTCTTTTTTGCTGCACAAATCTAGCATTGGTTTGTTTGGAATGGCATTTAGTGCTCCTGATATACAAAGGTATAGTACAGATCTACATTGGAATTTTTTTAGTTCCTTTTATCAATTATATATATATATACAACTGCTATGCTGGATGAAGAATTAATTTCATAATAATAAGTTATATTATTACTAATTATTAGTAATTAGTCAAATATGCATATTGTGTAAACATGTATATTTGAGGAGAGAATTTCCTAACAAATTATTTATTTATTTTTTTACAGCGAACACTCCAATGCAACAGTAAGTTCAACAGATCTCTATATTTACCTTGGGTGTAATGTTTTCACATTTCAGACCATATCTCATTCTCTTGAGAATAAGATTCTTTGTTTGAGTGTCTTGTCATGTGCAACCATTAAACAAAGAAATGATACTCTAGGGAAAGACATGAGGTGTGAAATGGGAAAGCATTTTTTTTTAAAATATTATTATTATTATTATTATTATTATTATTATTATTATTATTATTATTATTATTATTATTATTATTATTATTATTATTATTATTATTACACCCAAGCTAAATAGATATTGATGTTACTTTTGAGTTATACTTTACATCTATGGTAAATCTAATAGTTATTTATGGGTTTTATAATCATTAGTGTTCCCTAGACCTTCGTCTTAAGAGGTGTCTACCATACTACAACATCTCTGAGCTAACTCAACAAAACCATCTAACCAATCAATCTGATGATATGGAGACAAGTTTTCTATTAAAACTCCTGATGCAAAAGGGGGATTCTAGAGGCAACATTGGTGAGATACATCAATAATCAGTTGAATGATTTTACATTTAGATAATTATGTGTTGGGTAATTTTGGATGATTGGATTGGATTGGATTGCATTGCATTGCATTGCATTGCATTGCATTGTATTGTATTGTATTGTATTGTATTGCTAATTCTTCTACACCTAGTTGACATAGGACTGAGACCAGGGCCTAATAATACGCAGTAACTATGAAAAATTAGCGGAGAACTGGCAAAATTATGATAATGCAAGATGAACAGTAATTTTGTAAAGTGAGATAAACTTGAGAACCATAAACAAAAAGCAACTATATAATATTCGGACATGACAGTGGGTCCAATGATTCACCCAAGCTTGTCCACAGTTGTGCGAGGAGGGTCATTAGTTGCCAAACTCACCACTCACATGTCAATCATATTCCATATCCTAGGTTTATACATTGCATTTTATTTATGTGTGATGGCTTGCTATGCTATGATGAGTGTACCCTACAATGGATTGATTGCAGACCAGACTCCTCCTTCACAAAGAGGTACATCGTTTAAATCATAAATTATATTAAACTATAATTGATATTTATGGGAACAATGAATGTATAATTTATTTTGATTTGAGGAATTCTGGAAAATTTTGGGGATCTTTTATTTTTTTTAAAGAATTGTATCAAAAATAATCTTAATGAGATTGTTATAAAAATGATAAACTAAGTATGTAAATAAATTATAATTTTTATGTAGTATGTAAATACATTACCCTTTTTGCCCCATGCTATGATATTTAATGAGTTGCATTAACATGAGGCTAAGGACTTAATGCATAAATATATTAAGAAAGGCCTTAACGACATAACCTCAAACTAAATATAGATTAAACATCTTTTTTTAAATTCTAAAAGTTTTTAATAAATATCTCATAAAACAGGATTTAGTTCAGGAGTAATGGGTGCGATGACATTAGTAGGCAATGTTACCGGGGCAGCCATTGGACTATTCTTCCCGGTGAGTTATTATCAAATATATCGTAAAAGAAATTATTAATATTAATTATTTAAAAACTAACACAGTTTTATGTAAAAAATAAAGTTCATGCAAACAATATTGAAATATTTGAAAACTGCAGTCATGATACATAATGTTTTTAAAAAGGTTTGTCATAATGTTGCAATATATCCTAAAATGTATAAATGGGTATTATCATTCATTTCATAAAATATGCCCTTCCCTAAGGCATAAACCTACTTAACTTAAAGCTCTTGTCTTCGGGAGACCCTTACAAGTTGTAAATTCTTCCTAAATAGACCAAATCAGTTAACACGTTGCTCTGTACGTTTTGACCCAATTCAAAAACCGCTGGGAATAAGATTCTTTTGTAATTGGATATCAAACGGAAAATTTTTGGAACAAAAGTATTAATCCCCAGAGGTTTTGAATTGAGTTGAAACATACATAGCAACGCGTTAGCCGATTTGGTATATCGAGAAAGAATTTACAATTTGTAATGCCTGAGGGTCTTCTGGTGTAAAGAGCTTTAAGTAAAGTAAGTTTATGCCTTAGGGAAGAGCATATTTGGTCTATAAAATTTTGAGTGACGTGCTATCATAAACCTTATGGTTGACTTTTAAGTTGACTGTTACCATGGCAACAGCCATGGCCATTTCTCTTGGGGATAAATTTAAGGTTACTAAGCATAATTTTTGTTCTAGAAATCAGTAAGACACATGTACTTCGACAATAATATTAACACAATAAAGGGAAATAAATAGTTAGAATCTAAGTTTTAAAGGAGACCTGTATATAAAATTTCTCATTTCGTAAACTTAATTCATACCAAAAAAAAGTGGCATAAACCTAAAATTGACTAATCAATAAATACAATAACGAATAAATATCGCATATTTTTTCCTCAGAAACTTGGTGTAGTTGGTACATATGCCTTGATAGCTATACTCTACTTTATATGTGTGGTGTTAACTGTAGCATCATGTCCTGAGAGACCAGGAAAAGCTATAGTACATCCACCAGTAGGTAAGTACAAATAAAAATATCATATCATTTGATTAGACACAAGTGTTTTACTGGGAAATTAAGGCACTCATATTTTTCATACATCCGGGACCCTCAGTGACATATTTTCCATATCCTTTTATTTTTTTCAGAGTTAGACCATTAGAATTGTTTTTATTTTAAAATATTTATCATTTTATAATATTTTACTATTAATTAAAATTTTGTTATTATATTGCAGATCTAAAAGTAGTGTTTCTAGCCTACTGGGAACCCCTGAAAGGTGAGAATATTTTATCTAAAAACATTTTCAACCTTCAAATTTTATTGAACCCTGAAACAACCTCTACGCTGATCAAAGTCAGGGTGAGGCTAACTCACAGATTGGATTGGAATTTAGAGAGTTTAGTTTTGTGGAGGGAGGAAAACTGAAGAACTTGGGAAGAAAACGCTTGAATTCCAATCACCATGCAAGCTCTTACTGTATTTTTCTTAATGATCATAATTTTAAATTTAACCATTTTTTTATTTAAAACAGAGCCGGACTTTAGATGGGTGTTCCTTACTCGATTTCTAATGCAACAAGGAGTTGCCACTGTTACTGGGTAAGTAGTTTGCATTGCAAAAAAAAGAAATCCTTTCAAATTATTAAAAAGGTAATGTATACACACCTCATGAAGTTGGGAACATAAGACCCCACTCCTCCCTCATCTGCAAAACTTTCCACTAGAACTAGAATTACTTTGAATTTAAATCTAGGCATGTTAGCTCATAAACAGTTTCCCCGTTTGTGATTTAATACCTTTTTGGTGTAAATATTTGCCAGGTTTCTAGAGTTTTGGTTAGGTGACATGGTACATCTACCAAACTGCTGGTCACCTGAAAGAGGCGTAGCCATGTTACTGTTGCCATTGTTATTTGCAGCTGCACTCTTGTAAGTAATTCATTTATATTTGAATTTTCCTTTTTCTCAATTAAATTTAATCTTTTGGTTAGAGGAGCTGAATGAGGTTGGAGAGGAGAGTGATGTGAGAAAGGAGTCTTGAGAGAGACAAAGAGGGATAGGTTAAGGGGCTAAGAAAGAAGTCAGTCAGAGCTTAGTAGTAAGAAAAGTAGAGTGATCATGAGGTTAATGAAGAGGTGTGGCATAGCAGACTGTGTTGTGGTATAAAGTAATGAAAGCATTTGCTAGAATTAAGATTAACTGAAAGGATAGCTTGGGCAGTTTTATTTGATTGAAAATAGTCTACTGCCAATTAACCTGTTACAACAGCCTGTTTTCTTGATCAGTGCATAGCAGTGACAACACTGAGCAGTAATACAGTTAATTACTAACTATTCTATGAAAGTAAGAGTTATTCTAATGAAATGTTTCATCCTAATTTGCAGCTCTGTTGTTGGAGGCTTTTTGTCTGACAGGTTAGGAAGACGAAAACCTCTAGTAACTGGATCATGTAAGTGAACCATGACATGCATACCAGTATTTAGCAGTATTATCAGTATTATCTATTACTTATTTCAGCTGTTCTGATGAGTATTTGTGCTGTAATCCTGGCATTTCTTCAAGGACGATATGCCTTTTATGCTGCAGTACCAGTAGCAACGACATTTGGTAAGTACAGCTATAAACAGCTGTAAGCTATAAAACTTAAATTACAAAAAACAAGTTATATCAGCACCCTGAAACAGCCTCTGGGCTGATCAAAGTCAGGGCACAGCTAACTCACAAATTGAATCCGCAAAACAACCTCTCAGCTGATCTAAGTCAGGGCACAGCTAACTCACAGATCAAATTTGAATTCAGCATGTTAGCTGTTCCAGAGAGAGGATAACTGGAGAACCTGAGAAAGACCCTCAATCAATCCTACTCACATCGAAATTGAATGAGATACCCCAGAGGTGAGAGGAAAGGTGTACTACAGCTATGCCAGTACCCTTGATTCCAACAAAGATCCATATTTTTTACTTGTCTATTTCTATACTAGGTATAGGGTTTGGCGCATACTGTGCTGTAGACTTTGCTCTGGTCATGGATGTTCTACCAGATGAGAAAGACAAAGCCAAAGACCTTGCTATATGGCATCAGGTAGAGATATTACTAAAGAAAATATGGTGCTAAAAGTCACTTACACCCATTTTCATAATTACATGACCAACACAGCCCAAAACATGTGGGTTTTTGGCTGCCAAAGATCGAAATTTTACTAGCTCAATGACCATCAAAAATTGGATTGACGGAGCCAAAAACCAAGCTGACTCAACTTATAGCTATAATTCATCTGGAAAATGGGCGTACTTACATGTACTTTATAAATACTACTATAATAGTAAATACATAATCATATACACATATAGCAAGCTTAGTATGTGATTGTACAGTAGCTATAAGTGGTTATGTCATGTTGATGCTAATAATTACACTACAAAACTCTAGTGGTGATTGATGTTGATGACAATTTTGATTATGGCAACAATGATGATGTCACTACCAGTATGATGACAATAATGATGATGATGATGATGACATGAAGTTGCATCATGACAATCATGATCATGAAAATAAAAATACTAATCAAATGTTATAAAATTCTGTTTCAGGCTCTTGTCCTGCCACAAGCAATTGCTACACCAATAGGAGGGATAATACTAGATGTGTTTGAGAGATGGAGATGTGATATTGGCCTCGGATATATTATTCTATTTCTTGTCACCTCAGTTTACTTTGCTCTGAGTGGAGTTTTTGTTTTGAAAATCAAAAAAGCCAAGTAAAATTACACTTTTGCATACACAACTTTCCAAACATCGGTTCACTGGTCAAACACAAAGCATTCAGTCGAGGCTGCAACGTTCAAATTTGAATAACCCTTTGATACTACCTTGTATCCTCAATTGGGTGCTTCATGTGTAACCAGTGAGCTGATGTTAATATGAAAAGTGTTGGATTAAAATTACACTTTTGCAATCTACCTTCTGTTTATACTGGGGAAAAAATAAACCACTTTCCAAACATCGGTTCATTGGTCAAACACAAAGCATTCAGTTCAAATTTGAATAACCCTTTAAAACTACCTTGCATCCTTAATTGGGTGCTTTGTGTGTAACCAGTGAGCTGATGTTAATATGGAAAGTGTTGGGTTATTCACAAATTAAAGTCCTAGACACTTATTAGACTACATATATGACTATATTACACTAGAATGTAGATCTATACATATTTTTAGTAGGGTTTATCAAAGTATTAAGAGGAACAATATTCTAGATTATAATGCCTGGTCGTGTTAGGTATGTACAATCACAGACAGCAAATTATAACACTTCTTTCATTATCAAAGTAAGTACAGGCTTAACAGCAAGGATCACAATCATGACAACTTATTCATGTGTTAAAGTACCATGGTAAATGTATTTAATAAGACAGATTAATTAAATGAATGAATAAGTGTATGAAAGTTGCTGGCAACAAACAGAACATTGTCTAAATTTTGAATAAATAGCTATTAGACAAGTCATAATACACAAGACTGTATATAATATATACTGTAAGTCATGTTTAAAATTGAACACTTTATTCATTTAATATTTTTATCATGATCACATTATTATTTTATTATATAATGTAATTGATTGTTACTTTAATTTAGGAAGTTACCAAGTAATTAAATATAGTTCTCTTTTTGGCAAATAATATATATACTGTATTATAAAGATGGAAGTTATATTTATTATCTACTAATAATCACTCATTATAATCAATCTTAAGATAAGTTATTTACATCTCAAAGTTTAATTTGTTTTATTTTTAAAATTCTAAATTTTACTTTGGACAAGCTTATCAACTTATCAAGCTAGCATGTTGTAACTCACTCAATAAATAAATGAAAACTCTGTAAGTTTATGAGTATGAATATCTTTGCAGTCTATCCAGGGGATGTTTATGGGTATAGACCGGTTGCAGTACATCGGAATGCAGCTCAATTTAGAGGACAAAACAATAGGTTCCAATTCTCAGGAGATTGAAATTCTTTTGTCTTGTCCTCCAAATTGAGCTGCTTTGACGTCACGTGAAAGGGTTCCATACTGTTTATAGAACATCAATTACACCACAATTCAATTCATGTCTTTATAAAGGATAAGATTATTAATATTTTCACTTCTAGTTTCAATTTTAAAAATAATTAAAAAATTAGCTACTTCCCTTTACTTTGACTTACATTTTTTCAATACCATCATCTTCTTCATTTCTGGGCCTCTCATCCCATTACAGCTCATTCCTGTATGATACTCTGTCCAATAAAGTAGAATGTAGCTTCTTGACCTTTAAACGCAAACCAAAAGAAAAAGCCCTTCAGAACTTAAAGGTGCATGATACGATTTTTCATGCAACATTGCATGGGGGACGTCGCAAAAACTAGATCACACTGCTGATGTGACCACATGTGCAATATTGCTTGCATTGGTGTTTACATGTAGAGATTCGTGGTGCTTGATGTAACTAAAGTAGAACTTGTTTCTGCTTTTGGCAACATCATGAGCAACGTCGCACAGTGAGAGACCCAAATAGAAATAACCTTCAAAACAAGGAAGAGACCTAAGAAGCTCTTCTCACAATGGTGATGCAGAGTTCAGGAATCAAATCTGAGACCCCAGAGGTAAGAGGCAAGTGCACTACTTCTACACCACCCTCGATTCCCACTCAACGAGACAGAGGGACTAGTATGACAGAGATCGATGAGAGAAGTACATTGTGAAAACAATGTACAAACAATACTTACATATCTTCCATGTTCTTTTGCTTTTTTGATAGAATTTTTATGAGTTTCCTGGTTAACTTTTTCTCCTGCTTTTAACAGCCTCTCTGTTTTTTCAACTTGCTTTTTATAATGCTCAAGTTTGCTTATTTTGTGGTCGAAATGTTTCAACTCATCCTGTAAGAAAAGTATATGAGACAGTTATTTCAAAAAGGGGAAAACGGTGATTAGTGATTGGCAATTGCACATGCAACCAAAAGAAAAAATGTAGGGTAATAAGAATTTCTTAATAGTCAATTCAATACCTAGTTTACCATGCAATCTTAAGCTCTTCTTACATCAGTAACCCTCCCCTACCCCGAACCTCAAGCAGCATGTACTCCGACCTGTATGTGTATTTAAGCCCAAAGCTACATGTTTCGTTCTGCGAGAATGACCAAACCAAAGGTGTTAATAACCCTTATGATATCTACCTTAATAGACTGGAGTTCAATTTTACTGAAGTTTCTCTCAAGAGCTCTTTCCCATAGCTCAACAACTCTATAGTCTTTAAATACTGATTTGTCCTCTTGTCCAGTTATCTTTTCCTTCAGTTCTCCATAATGTTTATTCATTTCACTGTATTTATCTTTCAACTCATCTTTTAGTTTATCCATCTGGTTTTCATTCATTCGTTCATGTGCATTGATAGAGTTGTCAGAGATATCATGCTGTTCTTGAAGAAGATTCAATAACATGTTATACTCCTCAACTTTTCCTTGATGATGTTTAAATTCTGTTTTGAGATCATCCATTTCTTCGTTATCAAATTTACCTAGTTTATTGAAATAAAGAGAAAATACTGTCAGTAAATGTTGTGAATGGGTAAATTAGAATCAAAGGTGATAGTTCGCAATATCTGTACAAGCCCCTGGTTGTGATAGAGCATGGTGCAACATTATGCACAATGTTCCAGGCAATCAATGTTGCGAGTCAAGTCACATAACACAATTTGTTGCACACAATGTTGCTTTATCAACGTTGTCTGCAATATTGCATACAATATTGCACCATGTGTCTGCCTCTTATATTGCTATCCACAAGCATGCCATGTATATCTTTAGAATCACTGAGCAATCCCACTGTACTTGCATGCTGTCCACTCCCCCCATCCCTCTCCCCAACCTCTCATGGGTATATTTACCTTGTTTTTCAACAAAATTCCAAAGCTGTTGAAGCCTTTTATCATTGAACATCCCTTCTCCTCGAACAATATTATCCTCAACTCCAGGTTCTGACAACTTTTGATGCCCTTCAACCAAATGCCCAAAGGCATACTTATCTAAAATTCGAAACAGATTTCTTCTAAGCTTTGCTTCTTGTTCACCAGTAGCATCTCCACCATGCGCTTTAAGTTCTTTCCATTTGAGTTCTTTAACATCTTGCTGGATCAAAGCTTGCTTCAAGTTTTCTAGTTTTTGTGTGGACATTTTGTTTCGCACTTTCTGCCAAATAATATTGAGTTTATGCATACGAAAGGGCTTGTCTTCTTGTCGTGAATAGCAAACATCATTAAAGATGAATAAAAATAAGATTATTAAATCTGTCCTGACAAGAAAAACCATTGTAGAAAACGATAAAACCAATATTTTTTATCCAAAATTTTTTATCCAAAAATGACTGAAATTTCAAAATTTCGAATTTTTATAACTAGTTACCAGGCTTCTTGAGTATGAAGTACTAGTTTCAGTTTCTCACGAAATAAGCACCACAGGAAACCCAAAGTTCAGCTCACTGAATATCTCACGAAAAACATAAGACCACATAACGGACAAAGATGACATTTTGGACATTTATTTGCAGGATTATGATCTATCTCCTTCAAGCTTTATCTAATTTTTGGAATTTTCTTGTTACATTTGACCTTTTTTTAAAACAACTATAGTTACTACAACTATACGCTGGTAGCAAAAAGACAACAACTATATATCTGAGAAGATAATAACTGATTGATTGATTTCATTAATTGATTTCTATTGAAAGATATTATACATCGATTGCATTATTCAGAAATGATTAAATATTTATTTGTTTTTAGAATTATTGATTTGAATGATTCAACTTAACTCAATTAATTGGTCAACAATTTTAAACGTGAACTGTTAGTACAATTTGCGGGTAATTATTGGTAATCATTGGTGATTTATTTTAAGAATTTGGATGAAGTATATGTCAGATAAACGAAAGTGGGAAAGTGAAAATGAAAGTTACACAGCGTACGTTTATTTCCCATTAGTGCAAAATCTGTTCTATATGGGTGACATATTCAAGTTATGAGTGGCAGATCGAATTGCATACACTACTAGAGAGATCTGCTGTTTTACGCCTTCCCAAGTAGATTTTTTCTTATCCACGCGGTACAGAGCTTCTACTATTCCACCGTACCAACTTGAATACACGTTGACACCAGGCGTCAGGATCACGTGTCTGAAAGGAAAAACGATAAATCAAGGAATGATGTTAAGTTAAGTCAGTGTATACAATATAAGGTCTAGTAATAGGACTTACCTCTGGTAAGGTTTCTCAGGGATCATAATATCTTGATCGATGAATGCTTTTTCTAGAGCAATCAGCCTTTCGTTGATTCTAAACACGGCCAGATTGCTTAAAATAAAATAAAATAAATTCAGGGCCAAACAAAGGGAATGATTACTATGTGAAAGAGGGGAAATATGAGGAAGCTAGTCGTGAGGGAAGTATAAATTCAATTCCTAAAGGCCGAGTATTGTCAGATGAGCAGTGCATGCCAAAAGTATTCGAGTTATTCATAGCAGCATACAAATGAGAATTCTTAAGTAATAAGATAATATGCAACTTTTGTTTGCTTACTCATTTAAATCAACTTCCTCGATCGTCTTTTGGAATTTCTTAGCTACACTTGTGAAGTTAGTGATGGCCGAACGAACAGAATCTACAAGAAAAACGACCGGAATAAAAAAGACAACAACATTTGAGCATTTGAATGGAAGTGCCGGGGGAAGCTAGTGCAAGCATAAAGAAAAAAATAGGGAGAGAAGCAATAAGAGAACCCACCCCCCCCCCCCCCACGCCCCATGTGGATGGAGATTAGCGACTAAAAGGAATGGCGCAAAAGTGAACAAGAAGGAAGAGAAAATGCAAATAAGAGATAAGAATGTAGAGTATTACTGATATAGCTCACAGGGGTAAGTGTACATCCGCTGCAGCAAACTGAAAGGAAGGGATGAACATGCCTACAGCTTGCATGATGATGATCATCTATTCCTTTACAACGGACACAGAGTTAGCAAATCTACATTTTTTATCAGTAATGTAATACAAACCCATTGTAACTCTATTTGCAGCCATTTTTCTTTTGTACTTCTTTTCCAACTCCCTTGTGTAGTACGCTAACCTATTGGCATAGTTTGTAACATTTAGCGGCACCACGATAGAGTCAGCAAAGTGGAATGCTAACTGCGTCCATACCCGCGTGGTCACTTGGTGGTATTTGAATTGAGGGTCGATTAGAGTGGACATCATTCTGAAGTTGTCGTAAACTGTATGGTATAGGGGATTACCACTTGTCTTCTAACATCAAAAAAGACGATTACAACCATTAATATAGCAATATAAACACAATATATAGCATATATAATATAAACACTATGACGTAATGTGGTTAGTAACCTACCCTGTCATAAGTATACCGTATATCGACACATGGAATACCAAGACGTTGATAGAAAACAGCGTAGTCACTGCCAGCGCGAATAGATTGAAGTCTGGAAAAAAAAGCACAAATACATTAGAGATTTCGACAAAAAGCTTATGATTGCGATAATTATATGTGTACACTATAAACACACCATGCATAAATAGTTTTCTATACTCCGCTCTGTTGAATGAAAATTGGTCTATACATTTTGAATAGCTAATGTGACATCCCTTAAAATAAAAAATAAATAAATAAATAAACCTTTTTATAGAAGGTAGCACGTAACAGTTATTCGACTGACAAACCTGTGGCTCTCTTTTAACGTCTCTTAAGTTGAAAGGGACGGGACCACCATTAACGTGATCATCCGACCCACGTGAAGGTCTAACCATTTGCAGATATTATTACAAAGGCAGCACATTCTCCTCGGTTATTTTAAGACCCTGAGTGTTGGTCCGGCCAGGGCTTGAACCCACGACGTCCCGCACGATAGTCCGATGCTCAACCAACTGAGCCAACCGGTTGGCGAACCCTTACTATGATTGGTTCCGTTACCGGTACCGTAACCGTACCGTAATTTTTCATACTCATGGGAAATCTACTTTGACCATACAATATACTGCTTGAATCAATGGGTGCTACGAAACAAGCAATTTGTTAGAAAAGTTAGACTTACATTGGCAGTTTCTTGTTATAGTTCGGGAGTTTGCGTCTCCATTCATCAAACACGGTCTCGTTTCCAAGCGGACTGAGGACCTAAGAGAAAGGCATTCAATTAATCTTTTAAAATCTGGACAAAATTACGCGCACAATGAAGAGAGCTATTCATTCACTGTAATATTTCAGGTTCCCATAAATCTACCCATTGAGTTCACAAATACGCTTCAGTTAGAATTCCCTTAGATTAGCAAAGCTAGCGCTGACGCCAACGCCAATCAGCCCCCAAGCTCACTCCTCATCGTGTCACCACACCCAAGTAGACCTACCTTCTTGGCTGCATCAAATAGAGCATAGGCCATTAAGGGCATTGACTTTGCCCTAAATGTATAGTTTCCTATAGTGAATAAGGTCAAACATTAGGAAAGATGCATAGGAATAGAGCAGCACGGTAAAGGAATACAAAAATTTCTTACCATCTACAGACATGTCTACGTTTAAATAGGCAACCACGCGCCGATATAGTATCTTGGCATAGTCCTAAATAATAACAATAATCAATATGAATGAAAGATAGGCTTCAGTAGATTAACGTTTTCCTACAAAACTACTAAATTTAGTCTTTCATTGCAAAAACTGTTTTCAAAAACATAAACAAAAATGATTAGTGTAATGCCATTTCAATACGAACCTCCATCCATTCCGCTGACCCCATTAATTGCGGCTCCTCTGCTCCCCAGCTACAAAACACGATTGATCTTCGCGGTTTCCATCCTATTAACAATAAGCCATAATAATCAATTATCTTTTTAAAGCAGGTTTAACAGTTGGAAAGTAACAGTACAAATGAAGCATTATAATACGCTTACAAACCTTTTTTGATCAAATTGCCCATCACCCGAGAGGTCTCCATCATGGCTGCTGTCCCACTAGATGGATCAGCAGCTCCGTAGACCCAAGCGTCTCTATGGTTACCAATTAGTACCAGGTGATCTAGATAGCATTGTAACCAAAACATACACAGTTTTGAATATATGTTGCTAGTGGTGACAGGAGGTTCCACTGTTAACAAATCTAAATAAAACCGTAATGAGTAGTATTCTGTCCAGCGGTAAACCAAAGAATAGTCACGAACGGTGAGCTTGCAGTGATAGAGTGACCTTATTTTATTAATACCTTGGACAATTATTCACATGTCTCTATCATTGCAAGCTCGCCGTTCGTCTCAATTCGATGCAAAGGCACGGCTATCTTTCAAGATAGGGAGACTATTGCATGGCTGAGTTCATGCATAGCCCCCAGTTCCCATAGGCCTCTCCTGAATTCGAATTCAAATATTCGAATTCAAGATGCATTGTGGTCCAGCTTCGTACAAACAACAAAATATAAGGCATGATGAACAAAAAATATTTGTTTCTAAGCACTACCTTCGCTATCTCAGAAAAGGTCTATGTTTTGTTATTTTTGTCTTTTACTGAGCCGTGCATGGAGGGTCCCTTTTACAAACACAGCTCATCCAAACTTGCATAGACTTGTACTGTTTATACCAATTCTATTGTATTATACACATTGTCTTACCGGGTTCAACTGTTCCCCTTATCGTACCGATAACGTTATAAATATCCTTTTGTTGTAGAACCGTGCTGACGTTAAGAGTGACCTCTCTGAAATCATTAAGAAGAAGAAGAAAATAAAAAAAAATCTTTCGTGTTGCCACATGACGCGCTACGGCTGCAATTCTTGTTTCGCAATCTTTCCCAAGGGAGTAAAACAACAAAAGCCATGGCCACCATGTTGGAAGGTATAAAAAAAGAATTCATTGGAAAATCTTTTGTCAAATTCTTCCAACATGGCGGCTATGACGTCATGTGCAAACAAAAGTTTATTTATCCATGCATTGTAAGCTGATCTTGCCTTGTATCATTTGGATGCATTTGAACTCCATATGTAAAGTTAAGTCCACCTTGCCAGGAACGGAGAGTAATGCCACCAGATTCTGTGAGCATTCTACAACAAACATCATCTGATTAGTAAATAAATTTCCTTATTGTTCTTGTCAAATGTATTATTAAACAATCTTCTTTAATATTAGTTAAAAGAATATAAAATTTGAATAACTAGTTTAGCATGCCTTAGACTGTGGTTACAAGAGCTGTAAAATAAATAAGAATGACCTTAGTAATGGAGCTGCATCTTTGTAGGACATTGGATGGACTAGAATTTGGGGTAACTCCTTCTTTGCTTCATCAACAGGAAGACGATAAATCCCATCTAAAACGGTTTAATACATACTAGTTATACAATGGTTTTGAGTGGCATACCGTGGAATATCCCACGAGTCACTCGTAGTTTCTAGTATACACACGAGCCTTTAGGCGAGTGTGTATACGAAGAAAATACAATTGACGAGTGGGATATCCACGGTATGCCACGAGAAACCATTGTATAACCATTTTATCCCACACCATAGAAAATACAAATGCATAGATTCAACGCGCAGTGCATGTTGGGAAGAAAGAGTGAAATACCGACGAATATACAACGGCTTTCCTGCTTTCTGATTGGCTGTATTTTCTATGGTGTGGGATAATTAGTCAATCAAACGTAGCGCGTTCATGCTAGAGTAGATTTTGTATGATTGAGAAACGGCAATGCACACAGCACGGTTACAATACGGGTTTGACGACATACTTTGAACCAATCACAGCACGCGAGATTATTTAACATCCCCTCGAAATGCTCAGATACGGTGCCGTCACGGTCACGGCACGGCACGTTCGTACTGTTGGGATGGACATGACACTGAAACGGTCACGGCACGACATGTCTCGATACACCGTTTTTATTCTCTCACTCATATGATCGGGACAATCTGCCCAAACAAGCTACCTTATACCACGCACTAAAGAAATATTGCTTCAGGCACAACTATACATTGAATGCATCGTTCAACGCATTCGATAAGAACAAAGAAGATCATTATTATTGGGAATTCCAAAGTTGTTTAGAAAATATTTTGTCTATATTATTCTTACCTACAGCTGGATAGCCTGGTGTTAAAGGGTCACCTCTAGTACTTGAATACTTGAGAGTACCTCTTTGGACAGCATTGTTAGGCAGCCAGTTATAGGCTGGGTATACCTTGTCCATGCCTTGTTTAGCATAATTTTGAGGATCCATATACATTATGAGGCCCTTGGCTCCAGCTTTGTGGGCACGTCCATGCTATTTAATCAACAAGACGAGAAAGAACGTGACTTGATGAAAGAAGGCAGTATATACTTTACAGCTTTATTATAAAATACCTGTCATAATAAATCTCGCGTTCTGATTGGTTGGGGCGCGTGCTTTCGGAGATCCCACAGCACGCGCGCGTACTCTATATTCCGCCATTGGTATCCAAAATAACGGTTATTGTATTTTACAAGGAGTGCTTCTGAACACTTTTCGTGTGTTCTGCCAATCCCCGCGTGCTTTATAACTGGACACAGCGCGCGCGCGCGTTTTCTCGATCTTTTTTCAATATCAAAACCTGGAACACCTTGCAGATAAACTCGTTTTTGTTTGTACAAATTTTTGCCAACAAATTCAACAAAGGAGAGATCAAGTAAAGTTCTTACCATGAACACTCTTGATGTTTTTCCAAACCGCGCAATCAGAATCTTGTCCTTACAGCTGATATGGTATTTAGCGAGACGGTCGAAATCACTAACTCTTGCGTAATTAACAAACAGTAACTTCCCCTAATAAAACAAAGTTAAAAGTAGTTTGATATTAAGCAATAACGCCGATTACTCCCCCTCAAAAAAGAATTGGAGAAGTAATTGTGGGTTTTCTGGTTTAAAAATGTTTTTGTCTGATTAAAAGCTGTTACCGCACAATTTGATGTTCGCACTGCCTAACCTAGCTTAGTTAGCCTAACCCTTAACCACTAATGCAACATACTAGTCATTTACGTTGAGAGCATATACCACTGATATATATTTTATAAATTAGATGCACGGGTATAGCCCTATAATAGATATACGCAGCTTTAGAGGGTAATATCTTGAAGTCTGTTCCTTGGTGCCAGGAACCAGGAACCAGGAAGCCGGAAAAAAGGACTACCACGGTCAGCTTGATAAATGTCATAACTTGCGATCTACTTATCTTCTCCGTTCTTTGTGTATACCGATAATATTGTCGAAACATCTTTTTCGTACTTCTCCCAGGCATTCCTCCGCTTTTTGCTTACAAGAGGAAGAGGGGAAGCGCATTTGACATAAAAATCTTTGGACACTGTTTTTGCTGGAAGGGATAAGCCGCTTAAATTGACTATGCTAAAAATTAGTCGATGGTAGGGAACATTTCAGTTTAGCGATGTAGGTATGGCTATTCAATAGACTTGAAAGTTACCTTAACACTCCCAGCGGGAGAATAGGCACTGAATGGTGGAAATACCCTTGAGTCGTTATAGACTGGTGGTAAGGTCTTGTAGAGTTCAGTGCCATTTTCTGCATTTACGGTCACCACTCCAGCCTTTTTTGGAAAAGATAGGAGAACCTGATACTTCTTGAGCTCCACATTGTCAAATCCATATTTTATCCATTCATTCTTGATGTACAAGGCTTGATCATAGGTTTCTTTAGAACCGGGACTGTGAGGTACACTGGTGAAATATCTAATGGATTTTGATTTTTTTATTAGTTACACTCACCATTGAATTTGAAGGGTAATTTCACTTGACTACGACTCGGACTTGGGTTAGTCTCCTTCGCAGCCGTCATTAGTTTCGGTCAAAACTAATGACGGCTGCGAAGGAGACTAGACTTGGGAGCCTTTGATTTAAATGAACTTGAAACGTTAAGGCGCGATTATACGGAGAAATATTCTCAACTTGTCTCGCAACAGCGTTGCGAGCCAAGTTGCATGGAGCATTGCGGCGTGTAACCTACAGTGCACTGAATTTTTAAAATGTTGGAAACAAGTTGCAGCAATCGTTCAGCGAAACTGAAGTAGAATTCGTTTCCACTTTTCAGGCAACGATTCCATCTTCGTTGCACCGTGTAAACCCTCTTGCAACTTGTCTCGCAACGCCGTTAATTGCGAGACAAGTTGCTGAGAAAGTTACTCCATGTAATCGCACTTTAATATAGAAAATCACCTATAGAAGATCACTGAACAAAGCAACTACTCATAACTCTGGTACAGAATGAGCATGAAAAAAGGGACGGACCATTAGATAGTTGATGGGGGGGTTGCGTAAATCCCAAAAAAAAATATCGCGCAAGCTCTTAAACCTCAAAAAAAATATCGAGCAGGTTCTTCTGTGCGAAAAAAAAATATCGAGCAAGCACTGGTCAAAGGTAATGGCACGAACTTCATAAATATGTTGTGAATGCCCCTCTCAAATCACTGCAAATCGTATTTCCGAGGGTCTCAATTTCAAAACTTTTTCGGGGAGCATGCCCCAAACCCCCCTACCTTCTCCCGCCTTTCACGATCGTTACCCTTCTTCCAAATAAAATTCGGTCCCTGATAATGCATAATTGCATTGAACATCAGAATATAATAAGCTAAAACAGAATTCCAACTGCATGTTCAGTTTTCAATCCTGGAATTGTTAAACAAATTTCATTTTACATGTTCAGTCAATTTAAACTTCAAATTTTACCGAAAAGCCCATCTCTGATTGACCAATAAGTAATTTTGCCCTATGATGATTAATAACATTAATTATTCCATACTAGTTTTAAAAAAAATATCGTGTAAGGTCATGATGTTAAAAAAAAAAAGTGCAGGGTGTGGGACAAAAAAATAAATATCATGCAACTAAGCTGTGATATCAACGAAAATCGGTAATCGAGCACATTCTTTACGCGTTTACTAAGATTATTCGATAGTATAGTCATCGTGGATCGTAGAACTAAAACTGATTTTACACAAGCATGCAATATTACTACTACAGGTTCCACGATACGGTTTGGATTATGCTCAGCCGACATTGGGCCTTAGAATACAGTGAAATGACGTAATAAGGTCAATTGAGAGCCAAAATAATGTCTGGAAGAGCGGAAAAGCCTCGCTTTTCGTGTGTGATGATGATATTTTTCACGTTTTTTCACGTTTTAGCGCATACAGAGTCTTTTTAGGACTTTCTGGGTTTTAAAAGTATTAATTTTAAAAATAAATTTGAAAGTCGATCGTGATAAACTGTTCACAAGTTTACAGATCCTGTGATCGTGATACACTGTTCACGGATCATGATCTCAATTATAACTAACCTACTAAGCTAGGACAGGATATTTACAAGCAGATTATATTTAAGCTAGGAGGAGGAATTAGGTTTCACGCCATTATCAAGTGAATGATAGGCCTTATCCGAGAAAACATTCACGCCATTATCAAGTGAATGATATAGGCCTTATCCGAGAAAACATGGACTGGACTCGGAAAACATGGACTCGTGTACAACATGGACTCGGGGTCAAACACAACATTTTTAGTAATAGGAGCTAGGTAGGGTTGACTTTTCTCTTCATTCAATATATTTACCTCTTGTTGAAGTTCCTTGATTGTCTTTGTCTTAGTACTCAATTGCGACTGAAGGTTCTCGTACTTAAAATATCAAGAACCTGATCATGGTTTACTGCTAATACACTCTTAAACATAACCCATTTTCCTCCAGGTACCATTTTAAAATACCTAACACTAACTATCAAGGATTTGAAGTGTTATGGTTAAGGTTAAACAAACGGCTTTCAGATGTTAATGTTGTCAGTTTTTTCTTCTTCCGAATTTTCAGAGCAGATTAATATTTAACTAAACAGACATGTACAGAGGTAGCTACAGGTTAAATATATCATTTATCGTATAACGATACCATCAAACCAGGTATGCACGAGCATCATGTTCAAAGAAAAAATCCTTTTGATTTACCTTAAGGATTCTTTTAGCTTAGAGGGCGATACTTGCTCCACTGCTTCTTTGTGGAGACGCTGGTTCTTTTCCGAAATCACTTTCGATGAGTCGCTGGCAGTCCTCTTTTCCTGCTCGTTTCTATCAGAGTTTCTATAAACAGCACGTCCAATCACATAACCAACAGCTATCGAAACACCAACAAGTAGTATTGCAATGATTGCAATTGCTAAAACGTAATGCCTAGTCTTCATCCTATTTTCCTGTTTTTACCCTTTACATAAGAGTTATTCGGGTGGGAGTTATATCAGACTGACTCACTAAGTTGGCTATTTACGTATGTAAACTAGTTGAGTATTGTGTTGGCGGTGACGACTGATAGGTAAATTGATACTTAGAAAAACATTTATTGGACGACGCGGACAGTTCAAACAATCAGTGCATTGGTCTGTAAACCTGTTCACGAATCACACTGAAGTAAAGGTCGACCTTCCAGCATAGGCATATTTATCCATTTGCACAACCGAATATGCATAGTGATATTCTTGAATTGCTTAATATATAACTAATCAAAATCACTTGTAATTGAGATCTTTTAATTCTGGCAGTTAAAATCAAGCCGGAAACATTTCATCTAATTAGACATTAATGATTTTCAAAACTTCCAATTCTTATTGGCTGCGCCATGAAAGCCGGTTTAAAAACGTTTTCCAAAAAGGATCATTATCAGATTTATGAAATTGCACTGCCACCCGTCGAGATAAGGGCGTTGTCAGTGTCATGGACACAAACCCATGATCGCAAGATTTACTTTGCCTCAAGAAACAAAAATTAGACTGCAGTAAAACAATGAAGTTTTAAAAATTGTTTAAACTTGTTCGATGAAAAAGAAACTAAAAATGTCAAGTTCATAAATGTTTGTCCGTTTGCGTAAGGACCGTAAGTGTATACAAACACTGAAACATCTCAGTTGGCAAGGAAACTGCTGGCTTGGGATGAATTTTTACGGTGATCTATTAACTATTCATCGCATTCTCCGAACCCAAAAAGAACATCTGTGTCGAACCAGTCTAAAATGTCATCTTCAGTCGTCTTCTTTTTGATAAGAGGCTTGAGTTCCTTTATTTTGCTTTTGAATGGAGTTTTCTTCTTCTCTACTGGTGTTCGCTGTGGGGATATTCAAATAAAACTGAACTAAATATCAATAACAAATAAAGGAGAAAACTTGGCAAATAACAGAAACTACTGTGAACATCAAAACACTATCGTTTGTTTTGCGTAAACGTGGAAATGACTAAGATAAAAAATTTTGGCCTTTTTTCATAAGAACATTTTTGCGACCAAGCACCTTAAGCCCCGGCAAAAATCCTAAAAAATAATATCTTTACTTTGAAAAGGAAATGAATCATTTCCGAGCTCAAAACGAATTTGACATTTTGATAGACTTGGCATGAATGGTTGTTTGTTGTAGTGTCCATAAGTAGCCTTCTAACCAGTGATATATGCACTTACATGCGCAGGTGTTTTAGCCAACACTTTTTCTGTATCTTTTATGTCAGGGAAAAGATCTTTAAACTTGGTCAGCTCTTCTGTATCCTCCTTACTCATTTTCATCTTAAATAAGAATCAAAACATTTTTATTAAAGTGCAATCTTTTTGTTTTACGTTCTTTATACAGTAAAATTTGAAATAGTTTAAAATGTACTGACATTATAATAATAAGAAGAAGAAGAAAAACAAGAATATTCAATCTAGACATCAATACTGCAAATTAAAGTTAAACCCGATATAAATCATTTTTACGAATTATGGTAAAGATATATTTATAATACCTTTTTTGGTTTTCTCACTGGCTTTCCTCTTGGCACAGGTTTTAGTGGCTTAGCTTCATTTACAACAAGCTGCTGTGGTTTGGAAATATTCTTGCTCTCGTCATCTTTCCAAGATACTGGTTTGGGAGAATGACGCACATTTGGTTTGCTTATACGAGATGGAACTTTTCTATCGTCCAAAACGACGTCTTTGTCGTCATTTACCTTCTTTTGAGCAGAAAAAAAAGCACGAAAATGAAAATTGGAATTTATGGAATTCAATAAATTATTGTATAATATTTACCTTCTTACTGGTTTTGGGCAAGCATTCTTCATCATCAGATGAAGATATTGATACAGCCACATCTGATTCGGCAAATACAACTCGCCTTTTCTTGGAACCCCCTGACTGGCCCTTTAGAATGCTTCGTACAATAGTAGGTGTTCCAACACCCTTGGGTGTCGTCATTGCACTAGTTTGGGGTGTCCAGAACCCTTTTGTAGTCCCTGCAAGTTTTGACACTTCCGGTGTTTTCGGAACCTTCATTAATAAGATAAATGTTAAAACAAGTAGTAAAGCGTAAGAAAATCTGTTTTATTTAGCAATAGGATTCACAAAGAGTCTTAGCCAATGCATAAATAAAAACAAAAATAATAACATTGCGATTCATGGTGGTAGAGTTGATGATTTTCTTGGGGCTATTTTAATTAATTAATTTATTTATTTATTAACTTCACAACCATGAGAGCATAAATACATATCAAAATACAAACTTACAGTACAAATTACAGCTACAAAAAAAAAAAAAATGAACAGAAAATGAAAAAAAAAATTATGCTATGCGCTACTTGATTGGTTTAGGGTCTGACCAACAGGACACAGGTCCCATACAAAGGTCAAACAAACCGTCGGCACTTTTATCATGATAATAGGTTTCTATTTACCTGGTGTTCTGTACTCTTTCGCGGCGTGCGTGGGCTTTTCACGTTTTCCTTAATTAAAAAAAAAAATGCTTGAGTCATCGATAAAAGTCCAGCTGTTATCAATGTAAGTCAATATTGGTTTCGTATCAGTGCATGACACATGAATAAACACTAACCTTTTCGTCTGACAGGCGGTTTTGAAGAGAAATAACAGTCCCTTGCTCTTTTTCTAAGGCTGAAGTAAGCTCTTTCTAATAATACAAAATTTCATAAAAATTGCAATGAAAAACTTAAATAGAAGTCGATTTAGTAAACTTAGACGCCCCATCTACCTGTTTTTCGGCTGCATTTTCCAGATCTTTTTGGAGTAAAGCAATCTTTTCTTTCATTTCTTTCATCTTTTTCTCTTGGAGCTGAGTAGACTCCTCCTTATCCCCTTTCAATTTTTGTCGCATTTGGTCTAGTTCCCGGTCCTTTTGGGCAACGATTCGTTCATTCTCAATCTGGGAGTAAGAAAGTTAATCGGCTACTAATGATTACAAACATTTTTAGGCTGATGGTATATTACGTTGGGTGAGTTAATACCCGTTGTCGTTAATGGTTGTATTTTATATACCTTGTATTTTTCCAATGTCGAACAAAGCTCGGCCATTTGGCTCTCAAACATCTTCTTTGCGTCATCCTTATCTTTTACAGACTGATCTGACAACTCCCTTAGCTTTACAGCCTTTTTAAGAACAAAGATTGGTTAAAGGGTGTGGCTTGCTAAATACCATTGCACTTTACAACGAAATTACTAGTGTACTTACTTCTTCTTCAAGTTGAATTGTTGTCTTCTCATTTTCTTTTAACTCTTTCTTTAGGCTTTCAATCTGAATTTTAAAATGTTGCCCATTTTGTCAATTTAACGTTATTAACCGTCAACCATTTATAGTGAACTCAGTAAAGTGTTTACTCTAACCTTTTGCTCCAGGGATAATAGAGATTTGTTTGTTGCTTCTTGTTGGTCATTCGATTTCTTAAGCTATTGATGAAGTACATATTTAAAGGGAAAAAATGAACAAAGAATGGCAAAAGTAATAACAATACATATACAAGAAAACACCAACCTGTTTTGCTAGATCTTTTATTTCTTCATTTTTGTTCTTCACTTGGTCCGACAGTGAAGAGGCCTAAAAAGCCGGGAAGGCGTGCATGAAGCGGTAAAAAATAGCCCTTATGCTGATTTTACAGGTTAAGATGAGAGGGATGGGCTTACCTGGTTCTCGAGTTTATCAGATTGTTTAGTCTGGGAAGTCATCTTACTCTTGAGACTCTTTACCTATAAAATTCAATTAAAGGTGATCAATATTCAGATACTAGCTCTTTCCATTAACCATATTTCATCTGCTCCGGCTAAATTTCTCAATCCGATCAATAAAGAAGCATTCATTCCTATGTTCACTTTTCTCTTCATTCAATATATTTACCTCTTGTTGAAGTTCCTTGATTGTCTTTGTCTTAGTACTCAATTGCGACTGAAGGTTCTCGTACTTAAAATATCAAGAACATATTGGAAATATTATCATTAAGTTCCTATGCATATACCATATGAATACGTCTGTCAAGAATCGAATGCATGTGCATCAGGCTGCAACACAAACCTTTTTCTCCAATGATTTTGCACGCTTTTCCTTATCCTCCGCTTCATTTTTCAACTTCTTTACCTAAAATTCCAGAAGACCAATGACGAAAATTACAGGTATGATTAATTATAAGGTAGAAATGAAATGCATCAACTTACGTTGGCATCTTCTTGTTGCATTAAAGCGGTTGCCTTGTGATGTTGTTCCTCGACATATTCATTCAGTTTTTCATACTTTTCTCTGAAGCAAAAGATTGAATATTCTATCAAAGCTTTGTTTGATCACTGAGTATTTAGTTTTGCAATTGAGCAAAAACAACAAGGCACATGATTTTTTTTTAAATCTATAAAATAGTAACATACTCCAAAGCTGCGAATTTTTCTTGGAGCTTTTCGTAATCTTCATGCATTTTCAACTTTTCTTTTTCCTTCTCCTAAAAAGCAAAATACATCACATGAGCAGTACCTATAATTTTTCATTACTCTAGTGTAACGTTGTTTTCTCAGTATTTTTCTCTATATTGCTTTGTCCAGTCCGCGTGCAACAAATAAGTACCTAACTCCCAACTCGTTTGTGCCGAGATGCAATACGAATGGCATGGTTGGAAAATGTCTTTCCCTCCTTGGGGGCATAAGCGCCGTGAAATATTTTAACTTAAGGCATTGCCTTACCTTGATTTCATGTTCCAAATTGTCAATTTTATTTGCAAGAATCATCTTTTCTTGCTCAACCTGCTTTTCCGCATCCTGTAAAACATTTTTTTATGGTAGTCTTTTATTTCTCAGAATAGAAAAGGTAACGCAGCTTGTTCTAACCAACCTTGGTTTGCTGTAGCTCATGCTGTAGCTTTGAGTTTACAGACCTAAGAAAATAAAGAAAATGATTTGAGTCTGGTGGTTAAAGAATATTCTGCCACCATATATTCTATTTGAGACTTACTTTTCTTGATCAAGAAGACTCTGAATTTCTTCTTCGTTTTTAGCTTGTTCTTTCTGGTTATCTTGCATATGCAGGATTTCCTGTTTTAGGTCTCTTATAATGTCCTGACATGAAAAATCATTAAGGTCATTAGTGACATGTCTGTTATGGTGTAATATATTAGTTAAAACTAAATAAAATAGTGTTATTAATTTATGGTCATAGCATATCTATTGTGGTATTCAACCTCCTTTTCCATGATTTCCTCTGACAAAACAGCTTTTTCATTTTGAAGTGTTGAACTATCATTTATTGATTCTTGGAATTTGCGCTTTAGATCTTCAAGAACAGTCTGAAAAATCAAGGAATATGTATACATTACAAGCACAGGGGAAAAGAGAAAACTGAAACATACACTGAGTAAAACACATATCGTACTGCATGGCTAACAGGCTTTAGTGCATAACTAAGCTAAGCGTCAGTTATATAGGTACCTTTACTTCTCTTAATTTTTTTAATTCCTCGCTGATTGCGTCGTTATCCTTCAAAGCAGAGTCTGCAAGGAATTAATTTAGAGAGCAACTGATAAGTAGAAGAACGTAGATATTTTCAAAATTAGCTAACAAATACATCTACTTTACTGACCAAGATTATTTTGGAGTATCTGGATTTCATCCATAGATTTTGCGTGTTTATCAATCCATTCTTCCAACCTATATCCAAAAATAATTTGCTTTGAATAAATCTGCCATTGCGCGTTGATCTATGCCCATTCTTCCCTCCCTCCCCTTTCCTCTCTCTCGACTGCCTTGCTCCCTTCCTCCCTTCTTCCACCCACCCATCCTTCCAACCACCTACCCACCCATTCATCCATCTTGACATCCATCCACTCACGATCGCCTTCTCACCCACACATCTTTATACTAAACCTTTTCTGTTTATCCTTCGATGTTTCTTGCAAGCTTGTAATCTTTTCTTTTAAATTACTCATATCCTCTTGGTAGATTTCCTCAATCTTTACCCTATCTTCGCGTTGCTGCGACACCATCTCTTCGTAATCTTCTAACTTGCTTTTGCTAAAATTAAGATCATCTTCTATCTTCTTTGTTTCTTCCTGGAAAAATAATAAAGGATAGGAATAAATATATTTGTAAAGCATATGATAAAAGATCAGGGTCAAAGAACAGTCAGGTCAAAATGGGGTTACGCACGGATTTCTGGCTTTGCTGGCTGAAGTGCTTTGCCAACAAACCATTCATAACTAAGGTTTGATAACGCTAACCTTGCTGCGCAACAGCATTTCCTCCGTGTTCTCCAATGTTACTTGCAGTGAGATTATTGCACTATCCATCTTGTTTATTCTATCTTTAAGATTACCTGGAACAAATACAAATATTCCATACATACTGCGTGGAAAACAACATGCGCATGCTCAAGAACAAAAAAAAACTTCATTATACATATACAAGAGAGTATGAAGTAAGAGAACACATCTCCGTTCTCTATGATAATTATTTGAAAAACTAGCACCGCGCCGCGCCGCGCAGCCTGAAATATTTTATCATGGGATTCCTGATTCCGTTCAGGCTGCGCGCGGAGCTAAAAATAGATTTTCAAATAATTTTCATGGAGATAGACCTATGTATGGGAGATGTGCTCTCTTACTTCATACCCTCCTGACATACTCTATGGAAATGAGAAAATAAATCAATGGAAATGCACCAGGAAGTCCGTTTGGTTCAGAGCAGTTCTTGTAAGAAAGTCAGGCAGTCTACTTATGACATAAAGCTACCTCTTTCGTTCTTTAGTTCTTCACATTCCTTGTCCTTCTCCGTCACGCTCGATTTCATAATGGCAACCTTTTTCTGAATTTCTTCTCCTTCTGTTGTTATGTAACTTATCTAAACATCAAGAAAGATTGCGCTTGCTTTTATTTTTTATTACTTCAAGTATGTTTCATAGTATCAATAACTTTCAAAATGTTCATACCTGATTCTGCAAATTCGATATACAATCTTCGTATCTGTCTTTTTGTTCCTTAGCTGATAAAAAAGGGATCTGTTAAAACATTATTGGCAGCGGGTTCATTTTCAAAATTCAGTTATCATGTGGACGTGGTATACTTACCCTTTACCATCATGCTGTCAAGTTTTTTCGTCTGACCGATTTCCAGTTCTTGAAATTTGATAAGCATTTCCTATCACAACAAAAATGTGAAACTGACCATTCTGATCTATTTCAATGTTGCGAACACTTTTATTTGACGAATGTTTACCTGATATTGATCTATACGGTGTTTATCTATTAGCTTCAGCTCATCGCGATCATTTTCACCTAAAAATCATTAAGAGTATATTTATATTATCCAAATGCTAACATTGAAAACGGGTTTTCAAATCGTGCAAATCATCAGTTTACCTTCCTTTATCTTCATATTTAGATGAGCAAAATGATCCTTCAAAGCGTTGCACATAATCCTTGTAGAAGTGACTCTACATCAAAAAAAGCAACTTAAAAACTTCTGAAAAACTAGCCAGAATCGCATGCAGATTTGCTCCAATTTGAGATATAATATCAATGCTACATATATATCAAATAAAAGAAACAACTCATCAGCTCAATCTTTACTTTTGTTCCACTTCTTGACGATGTGCCATCTCGTCTTGCAGCTTTGAGCTGATGCGTTCATTGTGGAGCTGAGCAACAAAGATACAACATTTTTTGAACATCTTGTAATTTTGACTATATAGTTAATAAGTACGTAATGATGACAATATCTAATACTGCACTTTCGATTTTCTGTACTATCATGATCATGACGTCATATAAATTATCCACAGGTGCCATGATGACGACATTTTTATATCATTGGAGCACCCTTATTAATCCACAAAAAGGTTCTATAGGTAAATATATATTAACCTGTAGCTCGAGTATTGCGTTTCTTTGTGTTTCTAGCTTTTGAGAGGCTTCAACAAGCTTCCTTTCCTAAAAACGAAGAATCATTGATAAATCATAATCCTGCAGGCCAGCTGAGTTGATTGCGTTCAACGAAAGGAATTATGGGTCAACTATTTTTGGTTAGCATTTTCCAAGCATTTTCCGAGTCTACAATGTAAACTTCTCTTCCGTTGTTGTTTAAAATGGAATTCTGCTATGATTTCGGCACAGGGGTTAAGATCAATTTAAAGAAGGAAGAACTCGTATTTTAATAGTTTCGTGCTTTGCAAAATTATGGGAAATGCTAATCAAAGTACTGATGATGTGGTTGTTCTGAAGGTCAACTCAAATGGCAAAACATTTACTGAGAACATAAAAAAACAGTCTTGAAAGTTTTGATAATATCATAACAATAGTCGTCTCGCATTTTAATTTGTTGTTGTTATTGTTGCTGTTGCGCGTGGCTAGCATGACAATGCAATGCACAGTGTATCACCTTCAAGCAATATTTTCTCGCAATTTTTCAGGAATACTTTTCGAGTGAGTCGTTGCAAGTTGTTGACTGATGAGATGCAACCTGCAACGCTACATTTGCAAGGCAAGTTGCTGAGTGTAGAGTTGTACAGCGAAACAGAGTCTTATAATATACGAAAAACTTGTCAGTAAAGCTATCATTCATAAACTGTCTTTACCTTTTGTTTTAAGTCAATTTCTGTCGATGTTTTCCATTGTCTTATCTTCTCCGCTTCCTGATGAAGTTTCGAGTGAAGAGATTGCATTTTTTCTGGGTCTTGTGGCATTTCTTTTTCTATTAAAGTTTCCAAAAAAAAGAGAAAAAAAACAACACTTTAAATAAGCTTAATTATTGACATTTCAAAAACCCAGTAAGCTTAAATTTGTTGTTGTTTTAACACTTCAAATTTCCCTAACCTTTCTCTTTTTGGCAAGGCGGAGATAAATGTCGTTCTCCTTGTACATTAACCGGCCGAACATTAATTTGTTGAGGCAAAGAAGAGCCATTTGCTTGACCTGTGGGACTCTGAGAAGCTGTTCTGCTGCCACTTTTGTCAAATTTCAAAAAGTACGAAGTAGCAGATGTTGAAGTCTTGAAAAATGGTTGCTGGATCTGGGAATTTGTGTGGTTCGCGGTCTGCATCTTTCACGTGTGTCAAGTACAACTTGTGCAGATGAAGAGGTACCCTTTTGTAAGGGGAACTGGCGAGTTTTTCGGTAAAATAAGCAGCATGAATCAGTTGTTTTCGCAGCATCAACGCGGCTTTCTTGTTGTTTTCTTGTTGCGAAAAATTAATGTTGCGCTCAAAACATTTTCCCGCCAATATCAGCGCGCGTGCGAGCCTCGTTTTCAGACTTGTAACCGGAAGAGAAGACAACCGGAAATGCTTAGGAAAGGAAATAAAAACATAATCGGATGACTAATTCTTACTTTTTTAAAGATGAGAAACCATAAAATTGTTTAGCAATTCTAAATTCTTGACATTGCTTATTACAAAATAAATTATAGTCATCAAGATTGCAGCTTATTTTGTGTAATAACCAATAAATGTTTGTCATAACGTAGTAAGCTACCATAATGCGAATAAGTTAGAAAATGATTAGACAATTATGCTCTGATATAAAAAAGTTCAGTAGACCAAAATATTCTTTGAATAATTTATGCAAAACTACCGGCATCGAGACTTCCGGTAAAGAATACTAATAACACGTGACTTGGCTAATGATGACGTATATCCAAGGTTCGTGTGGCAAAAAGAAACCAAGATGGCGGACGGACCAGCGAACCCCAAAGATATAACTGCTATATTTAAGCGGTTGAAACAACATCGAGACAATAAGGTATGCCAATATATAGCCCATTATCTTGTCAAAGTGTCTGTAGATTTTGATTGGAATATTTCTTGGTATTTCTTTGATTTTTAGATGTGTTTCGACTGTGGTCACAATAATCCAACATGGGCTTCTATAACTTATGGTGTCTTTCTGTGTATTGATTGCTCTGCTGTTCACCGGGGTTTAGGGGTTCATTTGTCTTTTATACGGTAAGAGATAATTTCAACTATTAGTTAAATCTCCCACCACCTATCGATCTCAGAAAATTTTTCCTTACTCTGATCAGACACCGGACCAAACACTACGTGTTACGTGAAAAAAGCTGAGAATAAATTTTCATACATTTTCACCTCTTCCTGAACAGGTTGATTTAAAGAAATCCTAAACACATGATTGTCTAATAATTTGATTTTTCCGTCGGTAGATCCACTCAGCTAGATACAAACTGGACATGGTATCAACTACGAGCGATGCAAGTCGGAGGAAACGCTAAAGCTGTAAGAGAATTTAGATAACTGTTTACACACACCACTAAATTATTATGATAATTTTGATTTTCTATTTAACTTAACTTCCCTTCTAGTTATATAATTTTCTTTAATTTAGATCAGTGATAATATAAGCATCAAATGTAGTCCCAGATTTGTAACATAATTTGTATTCATGAATATTTTAAAAACAAAACATCTCTTATAAAATCAGCTGATAATTTCACAGAACTTTTCAATTTCAAGATTATAATGTCATTATACAATATTCAGTCTATTGTACCAACAAATATTTTTTATGGTCCTTAAGCTCAACCTGAGAAAGTCATAAAACTGCTTAATTATTTAAGATTTCTTGTATTTTCCTTGGATGGAGGGAATAACGTTTTTAATCAGGTGATTATGGCTACCTATCTTACATAAATATAAAAATCTAACTTCTTTAGTCTTGTTTATTTTCTTAGACACAACATACTGTTGTTTCGTTCACTTTGTTAAAACTGTGCAATAATAAAGAAAAATCAATATTTTTAAATTAAAAAAAATACTTGAAGTTAATCTGAACTCCCACTGAGGTTCTAGAGAATTCCCATGAATCTTTTTTCCCTTTGTTATCATGTCATATATTGTACCATATTATAGACCTAGTATTTAATCCTTTCACCTGATACATCCTCCTGTTCTTTTCATTATAAATATGGCTACTGAAGTAAGAGAGAGGTTGGGTGCCATATTGTATCTGTTAATGACCCATTACATAACACATTCCCATTCAATTATACCATCTCCATAGAAACCATCAAATATATACTATGAATATAAGTACTCTTAATTCACTTAAGGTATTTGTTTCCATGTCGACTGCATCTATGGTTTCATTAAGGAATCAAGTTTCCATATCGACTGCACCTATGGTGTCATTAAGGGATCAAGCAAGCTATTAACTCTGTATCTCTAACCAAGGATAATATTAAAAACATTTAATTACTTAAGAAAAATAGTAGCAGCAATGCATACCTAGTCTATATTATTATTATTATTATTTATTTCCAAATTGCTTAACGTTTTGCTTACAAAATTCTTAGCTTACCGAGTCCAATCCTTAAACCTTGGGAAAACTAGAATGTATTCACTTTCACAATTATTATTATTATTATTATTATTATTATTATTATTATTATTTTTATTAAGTCTGATATTTCTGTGTTTCAGACTGCATTTTTCAGGCAGCACAGTGTAAATACCGAAGATACTACTGCCAAATACAAAAGGTATTTTTGAATAAAATGAAACATTTACATAATCTTATGTACATATTTGATAGCAGTTTTTGCAGTTGTAATAATAAGATTGATGATATTATTATAATTACTTTCAGCCGAGTTGCTCTACTCTACAGAGAAAAAATAGCATCACTTGCGACTAAAGCACTAAACATGCATGGAACACAGGTAATAATCTACAGTGTATGTATTATCTAAAGCAGTTCCCCCCAAAAAATTCCTTCAATTTATTACTGTTAGATATAAAAGAAATAAAAAGCCTGCTTGCTATGATGTGGGAATTGGCAGAACACTAAATAAAGTGTTGAGAAGCACTCCACTTAATGGCATGCTTCTCCTAACACTTCTTTAATGGTCTAACTCCTCTGCCAGTCCCTCTATGCTTTACAACAGTTACTGCACACAGCTGTAAATAAAGAGATTTATGTATATGGTAATGATAAGAAAACTGACACTGCAGTTAACTCATTTGTTACTGGTAAACTTGTTTTTTAGCTTTACATTGATACAACTCATAGCCCAGCCACACCAAACTCACCTGACAAAGATAAAGACTTCTTCACTGAAATGGTGAATGTTACCCCTTCTGCCATCGAAATCCCTAAAAATGGAAGCAATGGAAGAAACAGTCCTGGTAATGAAAATTCTTTTTAGCTATGAAAAAAGCTGGAATATTTATACCAATTCTTATGAAATTTATATAACGACCACTGGTATGACAGTGGTACAGCTCAAAAAATAAATAAATCTTACCATTTGAAGTGTGATTGGTGGAGGCTAAAACCCTGGCAGTTGTCTTGAAATATAGAGCTCTACTGTAGTTTCCTGGGGCTCATGATTATGAAAACAATTGTAATGATTATGTATCATTCTTTGTTTCAGCTAACGGCACAGCCAAGGATAACAAAAACATGGATCTTGACATGAATGCCCTAAGTATATCTCCACCAAAGAAACAAGGTAAGAAACTGCGAAAATATTGGGTACACTCTAATCAAACACAGAGCATTACTGCGATTCTCAGTATTCTTAGAACTCGGTAGTTTCAAGTTTCCCATGGGAATTTGGTTTTTCACTGCTGCCAATCAAAAATATAAAAGATCCCAACTGACTTGATGGCAGCGAAAAAACAATTTCACAACAAGCTGTTGAAATGTCTGAGTTTGCAGAATATTGAGAATCACAGTAAAATAGTACAACATATTATAGTGGTAAATGAACTCAGTTATTTTTTATTTCTCTATGTGCAGAAGTAAGGGTATCCACTATAGGAACAAGAAAACCACCTGCAAACAAGAAGAAAGGAGTAAGTTATTGATGCTTTCGTTTTAGTTTCACATTTCACCATCAAGAATGGCAATTGATGAAATACTATAATTATTAAATTATCATGTTATTTTATTGTTTGTTCCTAGCTTGGAGCAAAGAAAGGAGGACTTGGAGCTACAAGAGTAAGTTGAATTTTATCTTACACAACAATATTTTTTATTTTCTTAAAATTTTATAGACTTTAAAATGTTTTTTTTTTGCACATAATTTATATAGTTTTTTGTAAAACTAATTTTAACAAATAACTAATTTTAAGCAGCATTTATTTATCATATTATGTATCATTTATTTATTTTCTCAAGGTAAAAGCTGATTTCAATGACATAGAAACAAAAGCTCAAGAAAATGACAAAAACCGAGAGAAAGTTGTAAAACAGAAATCCATTGAAGCAAAGGAAGAATTTCTTTCTTCAAACCTGACTTACAATCCAGTTGATTTGAAGAAAGAAGAAGAAAAGCTAAAGCATTCAGACCCCAAGAAAGCCACTCAGCTAGAACGTCTTGGAATGGGTGTAGGACCACGGGCTGGACCAAAGGCACAGAGTACTGGAAGAAGCCATTCTGCCGCTGCCAGCATGATGACTGTCGAACAGATTAAGCCTGAGAAAGGCAGTTCTTCCAGCAAGGATTTTTATGGCATGTCATCTCATACTGGATTTTTTGACAGGTTTGTCACATCTTTTACACTAAAGATAGCTCTCCCACAGGCTTAAGGACTAGCGGTTACTTGTTTGGCCTGCATAAGCAACTGTCTCACTTAACCTGATTACAGTTAACTCTTGCCTTGCTGTCACCCTGATATTACACACACCTTGCTATTATTGACAAGAACCAAAATTACTGACAAAGTCAAGGCCGTAATTAATTCTCGCTATTACCGGTACGGATGTTCGCTATTACGGACATCAAGACCAGTGATGGCCCTAAGGGAGTCCACTGTAACAAGAGTTTACTCTATGGGTTTCAAAAAGTGAGGGTTGTCTATGATGAAGGCTATATCAAGGATAGACCTCTGCCTCAGATATTTATGTAAGTTTTTGCATTTTAATGTCTTGAGTCTTGATTAACGGATATTACTGTAGTAAGTTAATAATATCCTTGTTTTGACACTTTATCTTTGCTTTTTTCATTCAGCTATCTGGATGAACCAAGTTTCACGGAACCTCCACCAAGGTACTTCTAGTTACTAATTTTACTTCTGACTTTTCTCAACTACAATATAGACCCCTTGCACTTGACATCAAAGCAGCTCAATTTGGAGGACAAAACGAAAGAATTTCAATCTTCTGAGAATTGGAAACTATTGTTTTGTTCTCCAAATTAAGCTGCATTCAAAAGTGCTGTAAGGGGTCTCTATTTTGATGGCTTCCTTTAGTAACAGTTACTATAAGCAAAGGGCACTTCTTTGGTTTTATTTTCATGACATCTCTTTTAATTATTGATTTATCGGTAAATAGGGTTTATAAATATTATTTTTTTTATTGCAGTTACAATCCATTCAGCAAAAATGATAACAGTTGGGATGTCATTAGCAGGTTAGTTCCATTCATTCACCTAATGTAAACTCAATTTTTTTTCATTCATTCACTTGTTCATTCATTCTTCCATAATTTATATTTCATTAATATAATTAATTTAAGTTGAAAATCATGTGCTTTATGACCAGCCGACACATTTCGGTCAACTTTCGCCCAACTGTTGGTTGATAGTTAGCTGACTGTTGTTCAACACTTGACTGACAGATCACCAACACTTCACTACAATCATTTTGCCTACTCTTCATCTATGTTATTTCCCTAGGGAGGAAGTCAGGTCCAATTCTTCCTATCCCAAGAGCTTTTCCAGAGAGGACAGGTGAATGTAATAATTAACTCCACCTTAGAGACATCATGTGACATCATGTAAACACCAACCATCTAACAATCTTCTTCTTTACTCACCTTTACCAGCCGATCAAGGAACAAACATGTACCAGAGACTTCTTCTTCATCTTCAGGTAATTTTGCTTTAAAGTGGCTTGACAAAATTGCTAGTGCAAACGGGCCTTTAAAAGATAATAAAATGGCTCGTCCAACAAATGACAAGCCCTGATAATTTCTAGGTTGCTTTCTAGGATTTATTCTCAGATTTGTGATGCCTATTTATTATTCATAATGAATAGGTTTTCAAATATTTTTTAATGTTATTTTGATATTCAGATGAGGTTGCGAAAAAGTTTGGAAATGCAAAGGCGATTTCTTCCTCGCAGTTACATGGTGATGATGACAGGGTGTGTATTGATATTGATTCATATCATTCTCCAAAGGAATACAGTAATTCTATTGTGTCATAGACTATATCGCTATTGTGCTGCAGCAATGTATTCTGGGACTGTTAACTTCAATCAAATAACAACAAATAATTATTGTTAAATATCAAATGTGATTGGTTAATTTTTTGTATGAAAATTTGTTTGGGTGTCCTTGGTTGATATAGTCATACTATAAGCATGGCTTCTTTTGTTTGGTGTTATTTGATTGAGTTTTATAACAGAATGCATTGCTGCAGCAGACTAGTGATATAGACTACTGTCCTCTAACATAGGTGCCATAAAACATCTTCATTACACAAATAATTACTTGGAAGAGTGAATTCTGTAATTGCAAACTGTAAAACTGAAGCTTTTTCTATGTTTGAATGAACATTTTAGGAAGCTTATGGAGCAAAATCAAGACTGGATCGAATGGGTCATTCTTCAGGAATTTCTAGTGCTGATCTGTTTGAAGATGAGAGGTCCTCAAAAGGTGTGCAAAATAATAAACCTGAACCACTGATTTCCTACTTTAGATCATGAGCCATTCCCATTATTATTACCTTTATTCATGTGGCTGGTAATATTAATGTTCAAGTAGATACAGAAACATGAAATTTGAAACATATTCCTAAGTCCTGAGATGATGTGTTCTGAATGGGAATACAGTGTAGATGCCCAAGTGGATTTAATTGGCTTCAGAATTTACACAAAATGAATGAATGGATCAGAGTGGGTAAATTTATCTATGAAAAAAATGAACATTCTAATCTTATAATTTTTTATTTTCTTTCATTCTTTCAGTTGGTTCAGGATCAGCTAATTATTCAAATATTAAAGATGAAGTTGCTAGAGTCACAGGAAGGGTATGCTAAGATCATTGTTTTAACTGTTAGTTGCCCATTACATTTGGCCATAAATAGCCATACCAGTATGCCAACAATGATCATGGCCAATGGATGGGCCATTTTTTTATGCGACAACCGAGAGGGAGTGTCAGATTTCTTGTATGGGTAACCAAGCAAATGAACAGTTCCTGAATATCTCAAAGAATATTCCACAATCAAATCCTTGTTCAAACTACGTATGGTACCTCTTGGAAACTTCATTACATCTCTTTTGAGAGATTAGTAGTAATACCAGTATCATTTTATATACTCTTCTTGAAATGAATCTAGCAATAAATCAAAGAAATTTTCTTTCTTTTTTGTCCACAGTTATCTACTATGGCATCAGATGTTATAGGATCTATACAGGTATGGCTGAATAGACCTCTTTAATTAGCTCGAGCATGATGTTTTGCACATTTTAGACAACATAAAAAAATCTGGAAATCCAGAAATTCCAGTTGAAGAACATAAAATTGAATGATCCAATCAGTAGGTTCCAGAAACTCAGTCTTGTGATTGAGGTAATTGACTTTCCCTGCTCGACTTTTCGCATGCACCATTTGTTGGAAGTTTATCCAATTAGAATCAAGATTAGAAAATCACTTGCCATTCCAACCAGATGGAATAAATTAAACAAATAATTTTAATACTTAATAAATGTTTCTTTATTCTTTTCTTCCACAGACAAGATACAGTGGCTCGAGTTAAATCCCATTACTGACTGTATAGTTCACAAATTATTGGTAAATCAATCCATCGCATCCTTGAATACAGAAGAATTTAATGCCATTTTTAATCATTACAAACAAGTCTAGAATTATTTTGGTTGTAAAGACTGATTAGTGTACCTGTGAAAAAGTTGACCTCAAACAAAATTATATGAATCTCTACCTTGGTGTAAGAGATTTTCCTTTTCACTGCATCAATCAAATAAATCATTAGTTAAGAGTAAAGATGCCATTGCCAGATTCATATCGAGTGACGGACTGGGGTGACCAGACAACTGTTGACCGGGCTGGATAAATGAATAATATTTTTAATATAATACTACATAGTGAGCTCAACAAATGCATGCCAATTTTGACTGAATGAACAAAAAAGTACTGGAAAAATGGAGGTAATCATTTTCACAGTTGTCCGGTTAATTTTAACCCAGTCCTCTAACGATACTGTATGAAACTTGGCACTGTATCTTATGACTACTCCAAGTAAGGCTGCAAATAAGCGTTGGTCATCTGACAAATGCCCAGTAAAAATGACAACTTGACTGGTAAATGATTCCCATTCTCTGTACATTTGACCAGCCACACTTTGGTTTGACAGGTGAAATATTCCTCTGGTCTGACAAATGAACTAGCTATCAAAAAAATTAATTGCAGCCTTGCTACTTAACAATATGATTGACTGTGGTCTAACATTTAAATAAAACCCCTCTCAAACCAGGTGCATTCTTTGACCTTCAATTATTAATCTGTTATCATGATATAATCTCTGTTAATTCCATGTATACTAAATAGTAATTGTCAAGAAAAAATTCAAAACTTGTATAAAGTCAATTTCTACCCTGCTTAATGATCCACTCCTTGCAGACTGAAGATGATTTTTTTTGCGGCAAGAATGAGGTTGATTTTGGAGGGGAAATCCTTTTCAGGGCTTAAAATAATGGCCAGTCAGTCACCTGCCGTGATCACTGGCAAACTAGTTTTAGCTTGGTCATACTTGCTTGTTTCTGGCTCAACGTTACAGGTCATTATGACTGACAAGGCACAGACTTAACCAGCAAGACACGTTCAAATTCTAGCCAGACATTGTCAGATTATGACCTGCCATTATTTTAAGCCCCGCCTTTGACATATATACCTATGGTAAAAAGATGCTACCATTCGGCACACAAGTAAAAGTTTTTACTTTCATACTTTTCTGCTAGAACACAAAACTTGCTATCGTGCACTATACATATACCATCAGGGGTTTCCCAGGTGTACAGTCTGAAAGTGTTTACCAGAAGGAGTGGATACTTCTGAATCAGTATTTCAAAATATTTTTTTATCAGTGAGAAATTTGTAATAATAATTCTGCTCTAATACTATAGACTATAGCATTTATTAGTTATTAGAATGTTTTACAAGGGTAGAGACATTCAAGAGTCACACTATTGTAAATTTCTCACTTATAATGATCAGCTCAAACATGTTTAATAAATAGGGTTTAAACAAAAACTATATTGTGTGCATGAGACATCAAACATACTACGCTTCTCAGTTGAGTTTGGAACGACAGTTTTGTATAAAGTTTTAACGTCTACCTCTCAATGTGTCTAAGGGCAACTGGCACAAGACTGTTAGAATGATTACTTCTGATTGGCTGAAGTAGTTTCGCTGCCTAAATATTTTAGCTCAAACAAATTCAGCTAATCAGAAGCGATCATTCTCACAGTGTATCGTGGTGGTTGTCCTTAGAAGCATTGAGAGCGACACCTTAAAAATTTGACAAAACTTGTTTGGTTGTACTTGTAATGCATGGTTCCTAGTCTCCTTAGTTACCGTTGCTATGCCCAACAAGCCCAAAAAATTATCAAGAATATCTTTGAAATAGCAAATACCCTCCATTGCCTCCAAATAATTGTTTCAAATCGAGGCATTGGGTCAACAATATAGTAAATGATTACAATAAAACTCAGATAAGTTAACACTTCATAATATTTTCTTGCTTTGGAAATATTCTTTTTGCCATTTAATGACAGGTCTATATTTATCTCTGGCCAAATACTTTTGAATTTTTGAGGGTCAAGTTTCAAAAACTTTCAGCTTCACAAACATGGAGGTTTACCAATTTTACACCCATTGATCCTAGCTCCTATAAAATAATAATAAACACTCCCTAATACTACAAATTATAAAATTTTGAGATTGGTAGTTCCAATCTCGTAGTTAGTTTTTAAAGAATGCCAGAAAAATCCCTTGAATCTTCCAGTTCAACAAATCAAGTCAATTTGGGCATCTTCGATCATGCGACTCACAGCGTAAGACCAAAATCAAACTCAACTTCTATCAACACTTGCATCTAGTATAAATTTTCAAAGACTTTCACATCACCTTTGTATGCTTATGGTGACGGACAAAATATGCATGCATGTATGAATGTCTAATGATTGCGGGGAACCAACACTTTCTCCGACAGTTATCAACACCATGCAATTATTAAGAAAACCTTTCTCCTTAATATTATCATTAGAATTATAATTTTATATGGATCTATATTTTGGTGCTAAGTTGTGCAGTTAAGATATATAGTTGATTTGCAAGAAACATGCAACTTGTCAACTTTATGTAATAAACTAGTTCATAATGCTGTTACCTTTACTGAGGTCAGAGTCTCTTTTACTCAAAGGTTTTTTACTTCTTATTCCAAGTTAGTAGGTATTTTAAAGTGTAGTGTATTTGTATTTAAACCTGCCTCTGGTCTCTCCCTTGCATTTCCAGTTTTCTTTCGTCTTCCAACCCAACATGCTATAATATTCTAATTTAATCTGCGAGTTAACCATTTTACAACATCCCTGGAGCAAGAGGGCCTCATCAGCCAGACGTATTTCACCATTAATGAGTCAGTTAAAATTATGTAAAAGTTAAATTACAACTTTTTATCAATTATCAATTTACCAACACAAATTATAGTGCCTGTATGTTCTTTTTATTAACACCATTAATTTTATAGATTACAGGTTTTAACACACACTTCAAACAAATTTGCACAAGAGTTAAGAAGTCAATTTGGAATCTAACAACTTTGAGTGTCCATTGTGGTTCCATACAACAACTGTTCCACTTGTTCCACTTTACACACCTTCCATTGTGCTGGAATGTCTTTCTTTTGGTTGTTACAGTGACAAAGAGGATATAGACTATAGACCCCATGCAGCATGTCAGAATGCAAATCAATTTGGAGGACAAAACAATAGGTTCCCAGTCTCAAGAGAGTGAAATTCTTTTGTTTGTCCTCCAAATTGAGCTGCTTTAACGTCATGTGAAAGGGGTCTTTATCGCTAGTCTGGCACAGCAATGCATTCTGGGACTGTTAACTCAATAAAATACCACCAAACAAAAGACATCATGGTTTGTTCTTTTGTTTGGTGGTATCTGATTGAGTCAAGAGTCCCAGAATGCACTGCTACAATCCATCAAAAACATAGATCACAAGTACAGAATTTTGAGGTGTTCACTCTTTCAGCTTTCAACAATAAAAGTTACAAACAAAGTGAGAATGGAAATAGTTTTTAAGTTCAAAGAATAGTCACTCAACACTCCTCCTGCACCATCAGCAATAAAAACTTCTTCCTCCTGCGTAATGTGTGCGTATGTCTGAACCAACGACATCATGGCTGACAGAAGCACAGCAACATTAAATTATACAATACTAATGACAGTGATCTGGCGTTCTTTGTCTGAAAGAGAAACGTAACCAGGAAACGATAAGTGTATCCTCCCTTACTCAGAAGGACAAGATATACAATGGTATTGATCTGACATTCTTTTTTATATTTAAAGAAACCCCAAACCAAAAGGAAGTTAAATTTCAATTTTAAAGATAAGTTTTCTAACTAATGTATATGGCTAAAAGGAAATCGGAAATGGAAAAGAAATGAAAATAGTAAATTATAATTTTGACCAAATTTTTGTTGAAAATTTATGACAATATTTAGTTACTCGACCAATCGTTTTCGTTTTATCTTGCTTTAGCTAAGTTATCAATGCAGATGGCTGTGCCAAAGTTGTCAGGAATGATAGCAACTAAGACGCACAGCAATGAGAAATGAATAGTGATGATTAGAACAATGGCACGGAATCCGCCATTCTTCCTCTGAAAAATAAATAGTACCATATCATCATGGTTGTTGTTCAAACCATAGCCCATTAAAATTTTTAACTGTTATTTTATATTCTTTTCTTACTTTATGTTTACCAACATTACGGACTTGGATCACAATAGAGGGGATTTCACATGAGTGAGAAACCTATTACAGTACTGACTCATACTAAATAGCCAATACAACTAAGGTCAAACGTTGAACTTCATTAGGTTTGGCTCGTGTAAAGTTTGATATCTGACCTGAGTCTAAAGGGAATCAAATTCAATCTGTAATTTACCTTGGTGCTGATTTGACGATATTGTCTACCCTTAAAATCACCTCGGCACCCTCAGCAGCTGATAGCAATACCTGGCGCTTGACTTGAAATGATTCAGTGATACCTAGAGATACCATATCACCAACGGTGCCATTAACCATATCTGGAAATTTAATGAAAAATATAACAGTTAGATGAAAAGGCATTGGATAAATCTTAGAACTGGCAATTAATTAAGTTGAGGCCAAAAGTTTTCTGGAGTGTTTCATCGGTATTGTTACCTAAACCAGCTGTTGACTGTCCTTGGGTGTGAGAAGCTCGTAGTTTAGCCACCAAGTCAGCACTATCATAACCTGCATTATCGGCTATGATTGTTGGCAGCTACATTAAAGACAATAAAACAACATGATAATAAGATAACAAAAGATTATGGGATGTAAAAACTCATTCAACTATCATGATGGTTTTAATATCACATGAAAATAATAGGGGTTTTGCACCATGACATGCTGGCTGCCAAGTTAGATGGTAAAGCAATACATTCCCTTTACTCCTGGGCCCGGTTGTACGAAGGGTGGATAGCGCTATCCAATGGATAAGTCTTATCCAGCGGATAAATTTATTAGATAACAGCATCGACTTATCCACTGGATAAGGATTTATTCATTGGATAGTGCTATCCACCCTTCGTACAACCGGGCCCTGGAAATTGAATGTTTTACAACATGGCTGCATGATAGTGCAAAACTCCTATACAGGTGATAAAATATGATAAACAATTTACACCAGAAATCGTGTTTTTTGAATAAGCAAGTAAATATAAAAATGGTCATTTGAACGTTAAGTTACTGACCTGTCTTAAAGCAGCAGCAAAGCTTTCCATAGCAGAGGCCTCTTTACCAGGTGTTCTTGCTGCCAACTGTGACACAGCATTGGCCATCAACATTTCTGATGCTCCTAAGAATAGAAAACAAAAATAAATTGGTATTTTAACTACTAGTAAATGAAGACAAAACCTCTCCCAATTAAACCAATGTCATCATCATCATTAATAATTGCTGTCATCATCATCATCAGCAGCAGTAAGGGTTTATAACAGTGATTTTCATAATTCTGCAACCTCACCAACTCCAGGCATCTAGCATTTTGGCTTCAATCATCATCATTATCATTGGTGTCATCTTCCTCCTGAACATCATCATCGAAATCATTGGTAACAAACCTGCTCATTATGGTACATTACCCCTTTGAGAAGAAGATTATTTGCTTAATTAAAGCCAGCACATCTACAAGCAATGTCATCACCACCCCTACCATCATCATCATCATCATTGATAAACATCATTGTCTTACCTCCTCCATACACTGTCCTTGGTTCTTTGACTGTCTGCGTCAAGACACACAGGGCATCATGAAGAGAACGTTCTGCTTCATCAAGGATTTGTTGAGTAGCTCCTCTAATAACAATGGTGCAAGCTTCATTCATAGCACAACCAGAAAAGTGAATCAACTGCAAATAAATGTATGAAAATAAGACTTTTCAAGTTGTACACATATTCAAAGCAAGATACATAGGGCATGACATGAGGTTTGAAATGAAGAAACATTATGCCCAAGCTAAAGGGGTCTATTGATGCCCAGATTCTTGGAGACAAGTTGGCATCTTTGACCATCCCAGTAAAGTCTTACTAATTTTAGCATCAGATAGTAACGTCAATTATGGCTATCTGTGAACTGAAGGCCCACAATCTTTCCCCAGTTATTTGTGTACTGTCAGCAGTAAAAAGTACTCACTTTGTCTTCACCAATCATGATCTCATTAATCAGTTTGCAAGTTCCAATCTTGACAAGATCTGGACGTCCAAAGGTGGATACAATCTCAGCACCTGCATAAGTAAATCAGTGGATTATCATACAATGTACATACAAACCAGAGAAAAGGATAAGAAAAGGGAAAGCAGCTAGGAGCCGATAAGTGGTATTCCTTACAGCAACTTCCTGTGAATCAGTAATGCATGTGTCCCAAGATGTTTTCCCCAAGATTACAACCCACTTACCTAAAACAAGGGCTAGTCTTTCTACACCTTCAAAGTCAGCATGTTCTATGGCCATCACACCAGCATCAGCAAACAGTTGTTCAGGGTAATTATAGATTAGCTGCCTAAAAAAACAATCATAGATACGTGATAAAAGTACCGATAATAGACAATCACATCTTTTGGGGGAATATTCTTTCTCTTTATGAACAGAATAAAATTATAGACAAACTAGTTATACAATGGTTTTTAATGGTATACCGTGGAATATTCTACGAGTCACTTGTAGTTTCTAGTATACACACAAGCCTTTAGGCGAGTGTGTATACAAAGAAAATACAAGTGATGAGTGGGATATCCACGGTATGCCACGAGAAACCATTGTATAACCATTTTACCCCACACCATAGAAAATATAAATGCGTAGATTTAAAGCACAGTGCATGATGGGAAGGAAGAGTGAAATACCGACGAATATACAACTGCTTTCTGATTGGCTGTATTTTCTATGGTGTGGGATAAAACGCATTATCACATGCGCTAAGGGTTGTATGACCATCATTAGCCACTAACCTGTTTATAAAACAACTGATATCATGCTTGAGGATCATTTCTACCTTTTCCTTCATTTTTTCCTGTAGAAGAATTAATAATGATCAAAAAAATTAATTATGATTACTGGGCTCTCTTGAAAAAATAGTTGGCTGTGTTCTGCACTTTAATGATTTTCTACTTGGCATAAAATAGCCAGGAGTAAGAGGTGAAGAACCCCGTAATGGACCACCAGTAGCCGCCTTCTGCAGAAAATGCTGCTGTAATGTAGTCAAAGGTAAAACTGTCCAGGCATGCGTTGGCCAAACATTGCTCAACATGCGGTTGATAGTCAGCTGACGCTCAGTCAACACATGGTCGATAATCAGCCAATGCTCCATCAACACACGGCCGACAGTTGGGCAACAGGCTGACGGCTGACTATCGATGAACAGTCGGGTAATACTGTACATGTAGGATGCCTTAGGATACCTAAGGATAACTATGGATGAAGATAGATGTGAGCTTTGATTAAGGTTTGAGTGGCATTCTTTACCTTTTCTGCAAGTTCTAATTCTGCAATCTTAGCTGTTGAATCAACTCTGACACGAGAACCAAATACCTAAAAAATAAGCAGGCATAGATTTATTTCATTAATATTTGTAAGTTATAACAGTAGAAATTGTCCAACATGCAATTGTTTGTAATTATAATATATGTATAGGTAATCATATGGTTTCAAGTTCAATTTGGGATTAATTTGCACGAGTGTGTTTTTCAAAGAGTTAAAATTGCACGAGACCGTAGGTCGAATGAGACCTCAAATGAGACCTCAGGCTTAGTGGGTTGCACTTCAACAATAATGGTTATAATTGACAGCTTTTCCATCTGACATTAAGGCAAGTCGAAAAAATATTTTGGTTTATAATTATAATGTACCTTGATTTTATCAGCATCCATACTAGTGTTACCTATCAGTATTCTAGCATTCTCTATGTTCTTGGGTTGGTTTACACCAATTTTCTTATCCAGAAGGAACCCTAAATGACATAAAAAATATACTTTAACTTAGTTGGAAGACCATTGATAAACAAAGCATCCATGTTGTCCACTACAAATTACCCAATATATCACTACAATACATTACAGTTAACCCAAACAAGCATCATAATGGAACCCACAAAAGATATCATGCATAATGTAAAAAAATTGCCCCATCCTACCACAGGTAACCCATCAATAAGCAATTGTCATTTATTCCACAGGTAACCCAAAGATAACTAACCTTCATCCAAGAAAGAATCTACCATTCCTCCACCAAGTTTCTTTATAATCTGAATGGCATTCAGATCTCCGCTGCTCTTAAGCCTCAGGACAGCTTCTACAGCCAGCTTAGCAAAGTGATCCCTATGCTGGTCAAGAATCTTTGAGCTCAGAGTAGTTCTTGCTATATTCATTAAATCCTCTTCAAACTTCTCATTGTTACTACTGTTGTTGACAGCCGCGGCTTCTAGTGCTTGTTCTGCAACCTTGACAGCCTTCCGCCAACCAGCTATAATCGTTTGTGGATGGATTTTCTTGGATACTAGCTTTTCTGCTTCCTATAAGAAACATAATTATTTTTTGAAGACAACAATTTTTATACGAGTTCACCGCTCAAAATAATGGCAGGTCAAAAGACACTGTCTGACCAAAATTGGCACTTGTCTGGCCGAATGCCTCTTAGGTCAGTCCTCTTGACTGGTCACATGTTGGCCAGTCCGATATGGCTGTTATCATGCCCAGCCATTAATAGACCGTTTTTTGAATTCATAAAATACCGCTGTGTTCCTTGACTACAGACTCATTTACACAGGGTTAGCATCGATTTTGCTTAGAATATTCACGTGTTCCAGTGAATGTCCAAATGTCTGTGGAATTTAAAAGTGTTTGTATTGTTGAAGTTGTGCATTCTTTACTTTACCGTTGGTATTTGTGAATGTTTTGACACTGAAATGAGGCTAACCCTGAGTAAATGAACTAGAAGTCAGTAGTCAAGGAACTCAGCTGTATTTTTCTAAATCGAAAAATGCCTTTTCATGGTTGTACTGTATGCTGTGTAAGTACAGTGTAACTAAGTGTTAATTGTGTTAAGACAAATAATAGGAAAATGTTAGGGCAGTAATTTTAGTGTACCTTTAGAAGTTCTGTTGCAAGGACTGTCACACTTGTAGTGCCATCACCTACTTCATCATCTTGTACTTTGGACAATTCTGAAACATAAACCAAGCATTAGTTTAAGAAAATATCCATACCATGCTATTGATAAAGGGTGATTGACCCAGACTAGGTAAGGAAAAGAACCCCTCCCCCAATCAATCAAGTAATTTTATTACTTACCAACCAATACTTTTGCCGCTGGGTTATCAATACCAATTGATTTTAATATGGTTGCGCCATCATTTGTCACTTGAATATCTGTGTTTTGACCAAACGACTGTAGAATCTTATCCTGAAAATTAAGAATACAATAAAATTATGATAAATGTGAAATACAAGCAGTAGTCCTCTTAATGTTTAATGCTGAACACTTACCATTCCTTTAGGTCCTAAAGTACTCTTAATAAGATCACCGATGGCTATGGCACCAACGAAAGACGACTGCAAACAGGCAACATTCAAGGTTAAAGTTCAAATGTCAATGTGCAAAATGACGATTTAGCTTCCATCATTCAAAACTAATCAGTCGGTACCTTTCACTTTTTTGATTGGCAGCAGTGAAAAAGCAAATTCCAATGGGAAACTCGCAACTACAGAGTCCGCGTTATATTGAAAATTGCAGAAAAAAATACAAAACTGATAGAAACTGACTACCGGTAATCATGTAACTTTAAGATCCCAACTGTCACATCAATGTATGTATGCTAGATATAGTACAATGCATATGGGTTGCAACAATTTCTTAGTTGATACTTGAATGTAAGGGAACGATTATTTTAGGATTTCTCCCAATAAGTGTCGCTCTGTATTAGATTTCTTGTCTTGGTCAATATATTTTCACTAACAGACCATTCTCGGATTTATGGGTGGGTATATTTTTGGGTGGGTAGCAACCTTACAACAGAAGACAATTTTACTTTTGAAGCCTCGAATACCATCTCAAAACAAGCCCTTTGATAGTTTAAATTAAGCTAGGAAGATATGAGGAAAGTTTAAATAAGATTAAAAGAGTAATTTGAATTTTTCCAACACTTTATGTACGAATTTATTGGCAGCCGGCAAATGTCAAACTCACCAGTCGAGCGATCTCTGCTCTTTCTTCCTCGGCATAGGGGTTGAGAATCTGAACTGGATTAAGAGAAACCTGTCGAAGTGAAGAATAGTTATCAATTTATCCATTGAGATTGGAAATAGGAGACTAAATGAGATAAAACGTACCATTTTTGTACTTTTTTTGAGCCCAAGATGAAGCTTCTACACGTGCAGGAAAATTCAATATGGCGGAATGGCTATTGCGCATGACCTGTACTGGTAACTGCTGTGTACAAGAATCGTGGTCTTTTTGGTCTTTTTTTGCAATTTTTTGCAATCTTTTTTTCTGTAAATATTACTTATTTTGTTACAAAAAATCAAAACGTATACTAATAAAATGAGATAAGGAATTCTTTTAGATATTTAGATTTTTTATTTTCATTTTTTACCTTTTTTTTTTTACTTTTCGATATAATTCCACAACCAAATTCATAAATACTATAAAGCTTACATTCTTTGTAAGCATTTAATACATTCATCTTAAAAAATATTAGAATTTTTCACTTTTATTTGTTCTAGAAAAAAGTCGGAAAAGCTAGGAAAAGTCTGCTCTCTAGCCGAAATAATTACGAAATCCTTCCGAAGTGTTTCCGAATTTCATGTAATTTCCTCGAAATCTGTCGAGTGACGTCAATATATCGATCACGAGGGTTCTATTACTTCTGTGTTGTAATATGAAAATGGCGTCTGAAAACTCCGTCTTTACTTAATCATATCTACTTTGACACTCATTACTAGGAATTCTTCGTTGCTTTATTGCACAGACTGGTGCTTGGTTGATATATTCTGTTCATCATGACCGCAGCAAGCCGTAAAAATCAATTTAAAGTTGTGTTATTGGGAGAAGGATGTGTTGGGAAGACGTCGTTAATGCTACGATATGTGCAGGACAAGTTCAACGATAAACATCTGACAACGTTACAGGTATCTATACCTCTTCATTCACATTGTCTCCTTAAGTTTATCATCTTAACTACAAGCCATCCCGTTTTTTCCCCCGTGGAAAGCTTTCGTGATGTAAATGAGGCATGATAGTTTGAAACTGCTATTTTCTTTCATTTCACACCTGAGTGATTAGTTATATTTTCAATATTTATTGGATGATATACTTCCTTCCTTTTGAAGCGTACTGTTATCTCCTTCGTTTAAGAAGGCTCAAATCCTTGATTATTCTAAATACAAAATTCTTTCTTAACTTCTGTAGTCCAGTAGACACTGAAATACTCCAGTAGAAATTTAAGAATAATGAATCAAATAACTTAGTTCAACGATTTTCACACATGATTGATTTTATATAAAACTTATATAAAACTTATATAAAACTCATACAATTTTATAGAATGATTTCTATTTGTACAGCATTGTTAAAGCAAGTAATATCTTGTTAGGGATTGTTCTAGTTATAGGACCCAACTTGCAGAAGGTGTGATGTGTAATAATGGTTTCTATTGGACATCATGTCTTATCATTTGAAAATGTACCAAGTTTGGGGGTGAGATCTAGAGCTAGCCTAGGCCTAGATCTCCAAGAAATGTTTTAAAGAGGTTTACATAGCTGCTTTGCTTGTATGTTTGGGACTTTTCAATGGTCGTCTTCATGGTGATTGACACATCAGCTGAGTGGTTTCATATATGATCCTTTCATATAAACCCTTCATAATCCCAATCACTTTTAGTTTTCAATATTCACCTATTTCAAAAAAGATTGTTGCAGCTGAAAGTAACAATGGTACGCTGCAAGTGTTTCGTTCTTTAAGTAGTGTTTTCCAAAATTTTCAGCTTATTAAAACTTTTTTTGCATGTCGTCTTAGCTTGTTGTTTTTGGCTGCAACAACGTTTATTGAAATAGGTGTATATACATGTATATATTGCATCTCAAGCCGTTACCACTACTACCAGAATCCTTTTCATAGCACATATTAAAAAAAAAATTTGCAAAGGATTCTGGTATTAGTAGTATCAAGACATTATAATGAGAATAGAAAATTGGTTGAACAAACATTTCAGCTTCAGTTGACAGTCTTTGTTATTCATACTTGACCAATAAAAATTATTGGTAATGTTTTGTGGTAATCGACTCTGATCCCAAGATAATGTTGACATATTGTTTAATTTCCTTTTTCCTTTCTAGGCTTCATTTTTGAATAAAAGACTGAATATTGGAGGACAAAGAGTAAATTTAGCAATTTGGGTGAGTGAAAAATAACTTGAAAAAGTATAGCAATAAAATGACATTTCTATGACATTTCAATAGAGACTGAAATTCAATAACTGGATGGAAAGCTGTATCCAGAATGGGCTTTTATCACACAGCACCTTTATTGGTTGAAACAATGGGTTTTAATTCCCTTGGGTCCCCTTGTCCTCACTGAGGCATTTCAGAATGTTCCAAACAAAGGTTTTTGCTCTCATGGGAACAATCATGAATATGGCTGCCCTGTGATAAAAGCCCATTAATTTCCTGGTTTGTTGATCATTGTTGTTGCTGTTGCAGCTGTTGCTGCTGCTACTGCTGTTGTTGTTGATATTATTGCTAAAATTGGTTGCTAACTTTGTGTTGTAATGAGAAAACCAAATTCATTTTCTGACAGGACACAGCTGGTCAAGAGAGATTCCATGCTCTGGGACCAATCTATTACAGAGACAGGTATGGATTAATGATATTTACACTGGCCAATATTATGAGCTAGACTGCAGACAGTAAGGGATAGGAGTAGGGTCCGACTCTACCTTCCAGTATTTTGGAAATGCAATGACAATAATTATAGATGCAGTGTCAGCTCTTGAGAGTGATTTGACTTGACCCATAAAAAATATACAGTGTAGTAAGCATAATGCATAGTAGGAGACACTAATTCCATCATTTTCTTTTGTTTCAATAATAATGATGATAATAATAATAATAATAGTAATAATAATAATAATGATAATAATAATATTATTATTATTATTATTCTAGTATGGAAATTAAGAATTTTGCTTAGAAATTATGCCATATTTCCGCAATCTTCTGTAAAAAGTCAAGTCAGACAAAAGTTGAAATAAACCACAATAATAATATAATACTTTGACTGTTAGCTGTTAGTCACTAATCCTACCACTTTGTTTCATAGGCCAAGTAAAATCACTCTCTGCTCCAACTAACATAGTTATAACCTCTATAAGCAAAATATAATCTCTCTAGTCCTCAGTAATACAATATTCCAATGTAATATTATGTTTCAGTAGAATTTATTGATGTTTTTTGTTTGTTTTTGTTTAAGAATTAATTGTTATAATGAAAAATTGGAAAATTTCCAAGAGAACAACCTGCAGTGTGTCTGGCACTTGCTACAAACTGATTCAATAATTGATTCTTTTATTTTTATTATTTCTCTGGCAGTAATGGAGCTATTCTAGTTTATGATATTACAGATGAAGACTCGTTCTACAAGGTGATTTAACATTTTAGGAATAGGAATATTTTATTAGTAAATCTACATGGAAATTTCAAAAACAAAAAAAAACCCTCGAATTTAATCAAACCCAGCTGAAACAACCTCTGGGTTGATCTAGGTCAGGGCACGGCTATCTCACAGATCAAACCCTGAAACAACCTCTGTGCTGATCCCAGTCAGGGCATGGCTATCTCACAGATCAAACCCTGAAACAACCTCTGGGCTGATCAAAGTCAGGGCATGGCTAACTCACAGATCAAACCCTGAAACAACCTCTGGGCTGATCAAAGTCAGGGCATGGCTATCTCACGGATCAATCCCTGAAACAACCTCTGGGCTGATCAAAGTCAGGGCATGGCTATCTCACAGATCAAACTGAAATTTAGCATGTTAGCTTTTGCAGTGGGAGGGAAACTGGAGAACAAGTAGAAAATCCTTACATCAAGGGAGAGCCATAACAAACTCTACTCACATGAGAAGACAATTCCAGGAATCAAACCTGAGAACCAAGAGGTGAAAGGTGAGTGCAATACTGCTGTGCATCCACCCTGAAGATTCTCTTATCCTGTCCTATCAAACTTAAGTCCTTACTTCCTGGTCAATTAAAAGTTATGTTTTCCTGCAAACGTTTTACAGGATGGGATTATCAGCCAAAAATAAATTGGGGTGTCACTTAGGGAATACTTACTTTTGCTTAGGGAAAACCCATTTTGATAATGACTCAGGGGAAACCCATCAACAAGTCACATCAAATAGACCAATCATTAACTGTTATTTTTATATTTATTTTATTTGTGGAAGGTCAAAAATTGGGTTAAAGAGCTCAAGAAAATGTTAGGAGATGATATTAGTTTATGCATAGCAGGTAAAGTAAACTACATGGGTTAATACTTCATGTTAGACAATTTTTAATGGACTTGCCCAGAAGAGAATACAGAAACAAATGATTATAACCACGAGACGTTATTTGTGATCTTATATGAAGTAGTACCCTTATTGGCATAAAATCTTTTTTTTTCCCGGTTGCTGTAAGTGTCCAGAAAAGGTACATGCATTCCTCTTCCATTGAGGGGTGCATTCTACATGTAGTCCTAATTTTAACAACTTTTGGTTAGCATTTTCTGAGCAGTGACATGGGAAACGCGAATCAAACTACAACATTGAATCTTCAATTCGGATTGGTTGATCTCGAGATTCTCCTGGAAATCAACTCAAGTCCTGATTATAATACTTTTATTCTCACTAAAGGAAATAAGATTGATCTGGAAAAGGACAGGCATGTTGCAGCATCAGATGCTGAAGCGTAAGTACTCATTTTGACATTTAGCCAGCACTACGACTGGCATCCTACCCTGAAATCAAGAAAAGAAAAGAAACAAAGAAAAGAGGAAGTGATTACATTTTAAAAATAGTATTACTATTTCTGATAGAAAAGGACTTAGATGATTTGATTTTTTTATTAATTTGACAGATATGCAAGGACAGTAGGAGCTAGACATTTTCACACTTCTGCAAAACTAAATAAAGGAATAGAAGAAATGTTCTTTGAATTAACACAACGTAAGTATCCCTTTTTTATTCCCCCCTCTCCCACCATGAATTCTAAAACCAAGCTTTCCCCCCACCCACCACACCTACCATGAATTCCAAAACCATGCTTTTAAGTATTTGTTACAAATTCCTATTGGGATCGACTCGAAACATGGGTGGTGTAGCGGTGAGAGTGCTCGCCTCTCACCAATGTGACCCGGGTTTAAGTCCTGCCGGGCTTGGTGTTATACGTGAGTAGTGCTGCTTGTCGATTCTCTTTTGTGTTTCGAGGGTTTTTATCCAGGTTCTCATTTTTTTTCCTCCGCAAAAATCAACTCCTAAAATTTCAATGAATAGCTACTCTGTAGAGATGCCACTGCTAAATCCCATTTATTTATGATTTATTTATTTTCCTTATTGTAGAAATGGTTGAACAGCAAGAAAAACTAGATGCCAGAGCTTCAACTGCTGCATCTACAGGCCGAACAAGCACTGGAAGGCAAAAGAATGTTGTTATTGTCGATGAACCTCAAAACAAGAGTGGTGGTGGTTGCTGCAGTGGTAGCTCATAAATTAACAAATATAATAACTGTTACCTTACACAGCTAAGAAACTTGATAGTGAACATTATCTTTTAATTTTAAAGTGTATAAATACTGTCAAAAGTATTGTCATGGCAAAACTCACTGTGATGAATTGTCTTTTTTTCGGGACCGTTTTGGTATGCAACTCAAATGTTCACTTAGGTAAAAAATCTTACAAATTCAAGAAAATTAACTATTATTTTTGTTGTATGGTATTTTTAAAATTAAGATTCCTGGCAATCGTTTTGACAGAAAGATTCAATGAATATTGGTTTGCAAGGGTACAACTTTTAGCCCTATTGCACTTAAAAACATAGAAGATAATGCTAGAATGGAAAGTAAGATAAATTAGCAAATGAGGTACACTATAATGCCCGTATCACATGGCCTAAATTCTTGTGCAACATGTCTCACAGAAAAAATAGTTGCAGATTGCACAAGGCCATGACACCTGCATAATTTTGGTTGCAATTTGTCTCTGGAAAAAAATGTTGGAAAGGTAATGTTGGTTGCAGAAGTAATTTGAAGCATTGGCTCTTACGCTCTGAGTTCAGGTACAGGTCGCATGACCCTGTCACATAAATTTTCAAAAATTGGTGCAAAAAGTAGAAGCTGGTTCAACTTTTTGTGCAGCGAAAAAATTAAAAAAAAATTAAGTCGCACGAAGGGATGTCAAAATAATGTGAAAAATGATCATTCACCAATTTCCATACATCAGTTCACCAGTCACAGACAAAGCATTCAGCTAAGGCTGCAAGGTAGTTTCAAAGGATTATTCAGACAAGTTGTACTAGAAATTGTTATGTGTGATATGGCCTTAAGACTGTGCAATAGACCCCTTGCAGCACATCAGCATCAGAATGCAGCTCAATTTGGAAGGCAAAACAATAGGTTCCAATCTTCAGGAGATTAAAATTCTTTTGTTTTGCCCTCCAAATTGAGCTGCTCTGATGTCACGTGCAAGGGGTCCATTTTCATATATTAAAAAACAAGGAAGCACAAATTTTAGCACTAGTTTACGAACACCTCAGATTTTTGTGCAAAAAGAATAGAAAAGCATTTAGAATTCATTTGTGTTCTGCAAGGTATTTTCTTCAAGTATCCCCTAAAATTGTACAAAACCCTTCAGTTAGGAGACTATCATATTTTTTCAAGAGGTTCTCATCAACTATCATGTCTTTAGATCAATATCTGATTTCTCCTTAGCACTGAATTATTACATGTAAGGAGAATTTAAAGTTTAATCTGACTAGACCCTTCAGTCAGGGCATGCGGAATATAATTTTAGGGGTTTTGTAACAACGTAAATAAATTATCAACCCAAAGTATGTTGTGTCTGGTTGAATGACAGCACATGAAAATAGACTTCTTTACCTTACATTGTTTTCCTATTATAGATCACATCATTCTCTTGAGAATAAGATTCTTTGTTTGATCATTTGTATCCATATTCATGTGTTTTCTCATGTGCATCAGTTAAACAAAGAAATGGTACTCAAGGGATTCAATAACATATGGTCTGAAATGGGAAATGGTCATTGAGAGAGAAATTGACAAACTTAGCCTGCATTCCCCGGTACGGGGAAAGAATCAACGAAGAACACCTGCAATGCAGGCTAGGACAAACTGAATCTTTCACCTTTGACTGATAGCAGGTCTTCCATTACAGGAAACACCAACGTCAAGCATAGCTACTTAATTTACTTTCATTTTTATTGAGTTAGTTTCATGTTTGGTTTGATGGAATAAGAAACATTTAAGAAGCATTTTAACAGCACTTGTCCAACCAACCTAGCTCATTTCTATTATATTTTTTGTTGGAGTTCCTGTGGTGTTTTGTGGCCTGTGGGACAAATAGGCCCTTCACAGTCTGACAATAATAGTCATGTCATTAAGGTCTATTCCTTATAAAATCCACCAGAAAATGATACATTCTCAGACTGATTAAGAACCAATTAAACAAAACACGCATTTCGTGACATCTTAAAATGAGCTGTACATTATTATTACTGATTGAAAATATCTGCATCTATACACTTATAGTTTTGAATATGTTGAATCCACTCTCAGCTGTGCTGAGTATAACACCAGGTAGCTGCTGATGCCAGTGAACTTCTTTGACAGATTTTTGACCCTATGAAAAAAAGTGCAAAAAAACGTTTAGTACACTTGGTCAGTACTAAAACATTTCTAAAAACATTGTAGTACTCCACTACCCAGATGATAAAGGCTCCACCCACCCCTCCCTGCATCATATCTTACCATATGTATAAAGAGTAACTGTGGTGGTACATGTAGGTGATGACCAGGTCCCTCTACCCTCCCCTCCCTGCATCATATCTTACCATATGGATAAAGAGTAACTGTGGCGGTACATCTAGGTGATGACCAGGTCCCTCTACCATGTCATCTCTCTCCACAGCCAGATCCCACAGAGTAACCTGATTGTCTTCAGATGAAGCAGCAAACACAGAGCTGTCTGTCGGGTGCCAGTCGACAGAGGTGATTGGACCAGTGTTGTGCTTGAAGAGTGCTACAGACTCACCACTAGTGGGAAAAGAATTCATTGGTTTCTTATTCTTGACTTGGAGGGGCACTTTGCATAAATACAAAAGCTTGTTATCCTTCACTGCACATGAAAACTATTGTGCTTATGCAAAGTGTCCCTCAAATTGAAAACAGCGCATTGTGGTCTAGCTTGGGTACAAACATCTTTTGTTGATCATGCCTTATATGGTGTTGTTTGTACCCAAGCTAGACCACAATGCATCCTGTTTATCAAACTCAGAAAAGGCCCACAGAGAGTGTTATCCTTCACTGAAGTGATAAGGTGTCACAGTGAAGACTAGTTACCATGGTAACAATGAGTTAGTAGGCTGTTGCTATGGTAGCAAAATCATAACTGAAATCTCAAATTACAAGACATACTTTTGGAATTGTCTGAGATCCCAGATCTTGATTATCCCATCATCACCTCCTGATACAATAAAAGGCTCATTTCTGAAAAAAAAAAACCAAGTCAAATAAAATATGAATAACCAGAATGCAAATAAAGCCTGGGGAAGACTGGTACTCACTCTCGACCCTAAAGCCCTGTCTTTCTAACTGGGCATGCTTGACGAAGTGCCAGAGACTCTTGGAAACCCTAGGGCGCGGAAACCAGAAATAAGGCTACCTGGTATGTAATGCATATGCATGCTTAAATGCATGCTAGAGCTCATGCTTCCTAAATCAATGCTTTTTATTTTACTCCTGAAAAAAGCTATTTTGATTGCTTTAAAGCTGCACTCGCTGCACTCCCATTTTATTGATTCTCAAGGCAATTGCTATCCTTTATTGCAAGGGCACTTCTGATTACTACTGTTGTAGTGCGGCTTTTCAATCAATAATTACAATAAGTATTCTAACCAATCAGAGCTCTAAATAATTTAGGGGTCCTATATATGCACAGTAAGAATGACAGGACTATGGGGTCGAGAGTGACTGGGGCTAGGATTCATTTTCACCACAGGACCCCCAACTCCTTAGAATAACTGGAATTTTTTCTAACCTGTTCCAAGATATGACATTAACATCTGCATCATGAGCTTGTGTCGTCAACATGCAGGCTTTTGATGGGGCAGCTCTGGTATCCCAGATACGTATTGTTTTATCAGAAGAGCAAGAGGCAAAGACCTATTCAAAGAATACATAAATATTCAGGGTTGTTTTTTATCAAGATCTATTTTGCTGTCTTATTTCTGTGTACTAGAAAATGATACATACATGTATAACCACCACCTCTGGAAGTGAAAACCTGTGAACTTACACTAATGAACGTACTATGTACATGCTAAACAATGTATTGTGTATAGAAATAGTCACTACAGACATCCAGTATTGAACATTCATCAGGTGTGTTGTAGGCATATTTGGACTCTGATAATGGTTTTAATACATTTTTCGTGTATAAACATTGCACAACATGGCTTGGTTTACAAAGAGTTCTAACAACTGCATTTGTAGGGTGTTCTGTAGTTGCTCCAGACCATTGTTCTGACCTTGCTTCTTTAATACTTACATTTTGTTCATTTGGACTCCACTGTAAATCCTCCACAGAACCAGTATGTGCATTATAAGGTCTTTGATCGACATGCCAACCACCACCATCCTGTGGTGACCACAAGTGAATATTATGTTTGCAGTCTCCTGTAACCAGCCTACCAACGAAGTATCATATATCCAATTAATATTTTTTTAAACTCACAGAACTTCTATTTTTCAAACCTATCAAAATGATTCAGGGTAGTATCATAAAATGTCAGTTATAATCTCAGTGTTGATGACAAATAGATTAATGATATATATTTATTGGGAACAACAAAAGAAAGAAACAACTATTTCCTCTTCATCTCAAACTTTCTTACTTTGGGTCATAACACCCCCCCCCCCCCCCCCCCACACACACACACACACAATTACAATACCTGGTCATAAGTCCATTACAAAACCCTTATGAATTGCTTATTCCAGGAAATTACTGCGATTCTCAATATTCTGCAAACTCAGCTATTTCAATGGCTGATTGTGAAATTGGTTTTTCACTGCCATCAATCGGTTGGTAACTTACATATTTTTGACTGGTGGCAATGAAAAACCAAATTCCAATGGGAAAATCACAACAGTTACTGCAGAGTTTGCAGAGTATTGAGAACCACTGTAAGGTAGGGTATATTGTAAATAATTAATCATTTAGTGTGATCTTCCTTGATGAGCCATTTATCGGCTCTTGAAGAGAGCACAGAGAAAAAATATATTTAAATTTTAAAAAAAGGTAGGTATTTATCTTGGATCTTTGTCTTTACCTTCCAGTAACATTCCTTGACCAATCCATAGCAAAACCTTCACTCTAACAAATAAAAAATAAAATAACATGCTATAGTCTTTGAAACTATTATTTCATATCAACCCAGAAGTTGTTTCAGGGTTATAAAATTGAGGGTTCATAGAGTATTGCGTCAATGGCATGTACAAGTATCTGTCAACTTACGAGATGTCCTGTGAATGTAAACAATGGTGAAACATCCTTGATTTGTGTCGGGGATGTTGGGTTGTCTACGGCAATGACTTGTGAGGAGATGTCCCATATGTGAACTTTACTTTTATCTGACCATGTTGCCACTATATGTCGATTAGGAATATGAGAAAACTGGATGGAAATAGGAGGAATTAGAATTGTAGTAATCATTTTTCTCATGATTAGGTTTTATTATCTAATTACAACTTTCATAAAATTCATCTATCATTATCAGCAGCACCACCACCACCATCATTATCTGGAGCAGCACCACCATCATCAGCAGCAGTAGCAACACCATCATCATCATTATCATCATCATCATCAGCACCACCATCATCATAACCATCATTAAAAAAAAAAATGCGAATTAACAGTGGAATTAACCTTCCACAGAGTGGCTTTTCTTCCACTGCAATTGGAATTTAGGTTTTGATTATTGCAGAGTGAGGAAGAACCAGAGAACCTGGAAAAAACCCTTAAACACAGTCCTGAGAGAACCAGCAAACAACTCTACTCACAGGCTCTCACCACTATGCCACCTGTGCACCAACATCATCATCATCAGCAGCAGCAACATCATCATCAACAGCTGTAGCAACAACATCATCAACAGCAGTAGCAACAACATCATCAACAGCAGTAGCAACAACATCATCAACAGCAGTAGCAACAACATCATCAACAGCAGTAGCAACACCCTCGTCATCAGCAGCAGTAGCAACAACATCATCAACAGCAGTAGCAACAACATCATCAACAGCAGTAGCAACACCCTCGTCATCAGCAGCAGTAGCAACAACATCATCAGCAGCAGTAGCAACAACATCATCAACAGCAGTAGCAACAACATCATCAACAGCAGTAGCAACACCCTCGTCATCAGCAGCAGTAGCAACAACATCATCAACAGAAATATCAACTACTTCAGCCATGACTTACTCGTATTCTATTGACTCCACCATCATGCTTTATCATGCTTGTTTCGAGATCAGGTTCTTCATCAAGATATTCATCGTCATCTGAGTCAGCTAGTACAGATTAATCAGTCACAGAGAAAATACAAATTTTAAGTATCATAAGAATTCATCAACATCATCTTTAGCAGAGATCATCATCATCATTGATCATCACATTCAACATCATCAGCATCATCAACACCCATCATCATCAGCACCTATCATCATCATCATCATTATCATCATCATCATCACCATCATCATCATCATCAGCACCTATCATAATCAACAACATCATCATCATCAGCAATATCATCAACCATCAGCACCCATCATCATCGTCACCAGCCATCATCATCATCATCATTGACACCCATCATCATCAGCATCATCATCATCACTATCATCATCAACACAACATTATCATAATAATAAACAATAAATAAATGGGATTTAGCAGTGGCATTTCTTACTGAGTAGCCAGCCATTCATCCAATGAAATTTCAATAAGAATTCCCCACTACGCCACCTGTGCTTCATCATGTATACATTACCTGTATCTTCATGTTCTGTCTCATATAAATCTGCCATCTTCATCACTATGATATGATTCTGCTGACCAACTGCTGCTTGAGTACCAGCAACCATATATGTCGTCATTGGAAACTATAGCAACACAACAAAACAAGCCATCAGACAGTGTATCCATGGCAACAAAGCAGATTTCATATGAGTGTGAAAAGTCATGGCACACAGCAAAGTTACTGTGCACCACAGACACCACACGGAATGTTGAATGTTGTCATACATGCTGCAAGGTGGCTGGTCCGTGCCGTAACAAGACAAGGCTGTGAGGCATGTAATATCAATCTCATCCTTCTTAGACCAATAAAATATTTTATCATGATACTAATAAATTAACTGTGGTGGAAAAACAAGTTTATCAACATTCATGATGAAATTTTTTTTTAAATTTTCTAAAAATTCCCACCTCTGTTCTTGATTCACCAAGGCTGTCAGGAATGACATCAAAACTCAGACAAGGTGAACCTGTTTGTGCCTAGAAAACAACAGAAAGTGATAATTATTAAACTTATATTCTACATTTTCCATCATTATAATCACTTACAGTCATCCTCAATAGCATGGAATTGTACAATAGTCCCCTTCTCAGTTCCCTGTGCCGTCTTGAAAGGTAGCTGTGCCTTAATTTACATCAAAGTGAGACATGAGGTGAGCTTGCAGTGATAGACAGATGAATAATTGTCCACTTGAGGTGTCAAGAAAGGTCTCTATCATTGCAAGGTCACCTCACATCTCACTTTGGTGCAAAGCACAGCTACCTTTCACGCGGGGGGATGAGGAGCAAAAGGATGTCTGTTTTCTCAGGCTAGCTTTCAAGAAGGTGCAGGTAATTGGGGGGAGAATTTACCATTGCAATAAAATAGTTTTTGTTGGACACCAATCAAAATGTTTCCATGACAATGTCGGTGGAAAACACAAAGTTTTCAAGACAGGTGCCTATTATTATGGAATGTCATGGAAACGCCTTGATTGACATCCACCAAAACCTTTGTTAACTGATTCTATTCAGAACATGTATAACTGTAACATGTTGTTTGAAACTATATATTAAACAAATCCCATGAAGAAAATCTGCAAGCAAAAATGTGGAACCTTAATCAAATAATTTAATATTTCAACTTACTGCATGATACATTTTGTATGCACTGCTGTCGTAAGTTAGTTCATCACCTTCCTCCATCTTATCTCCTGGCAAAAATACCTTGAAATAAAAAATAAATTTAAAAAATCATCAACTACATGTATATTTTTTCTAATGAAAAAAAAAATTTTAATTTGATATATTTTATTATTATCATCATTATTATTAGAGCCAATTTAGTATGAGCATGAAAAGTCATGGCACGTGGCATGGTTATGCCGCTGCATGGACAAGGCACTGAATGCCAAATGTTTTCATACACAGCACAGCACTGACAAATTTTCATAGTCATACGAAAACTGCTCTAATATTGACAATGATAATATTAATAAGGATATACATTACCTCCTTATTTTCTTCGACTTCTTCTTCTTCTTCTTCTTCTTTTTTCTCCTCACTTTCTTCTCCTTCTTTTGACTTCTTTTTCTTTTTCTTCTTCTTCTTCTTCTTTTTACCTTTGACAATGATGATAAAAAATTATCTTATAAATTATAACAGTAGACCTTTTATGTTTTCTTGTCTAGAACATTCATTCTACAGTTGAACCTCTATCCAATGACCAGGAAATTTTGTCCTGGTCACCAATGAGTTCATACAAAAACTGCAACTGAAACCTCTCCACAACCTCTCCAAACCTCTCTAATGAAAATAGGCTCTCGTAAGTGGCAATGTAAACGGAATTTCAAAATTGTGGTCGTAATTAGAGCTGGTCACTTTCGAGAGTGGTCACAAGTAGACCTTTGACTGTATACTCATGAACTAACCTGAAGTTTCTTGTTGTGGTTCATTTGTAACATCGCTGGTATCCATATGCAGCGACCTTGGATTTTTCCCTACAAAATCAAATTGATTAGCCAGGATTTTATCTTCAGTAATAAGACATTATTTGCTAACCTCTACTGCTTTGTGGTTCCTGCTTGATTCCTTGGTCCATTCTCAACCCTGGTTCCTCACTTTCAAAATCATCATCACTGTTGTCATATAGCTCCATTTCTTCATCACCTTTGGTCGTCATGAATCAATAACAAAATAAAACAAATGATAAGAAATGGAATCCCCAGTAACTATAGCCTTTTTCATGCATGTATATAAGTTAATAGCAGATATCAGAGTTACAATCTATTGCTATCAAACAATTGCTTTAAGTCGTGGTATTTGGGTCATATATTTTCTATACATTTACTGTATTGTTGACCCAAAGGCCTCGACTTGAATATCTGCCATTTGTTGTCTGTGTCAAAAATAATTATCAAATTATATATTTAAATTCTTCTTCACTTGTTGATAGTGCAACTTTTGGTACAGCTAATAAGATAATAGCATAGTTTTCCGTAATTTCAAACGCAAAACATATCAAAGAAAACAAATGGTCTGCAAAACATGTTTTCACATGATAGACTAAGAGCGGTCTTTGCAGGGGGAAATCATATAAAAAAAAATTAAAATACAGCTTTAAATAAAGCCTATAATAAAGAGTCCCAGAATATTCAGAGAAAATGAAGTGAAATTTTAGAAATATTAAGAAAAAAAATTGTTTTATTGCGTAAAATAAGTTCTTACCTCCGTCCGCCATCTTTGCACGTGGTTATGTACTACTAATGGCGATATCAGCTGACCATACATATTTACCGAAGTAGAAGACTTGTGTGACGTCATCGTTCGAAAATCATCTTCCGGGTCCAAAAAAAAAGCATTTCTATTAAAGATTTTTCTTACTTCTTCTACATGACAAGATTAACATTTGCTGTTCAAAGTTTAACCTGTGGTTTTTTCATTAACAATTTCTAAAATAATCCCTCGGGATTCGAAAAATTTGGAACAGCTGCTTGGGCTTCCTGTGGTTTAGGTTCCAGTTTTCTCTCGACAAGTAAATTCAAGATGGCGGACACAGAGAAGCAAGTAAAGAAGAAGAAGACCAAAGAAATCAAGCCAGGGATCGTTTACTTCAGTAGATTGCCGCCATTCATGAAGCCGACTAAAGTTAGATATATATTCTCTCAATATGGCGAAGTTGGAAGGCTTTTTCTCCAGCCTGAAGGTTTGAAACATGGTCAAAAATGTTTTCAATTCTCTGAGATTCGTTTTGAAATTTGTTTCAACTTCGTCTATGGTTTGTAGATGAATCAGTCAGGAAAAAGAGGAAGAAATTTGGAGGTAGCGGAAGGAAAGCGTTTACAGAAGGATGGGTTGAGTTTAAAGACAAAAAAATAGCCAAAAAAGTCGCAATTTCTCTTAATAACACAATCATTGGTAAGTGAATATGAACCTAACTGTATAAATAACTTTTACATTATTTTACTATAGAAAATATTTATGGCTTTGTTTCTTTGACTACTGATGATAAGGTGGAAAGAAAAAGAGTTATTATCACGATGATATCTGGAATATAAAATATCTACCAAGATTCCTTTGGTCACAACTCAGTGAACAGATTGGTAAGCATATATACGATGTACAGTATGAATAGACGTTTTGCATGATCACGTGCCAGAGGTTATGCTGGATTACAGAACAACGGAATCCCTTAACTCTGGGGAATTGTATTTTTCTTTCCATCCAACAACTGTCATGTGATTACATGATCACTCAAAACCTCATAGGCTCTCACCTACAATTTATTTCTATACAGTATATGCTGCTAAACCAGCTTGCAGTATTATTTCCAAAGCTACTGCTGAATGAGGCCTCTACCATGTATTATGACCAGTATTCCAATGGGGCTAGAATATGCAAGCGTTGGACAGATCTAAGATCTAAGATGTAATTCAGTAACTTCGGTTTATGTAATATAAATTTGTTTTTAAAATTTTAACAGCATATGAAAAAGCAACCAGAGAACAAAGGATGAGAACAGAGATATCACAGGCAAAGAAAGATGCCAATTTTTATATTGAGAGTGTTGAAAAAGGGAAAGCATTTGAAGCAATGGAAAAGAGGAAGAGAAAACATCATGAGGTGAGAATGTTGATTCATGAAGAACAAAATATCAGTATACATTTGATAACTTATGCTTATAAAGTGAAGTCACTGAACCCATGAAATAGATGTTATACTAATACACATTAGTAGACCAATCTTATTTCTATTGTTTCCTTTTGTGTCTATTTGACTATTACACATTAACAAGTAGTTTTTATTTCACAGGTTTAGTGACTTAATTCACTGTAGAAAAATTGTAGCACCTACATCGCTATAGACACCTTGCACTTGACGTCAGAGCAGCTCAATTGGATGGCAAAACAAAAGAATTTTAATCTCCTGAGAATTGAAACCTAATGTTTTGCCCTCCAAAATGATCTGCATTCTGATGTGCTGCAAGGAGTCTATAGAGCAGCTATGCATATCCAGTGTCTAAGAAGTCTTGTCCTTTATAATCATTGCAGGAAGTCCCAGAAAAGAATATAAGAAGATTTAAACAACACAGTGTAATAGACGATGTTCATAGAACAGCAGAGCCAGAGAAAAAGAAAAGCAAACCAAATCAAACTACAAGTAAAATCAATACTAACCTTCTAAGTAAGGTGAGGTTTAGAACATCTGTAGATATATCTAAGCAATTTGAAACAGTAAATGCTATTGAACCCTGAAACAATCTCTAGGCTGATAAAAGTCTGGGTACTGCTACAGTAACTCACAGATGGAAGCCTGAAACAACCTCTGGGCTTATCTAATTCAGGGCATGGCTAAATACCTCACAGAGAAAAAGTCAACTTGAATCAATTGCAAGGGAGAGACCTAACAAACTCTACTCACATATGATGCCATATTTGAGGTCAGAGGTGAGGGTGCTACTGCTATGCCACCCTTGTTTCCCTTACATGCTGAGAGCAGTAGAGTGTAAGAGAATTATTTAAACTAAAGATCTTGAATATTTTATACATAAAAATTGAACCCTTTTAACTGTTTTTTATTATTTTCATATCTCCAGATTTTTACCTCTAGCAGATGACACAAGGCCCCTATTTTCTGCATTCAAATACCATATAAACATGACATTGTATATTAACAAAATAAATAAATAAATTCCTCGAAAGATGTTATCTTCAGAATTATTTGAGGAAAAAGAAAAATCCATTCTGAACTACATCCATTAACAACTGAATATTTTATTTGCACATATTGTTTTCAATGACTTCTCAAGGTTTTTATAGGCAGTTGCATTTCTTATTGTTGTGGAACCAACATCTGAAAAAATAGAAACAAAATTTAATGTTAAGGGTTACACTGTGCAATTTTCTCAACAACTTGTCTCGCAATGCTTGAAAATTTAGCGTTGCAGGTTTCCAAGGTGACGTGTTACGCTACAATGCGATCTTAACAACTTGCAACTACTTGAAAAATGTGCCTTAATATTGCGGGAAAAGTTGCTGGTGGGATGATACACTGCAATGGCGTTACTCCAATTTGAATTGACTGATACTATTAAACTTTAGTTCTTCTTTTATGTTGGATACATTGTACAAGGAACGAAAGTGGTAAATTATTTGTTTTTAATAGTGATCAATGAATCATCCCTTTTCAAAAGCCCAGATCCACCACTGTTACAATATATATTGCCGCGTTTCTTACGTTGGGTGTGAACAGCATGCTTTGCAGTCATCCATCTCGTAAGATATCTGCAGGTTTTCTTCGTGTTCATCTCTCAAAGGTCCACCAAACCTGTTGTTCAAATTCCTAATGAAGTGGGAATTGTCTTTAGAGGGAAAAATATAAGAATAAGTAGTTTTATAGGATTACATAAAAGCCTTCTCAAGAATATCAAGCAGCAATGGTAATTTTGGATTTTTCGGCTGTAAAAACAGATGTCGATGGGCCGAAATGAAAAAATTCTGGGTAAACGAGTCCGTTGGTGAGAACCAATAAAAATTACTAAAAACTAAGAATTGATTTCTTGGTTAATTATCACAACAGCGTCTTTCGCGTCGTTATTTTTTTGGTCAGCAAATTTATTGCTTTTTTCCCCTCCTTTCTTTTCTTTCTTTTTCTTTTATTTTCCCTTCCTTCAGTTAAGGAATACATATCACCAGTTTTTCCGTTTTTAGATATATGTATATATACACTCTTTTTCTTCAATTCCAATCTGGAAAAAAAAACCGCTCGGTAAAGTACGTAATTCTCGAGATTACGATTCATGCGCCTTTGAAATTTCGTAAGGATAAGGTTTATTCCTTTCGTGTTAAATTTTTTTAAACCAAAATCTCATGAGAAGTGAGGAAAGTTTCTCAAGGTTCAGAAAGAATAAAAAATGCTAATAAGTAGCTTAAATTTGTAGACAAAAGCTTCTTCAGCTAAAGTTTATCATTAATATCAAACATTTCCAACATTTTCGCAGTGGCCCTTACCTTGATTGTTCGCTTGCGATGAGGGAAAAGAATCCACGCTATCCATCACGAAGCCGGCACAAATCAGTCCCAAAAACAAGAGTCCCAGATTTCTCATCTTTGAGGCTAACTTTGGACGCTAATTTGGCAAGTCTGGTGTCCGATATATCCTTATTTCTGGTCAATTGACTGATGGCGATTTTAGGCTTGCTTTTGGATCCTCGTCGTCTTTCAAAGTCTATGTCATGGGGTGAATGTTTGATCGATGACACTTTCATTTATATATTTCACAAGATCTGATAGACTATGTATTTCGTAAGTCATCGTTACACCACACACTGAGCGTTCATTTGATTACCTTACTACGGAGGTGTTACTACTATAGGTATATATAATGTCATAGAAATTAACGCCGCGAAAGTGATTTATTACAACCAGTAGGGAATATGAACTTAAGTATTCAAATAATAACACGCAGAACGATAATCGTAAGTGAATCGTGATCCGATCTGAGAAATAACAACCATTTTCATTAAGTCCTGTGGTCTGCAGATTTTTAAATTTGATACCCAGGGCGCCAAGGGCTAAGAATTGACCCCATCATCATCAATCATCCCAGTCATCATGATCACAATCGATATATCATCATCATCACCATCTTCATGATCATGCAACAGTCATAATTAATCATCAATCTCTTAAATATATAGCGCCATTCGACGCATTATTGGAGTCCTAGTTTTATCTATTTTAATAGGGACTAATATAACTTTAAGGAAATCATTTTGTGGGATACAAATTCAGTATATGATTACTGGTTTCCAATTTGGCCCACTGTCTCTCACACACACTACCACTACATAATATATTCTATGCATACAACACTCAACTCACATATTGATTTTTAAACTAGGGAGGAAAACAAAAGAACCTGGAGAAAAACTCGTGGCAAGAGCTAGAGAGAACAACATAACATCAAACTAACTCAACTCACAAATGATATATATAGCTTTATCACTTAGAAATTTATTAGAAGTAGTTCATCGCCTCACCCGGCGTTTTTTTTTATGCCAGAAACATCTTCGGTGAAGACGGACACGAGAAGAGTGATGACGGACGACGGGAAAATGTTCGGCAATCTTAGTAATTTCTTATTCACCGAGAATGCAGAGAAAAGGAAAATTCATAAAGTCAGGATATATTTAGGATATTAACAGTGATAAGTGAATCAATTCATTAATTTATTTACTCTAGCACAAAGCTTAAATTTATCTCTTTAAAACCAGTTACAATTCTTACGATACATTTTCAAATTAAACTAGTTTAACCTGTTTCAGTCGTTACTTCCGAAACCATAGAAACCAACTGTTATTATTATTGGAGTTGTACTTGTGCTTGGCGAAGCACTCTGCTGCCTCCTTATCACAGGTGCATACGGCTTTCTTGCATGGGTCAGTGTCACCTTTAAGAAAAGAAAAGAAACCATTTTTTTCCCTTCAATTTTGATATCTTATCAAGTCCTACACACGTTGTCTGTGGTAGGATGTCTTTCCGAAATTCAGTATTTCTCCGTTAGCGAACTAAAATCAGTGGCAAGTATAAGAATACGAGTTTGTCTGCCGGTCTATTCGGTCTGTCTGTCTGTCTGTCTCTTATTCATACATGAAACAGTAGCTTAACTTGAACTGTTAACTAAGCTTACCGCAGGTTAACGAGCAGGTTGGATGCCATCCAGTCCTGTACACATAGTACGAGATGTAATATGGAGAGCAGTTTTCGTATCGACCATAGCAGTCATCATGGACTTTACAGCACCTGCAGACGTCAAAGAAAGACAATCACACTGTTTCCGCTGTGACCAGACAACTACAGACGCACTTGGCACCGCTTTTTGTATGGCATTTTGGCTTTTTTCCATAAGGGTCTAACCTAAGAAATGCAGCGGTATAACCGCCTAGTTTTTAAACACGATTTAGCTGCTATTTATAAGTCGTATATTATATAATATATACATTTTTTTAGAGACTGATCGACCCTTCCTTAAATTCACACTTCCACCTTATTATACTATAAATCGACTTAGAGTTTGTTGGGTTTCTCCCTTGATTCGAGGGTTTTTCCTCCGGGTTTTCCGGTTTTCCTCTCTCCACAAAACCTATCATGTTAAATTCCATGTAATTCGATCTGTGAGTTAGCCGTGCCCTGACTTTGATCAGCCCAAAGTTTGTTTCAGGGTATTCGTAAAATTTAAAGGTTTTTCTTGAAAATATTTCTGAAATTGGCCGGGAATTTGTGAGCGTTGCTAAGATACCTATCAACGTCATCCACAGGGGTCCCAGAGCCTCCTATTCCGCAATAGCTTCCGTAGTTGTTGTAGTCCAAGGCGAACCTTCCAGTCATGCAGTACACCATTACACCGAACTGCACAAGGTTTCTTTTCATAACTGTAGTTTTAAATAAAATACAAAAAAAATTAACATCACTACTGGCTTAGCCTCCTTCGCAGACGAGCGTCTGCGTAGGCGGCTACTACTGACTCGCCCCTTGCTCGAATGTCCCTTCTACATTACACATGCACACCTATCTTATTTCTTCTAAACGTACTAGTGAAGAAATAGAAAACGCGCGCGCCGGTGCTGTGTGCAATGCTGTGTGCAGTTACAAAGGATTGGCAGAATACACGAGAGAACATGGAGAAGTGCAAGTTGAGAAGTGTTAGTAGATGCAAGACACGTGGCGGACGGAGTGCATGCCATATAATCATCATCAGACCCGGCATCGTTTGATGCTCATATAGCCTCCGGCAACTTCGTGAGCAAAGGCAGCGAATTCTTTCTGATTTTTTTTTTTTTTTTAATTTCGTATGTTCAGTTTTAATAATAAGGAGTCTTTTGTAAGCTTTCTAAATTTCATTTTCATTGAAAAATTCCTGATTTTAGATAGCTGAGTTGGAGCGAGTATGAGTAGATTGACTAGTGCACAGGCGTTCCTCAAAATATAATAAAAGCGTTAGGAATGACGCAAATTTGGCCTTTACAGTGAGGACACTCGAACCAAACACTTGATATTTTTATATTTTATATTTTATGAACTTTCTACTGCTTCAAATCTTCTGAAAATGAAGCACTGAACTCAAATAATCTTATTGTTCAAAATAAATAAAATTTCCAATCGATTCACACAAGAGATAAAGAAGAAAAAAAAGTATGAAAAAAAAAGTGTTCACGGTTCGAGTGTCCTAACTGTAATTTCAAGCGAATGAAATTGTTTTCTTCAATTCACTTTTTTGAGTTGCTTGATGGTTCTCTCCTGTGCTTCGAGGGTTTTTCTCCAGATTCTCCGGTTTTCCTACCTCAGCAAAAAATCATCTTCTAAATTTCAATTTGATTATCGAAAAGAGCCACGGGTTTGTTAGCCACTGGCTATTAAGGGCTATCCTTAATTGTAAAACGAGGGGCATATAACAAGGACGATCGTTTTGTGTGTTGCTTTTCTTACCTGCTGGCCTTACTGCTTTCGTGCTTTCATCCGCCTAAAAAGAGACAAAAAGAAAAAAATCTTTAATATCATTTTTGGTCAAAATAAAAACAGTACATACGTGGCGGGCTATACATAAAAAGAAAAAGACTTATAAACAAATGTATTTTTTCTCTTTCGACGCTATTAATTGGAATTAATTACCTTTCTAGCCAGTAAACTTTCTTTCTCTTCGCCTAAGCCTGGGATTCGTATTACATTTATCGTGCAGGAGCGCGCAAACTGAGTAAGGAATTAGTTGAAAAGCAAATGTTGAGATCTAACGGTATATGAAGCACCATTTACAGCACTGCACATCAAAACCTGATCTACTCAACATCTCTTCGCTAAATTTTAGCAGGAATTCATATTCACTTATTAAACTTATTTAACTTATCTATTTATAGTTTTATCTATTTTTCTATATTGTAAAGAGCATCGAGACTCTTGTTTGTCATGCGCTTTTTTAAGAAATAAAGTATTATTATTATTATTATTATTATTATTATTATTATCATTATAATTATATATTGAATAACGTAACATAAGTTTGCATTTGAACGGATGTACCTTAATGTTTCTCCTTTCGCCCTGTATCTCGGTGAGCAGGAACGCAGCAACCACGACCAATAATATGGTTTTGAAGAACATAGTTATTTTTCGGATATCCTGGAAGTGAAAAATCCAAGCTTGCTACGTACTGTTCAAATTAGGAGGGTATTATAAAGGAATACAGGGCCGTAGCTACGATGAGGCAAGCGAGGCATTTGTAAAATTTCAGATATTATTATTTGTTTAGTTTTCTTTAAATCTTAAAGAATGAAAACAAATTCTCTTCTTTTTCTTTGCCAGAATGTGCAAAATTGACATAACTTTAATACAATGAATATGTCGCAAATGCCTCTCAAGACGCTGGAAATCCCATTTCCGAGGGTCTGAATTTCAAAATTTTTCGGGGAACCCCCTAGTTGCTCCCACCTACAGCAGTCAAATGCCTCGGTAAACATTTCAGTCTGGCTACGGCCCTGGAATACCGTCCAATCGAGTAAAAAAGATTTCTAAAGGATCTAGAAGTACTTACCCCAAAGGAATTAGCAACCAAACTACTGGCAGGTGCGAAGCTGTGATACACTGAATGATATAAAACACAACCTATTGGAAATATATAACCAATAATAATAATCCCACGCTTATTGCCAATTAACAATCATGAATATATATTTAATGATATTAATATTTATCATAAAAGGAAAAATCAGTCGTCTAGGAGAATTGAGCAGGCCATTGTACGTCAGTTACACAATCGCATACCGAATCGTCGATCATTAAAAAAATGGATTTTCTCGCGGTCCAACTCACTTTTTTCTTTATAGAAACTTAAGTCAAATTTTAGTAGAATTATACTTCTAAACATTTTATAAGCAATATATAAACAATATTCGCGTCCGAACTCCCCTCCCGTGACTCGCTATTAATGCCCATATAGATCTAGATCTGCCGCTTTATTCCAAGAGAAATTATATAACCTGAATACGCCCGCACAGTCGAAAGTTACGGCGAAAAGAACTACAGTAAAAACCCTCAAAGAACTAAAAGAACTACATATTATACCAACAATAAACCACGCCAATATTCTACCAGAAACCCTTTGTTTCTTAAGAAAATAAAAAACCCTTTATAAATAACCTATTTTCCCAATATTTAATCACCAATTATCTAAGAACCTTTTTAGGCTAACTTTAAAAAATTCAGGTTCTTATACGCGGGTTTTTACTGTAGCTTCGACAAAAATTTAAAAATTGGATACCCTATCCAAGACTTGAAAAAACTAGTTCCCCTAACTTACATAGCCGAGAATGATAAGACAATATCATGGTAATCGTATATATACCCAGTCTCAGACCAAAATCCCGTCTTGGAACTTTCCATATTTCTGCATACGCATTTAGCAATAGCTTGGTTTTTTGTTTTTTGTTTGTTCGTTTTTCGTTTTGTTTGGAGATTAATAAATGGCTTTTTTTTTAAGGGATTTCGACTTAGTGATTAGAGAAAAAAGAGAAAAATAGAACAAAGGAGAAGTGTGGATTTGCTCCAGGCCTTTCTCTGGACTTTCTTCTTTCATATTTTTTCCCCACCATTGTTGTCATAGCTACCAGCACTGAGACTCCAGTTCTACTTGGTATTTTGGTCATAAAGTTAATTCTTAAGCTCTTCAATCAAATAACGGAAGAAAATGAGCACTTAAAATTTACAATGATAAGGCCATAGAGTCTTATTTTGCAACATCGAATACTAACAACGTACTAACGTCCGTACTAACACTATGAACTAAAATTCAGCTACTCCGAACATCAGTTGCATTCTTTTTGGTTAACTTTGCAATTTATAAAAGAAAAAAATCGTAAACTTGACGAAGAATTAAAATTTTAACCTTGGTTTTCAGAGGTTATTATTATTTCCTTTCCTTGATGAGGAATTCTCTCGTTCGTTAGCAAAGCCGGCCTACATCGTATCTAGTCAGAGTCGAGTTATAATTGGTTCTATGCGAGTCTTGATTCAGACCATTAATTGATCACGGAGTGCCGAATGATAACAAATATAGAGTCTGTAAACAAGTTTTGGCGCTGTGGTTTTTACTCATTTATGAGCAATTCTTAGTCTTCTTATATCAATATTCAAAATTGTTTTGCCATAATAAAAAAAACATATATTTCAAGGTCAGATGGAAGTCTTATTCTTCCTCCCCATTTCACCAGTCACGTTTTAATTAATAGTTTTGGCAAACGTTGAAAATCACTCGGTTTTCATTCAAAGAGGGTATAGTTTGGGAGGTCTGCATAACAGTTAACTTTGATTTTTGATTTTTTGGCCTTCGTACTTGACATTAAAAAGTAAAAAAAAACAAAAAACAACAACTTCGGGCCCATAACATTAACATTTAACCCTCATAACTTTTTTTTTTGGCCCTTTGCCTACATTATTAGTAACAGTAAAAAAAATTCGGCCCACAACATTCACTTAACACAAACACTTAAGAGCCAGTCCACGTAAGCTTCGAGTATATTTGGAAATGACCAAAAGCAACCCAACCTGAAACTTTGTGGGATGAAAGGTAGTCACATACAAGTAAACACATGGACATTATTTAGTCTTGTAAACTTAATGCGGTCACGTGACAGCTGGTTGGACTTTGGACCCCCTAGGGCCAATTTTTAGCCTAGAAAATGTTCCAAAATTAGCAAACTTTGAACAGCTATCGTTATCCTACCCCTAGAGATATTTTAAAACGTTTTTGTTCCTATCATTAGCCATCTTTCACAGTTTAAAATAGGTATCTTTTACCATTAACGTGTACTTTGCAAAAGATAAATATTTTTTTAAAGAGAGGGTGGTTTCACAGACTCGCCAAATCGTGAAATTAACATATTTTCAAAGAACAAATATCCCCTAGTAGGATTCACAGGATAAACTTAATTCTCCAAGTAAATAAAGTACAGAGGTAGTAATACTGAGAACATGAAAAATATTTGTGGGCACTTCAAGTTTTGATCTAAAACGAGCTCGTTAAAATACCGGAAAATTGCAAATTCCTTGATATCGCAAAAGGTATATAAGGTGAGTAAATCACCTTTGAAAAACCATGGGACAAGAAAAAACATCGTAGAAAAGGCAATTTGTAGGTCAGTAACAAATAGATTTATATTGCAAAAGTTTTGAACCCAAAATAATAGCAAAACTTCGGCTACTTACGTCAGTGGAGTATGATGGTGGGTCTGAGAATTAATACGGCAGAGGCAAATAATTGCTTGCAAGACACTAACAAATATCGATAATTTGCGATAACCGAGTTCAATAATTGTTTTATCATTCAAATTAATTTTTCTAATCCTCAAATCCTCTAATCCTCAGTACTGAACAATACAATACAATACTTTTTATTCACATTTCTAATTAGCAAGTTTATATATATATTTATATATTTACATGTTTGCATATTTTGCTTATATATATTTTTCCCAGTACTAATTTTGTTTTTGTTTTTTTTTAAGCAGAAATATAATTATGTTTTTCAAAATGTTTAGTATCTAAATTAACCGTTAGGTTTTCTAGTTAGACAGAGTGCTTACACTATGTCCATGAAATAAAATCTAAATAGTTACTACCTAATAGTTTTTATTTAGTGACTATAAGTCACTATCACTCAACTGGAACAGCTTTAGTAACAATACACAAGGGAAATCAAATACTCAAGACAATAGAAAGATAATACTTTATTTAATAGAGGCATACTTTATTGTTTCGACATAAAACATTAACTCTACAATCGACGATAATTTGGATGCAAAATATTGCCACAGAATGGGCAAAAATTGAATTTTCTATGTTCAATTATATTCAAACATGAACGGCATGGAATTTTCCCCTCTCTGCTACGACTCGGGCCATTGTTAAAGTTTACTTATTAGAGTGCAGTAATTGTCCGATTCAAACAATAGAAAACAAAAGAAAATATTTCACGGGTTTGTGAAAACCTCTCTAATGAAATGCAATGATGTTTTCGGGTCATTTCATACGGGGATGCTCCGCCCGGACTCTCGACCCCTTACCCTTTGATATACCAAATTTAAGCAAAAAGTTACCCCTTTTATATACTTTTTTGCCTGAAAAGGTACCCCTTTCATATACTTTTGAAGAAAAACTACCCCTTTTTATACCAAAATTCACAAATTCCCACCCCTTTTCTATACCTGCGGCCTGAAAAACGTACCCCTTTCGGGCGGAGCATCCCCGTATAGTCTATTATAGGGAGTACCCCCCCCCCCCCGGGATGGTAGTGCACTAAGAGTATTTTTACCATATAGAGTAGTAAAAAACATGACTCTAGCAATATGATTTTGTTTTGTTTGTAGCTTTTTTAAATGAGTTTTGTAGGTACTTCCCCAGGCAGCTATGGCATAGGATATATATGGATAAATCAGATTGTAATATAACTGCTTCAGTTGTTTTAGTGAGATGTAGTGTCTCAGCTTATAGAAAATACCAATACCCCTTGAAACTCGTGAGCAAATGAAAGAGATATGATATTTTCCAAGATATTGTATCATCAATCATTACACCTAGGTATTTTATATGGTCCTTTTTTTCCAATGAGGTAAAAGTTCCATCATCATTATATATTTTTATATCTGGAGAGTATGTAAGTTTTTTCCAAGGAGACTTGATGATCATAAAGTTAGTTTTTTTTTAGATTAATCGATAGTTTGTTTTGGTTACACCATTTTTTGACTTTGATTAACTCTTCATTTACTAAGGATTCTAATTCAATAATACTGGTAGAAGAAGCAAATATATTTGTATCGTCTGCGAAGAGTCTAAGGGACAGTTTATTTGAGCAATTTGATATGTCATTAATGTATAAAAGAAATAGTATAGGTCCTAAGGAACTGCCTTGTGGAATTCAGTCTAAACATAACTAAAAAGCAAATAGATAACACATCTTAAAGGCCACGTAAAGCCTACATTGAAATTTTTGTTTTAACTTTAAAGTTTAATTAATTATGAAATTTAAATGCAAATTTACATCAGCTTTACGCGACGTTTCGTAAAGTTGAACATTAAGCAGCTTTCTGAGCGGCATAAAGTTCTTAAAACAACTTTAAGCAGCTTTATGCTTAGAATAAAATTGCGTAAATCTCTTTTTTTGTGTGTGCTGTGCAACGCAGAGCAATAGGCAGTTCTTGTGTGTAGAGACAGGCATCGCGGACACACACACACACGTTGTTTTTAGCCAAAAATGATTTTCTGTTATGAGTTGCCTAAAGCTTTGATATGCCGGACTCAAACTCACTGGAAATCGCATTGGTGGCGTATTCCCCCGTACCCCCCCCCCCCCCCCCCCAGATTAGGCTCCCCCCTCCTCACTCAAAACTATACTCCCTGAGAGAGCTGCTAGCATGCAAAAATCCACGCTTTGATTATGCCCAGTGCAAAAAGCTTGTGTTTGACCACAGGGAGCCCAATTTAGATAAAAGTAAAAGGTGAAAATAAAATCGGAAAAAAATCGCGTTTAATTAATTTTTTAAATTCCAGGTCAAGATAATGTCCTCTATAATACGAACGAGCAAAAATATCCGTAAAAAATGCACCAGATATCCTACGTGTGGATTTATGTCAATATAAGTTAAAAAGGGAGGAAAGTCAAGTCGCCATCTTGGACAACACAACACACTTTAAACCACGATTTCACCTTCTTTTAAACCACAAACTCCCGAAAAAACTTGACCAAAATGTTCCCTAGGATGGGGGATTCATTTTTTTAAAAGTCGTTTTGATCTTCCTCACCGATTTCTCGGAACGAAATTAACGTGCAGAAAATTTTTCGTTTGCTGCAGATTTCCTGACTATCTTCTGTACGATTCGTTAAGGCAGCGGGACTGGGGCGAGAACCAATTTCGACTTCACTACTCTCCCGCTTAGGCATTTTGTCACGTGTACACGACCCACCACCAACCACCCCACAGGGCTAGTTTTGTTGTTGAAAAATTCTTTGACAAAGTTCGAAATTTTTACAGTTTGTTGGTTAATTTTACTTAAAAAACGAAAGATAACTACAGATAATCCAAAACAATATCAGGTTTGGTGAATTTACCTTGGATGTCATTCATTCAACTTCAAATTTTGGAGATTTCCGTACTTTCTCAAGACAAAGCTGCACCAAAGAGATGAAAACTGGTAAAAAAGAGGTGAGCAAAAAACTACACTTCTACTTCTTTTACATGACAATCTTCAGTGGTTAATATGAAGAGTTTTACGTTGTCATATGAACCCTATCTTTATCGCAATGAAAATAAATATAGATGCGTTAGTCGCAGCAAAAAGAAGCTGGAAATA